>BMAV01001567.1:606113-713384 GCA_019973955.1 Trichonephila inaurata madagascariensis
GAAATTGATAAAATGTTTTTAAATGAATGAAAAATAAGTTTAAATTCAAATTGTGTGGAGAAATTACAGGAGTTTTCATTCCGCAGCGGATATTTATATATAAACTTTAGTCTCATTTTCAATCTTGTTTTCCTCTTGCACTTTATTCATAAAAATTACTTATTATCAGTGACATACGCAGATTACTTTTATAGGTGAAAATATAATGTAAAACACATACAGTGGTAAAAAAAAGTATTCGACATGTAACGATTTCTGCGAATATGGACTTTAAACACCTTACTATGCAAAAACAGCGAAATGTTTTGTTATTTGTTGCATATAACAGTTCAGTTCATAATGTAGAAGTTTATGTGTTTTAAAAAAAAAAAAAAAAACCTAAGCAAAAAAAATCTCCGTTACCATTCTCAAAAGTAGTTTGGCAAGCAAAATAAGTATTCGACATAGGAGGCTTTGATAAATTTTTTATACCAAGAGAAACAAAATTACCATTAAGTGTGGTTGCAAATTTTTGTAATTCAAATCATTTTGACTATTTCTGACGGCATTTAGAAAGGTTTTGGAGTGAGCAAAATGGGTTGAAAATAAGGAGAATTGTCAGTGGAAATTAAGAATTTAATCATAATCTACTTTAAAAATGGTTTATCTGAAAACAAAATTTTTGCTATTATAAATAGGCCAAGAACAAGTATACATTATGTAGTTAAAAAGTATAAAGAGCAAAAATCGATTCATAACAAGCCATGATCTGGTCGACCAAGAAAATTTTCCGAAGTGGGGGAGCTATGGCTTGTTCGTGAAATTAAAAAGGAACCCAAAACCGATGCATCAAACTTGGCAAAAGTTACCAAGGATTATTTGAACATAGATGTTACACCCCAAACTGTTAAAAATTACCTGCATAATAATGGATTTGACTAGAACTGCTCGAAAGAAGCTATATATATCTAAAAAGAACCGAGTGCAAAGACTGGAATTTGCTAGAAAATATGCAAACAAACCAGTAGAATTCTGGCACAATGTAATTTTTGCAGACGAGAGCAAATTTACGATGGCAAAATTGTAGTGTACAGAAAACGCAATGCAGGGTTGAAAGAACGAAATATGGTGTCGATAGTAAAGCATGCAGGATGAGGTATAATGGTTTGGGGGTGTATGGCGGCTTCAGGAGTGGGTAATATTGTCGTAATTATAACGGCATAATGAACCATTTGTATTGCATACAGATTTTAAAAGAAAATTTACGTGCAAGTGCTGAAAAACTGGGAATCGAGGACTACCAGTTTTACCAAGATAATGACCCCAAACACTCAGCTCAAAATACAAGGCTTTGGCTGCTATGCAACTGCCCCAAAAAGTTATAAAAACACCTGACCAAAATCCAGACCTCAGTCCAATTGAGCACTTGTGGAGCATATTGGAAAAAAAAATTCAGAGAGTGCCATTTTTTGAACAAACGTCAAATGGAGGAGATCCTTAGAGAGGAATTATCAAAAATTGACCGAGGGGACAGAAAATTTAGTTAAATCGATGCCACAGCATTTAAAACAAATCATCCGTCGGAAAGGAAGAGCTACTAGATATTAGTTTTATATTAATTGTATTATTTTCATGTATTTTTATGTCTTGTCGAATACTTTTTTTGGTTGTATTACTGTTTTTTAATTTTTTTTATTACATTTTAATGTATTGCAAAAGATGCTGCATTTAATACTTAATGATTTTTAGCTCAAAATCAATAAAAATTAATTTCTTTTTTCATAAAGTTTTTATTTATTGATTTAATATATGCAGAACTCTTCGCATGTCGAATACATATTTTGACCGCTGTAGAACGCGAAAGCACAGAGGCATAATCTTCATGTTAAAAATTGAAAATCTGTTGGTCTATGGAAGGGGTGGGTAGACTTTTCCAGGGTACGGGCTACTTCTGATTTTTTCAAGGTGTTGAGGTCCACCCAGTAGCATAAGTGTGGTGCTTTAAGAAAATGGTCTACAATATTTATTATAACTTAATAATAAATGCGGAATATGTACTTGACTACTAAAATAAAATAACTAACACTTTTAAAATCGCGTTTAAAGTAAAATGTAAGATACAAAAATAATAATAGCCACAAATATAATAATATAAAATGATGCTTTTATTAGCAAACTGTTCAAAATACCTGAAAAATAAAATATTTTCATCTAAAGCTAGTTTTTGTCGCTATAGTTAGCAGAAGACTTAGTTTGTATACTGTCAGCAAATCTCCAATATATTTCGGTATATAATTACTTACTGCTAATTTTGTGGCGGTTTCACTAAAATGTCTTGGCTACTCACCGGTCGATCGCGATCGACTTAATGCACACCCCTGATCTATGGGGTGGAAGGAAGGAATCTCGAAACCCTCTCCTGTGTAAATCACTGGTCTTGAATGATTTATTAACTAAGCCATGTATAATATTGGGCTACAAATGTTACTATCACGTTTTAAAGCATTCTTTTAGTTCATTAATTTCGAAGACGTCCCACCTCTTTTCTGTAAAAAAGAAAAGTTCTAAAACTCTAAGAAAACAGGAACTTGCTCGAGTTACCCAAGTAACCTGTTACAAACAAGTAAAATTATCACATTTCTATTTTGAGTTGGATCCCTTAATTCGAAGTCTTATGACGGTATATTATACAAATTTATCTGATAGAAGCACAAACGATCAAAATAAACTTTAATGTAACATTAAAGTTCTTTAATTTAGACACTATTCAACGTAGAAAAAGAAAAGTGCGATTGTTTACATTTAGTTTTTCATAATAGGGTTTTTAAAAAGTGGTTGAATACTTACAGGCAGCAAGGATTTCATGAATGTAGTTTGCCACAGAAATCTTTGTTCTGCTAAATTCTTAACTAGCAATAATCAATTATTCATGTAAAAACATTCAAGATAATGGCCATTTTTTTGCAATATATAACTGCTTTTAAGTAGTTAATGATAAGAGAGTAGAAAGTTACCATTATTGTAGTTTTTATGAAAACAAATGTATAGGAAATGTTGCTATTAATTTGGAAAAATATAACGTAAATTATAATTTGCATAAAATTCACTTTGGATTAAATTTTTATTTGAAAACATTTAGAAATAATTTGATCAGTTAAAATCTAAAGTTAAAACATTTCAATATTCAGCAAATTTAATTTTTGTTTAGGTAACTTATACAGAATATTTCTTTAAGTAAAAAAATAAATATATAATAATGCCAGAAACCACGAAACTGCTCGATTAATGTTATAGTTAAAAGCAATACTAGAGCTCTTACAACAACAGGACTCGTTACTTTGAACAGTACTTAAGTAAGTGACAAGAATGGTACTTAAAGCTGGGGGCTTTGTTCCTTTTATACCAAACCCCCCCCCCCTCCAAACATTGCAGTGTTTTTGTAATGCTGATTTGTTGTAAAAAAGATTATCAAATGTATGCCATCATCTTAACAAATTTAATTTTCTTTTATGTATTAAAGACAATTTACGAACGAATATATTTTTATAGTAAACAAAGGATTTTTAAAAAATGCTTAAGTTTTGATTTGAGTTTCTAGACAAATGAGCTTTTCAAAAAAAGTCACTTTGACTTTTTTTGACTGACTTTTTCAAGATTTATTGAAGTTTTTAATACATAAAGTATGTATTAAAAACTTCAATAAATCTTGAAGATGGATATTCTATAACTCTGCTATCACCTCAGAATATACTTACTTTTCAAAAACGCAATTTAGTGCTAAATTTTCATTAGTTTTTTTAAAAAATATCATCAGATTTTATAGATTAAAAAATTGGTGCTCTAAGCAAAATTAAAAAGCAAATAATTTCAACAAGTGTTGTGCTGTTTGATTTATAAAAGATCACACTATTCATATTGTAAAAAAAATTTATAACAAATCTTCCAAAATATAACAATTTCCAACTGACATTGGTTATTTTACATGTAAGAATACATAAGTGTGTATAATACTGGTAAAGACAAACTCCACAGAAATAATTGAATATATAAACAATTACTTATTTCTTGAAGATCAACAAGAACTTATATATAGTCCCTTAACACACAAATCTTTTAAAAACATATGTCAAATCATTAAAGTAAATTTTAAAAAAATACAGTGGGTTTTTTTTTAAAAAATTTTCCCACAGAAACTCAAAACTGCCTACATATACAAACTATTTAAAAAATTTCAAGCACCTTTACTTACAGCAAAAAACATAACAATCATTCATAAAAACAAAATCATTTTTCTTCAACAGGAGTTTTAAGATTAGATATAATAAACATACAATTCATGCGTTTTTTTTTACCTTAATTCAAGATGATAAAAAGAAATATAATTAAATTGTAAGAATGTAACATTTACTTTTTAAAAAAATTCACTTCATGTATGCAGAATTTAAATGATTAAACAAATGCATATCCTTAATCTAAATATAAATAGAGAATCCAATTTAATTCAGAACAGACAAAACAAATTCCTTAGTAAATGAGATTAGGAAACAATAATTTAAACTTTCACAATTGTGCGAAGAAAAACTTTATTTCTAAAATACAGATCGTTTAACATATCTTGCTTTGACTCCAATAATTTCCAACAGTACAAAATGATCTTTTAAAGGATTTAACCAAAAAATGACATCAAGCGTAATGTATTTATCTGATATTTTTACAAATTAAAAACACATTCTTTTATTTAAAAGACCATTTTTAAATTGAACAGAAACGAAGACTAAGGAAGTATTACCTGTAAATAGCTATAGGCAACATGGAAGACTCGAACTATTTTTAAAAAATCATAATTAAAATTTTTTTAAAATCTATATATAAGATTATTTTTTTTTCTATATGAAAAATTAGCAAGAAGGAATAAAAAGACCACTAGAACCTTTTTAAAAAAATAGCTGCCTTGAGAAATAGAATTTAAATTAAAATTGTACATAGAACACTAATATAGAGTTCCATTCATAAGATTTAAGGAATCTTTTCAATTTATAATATAAGAATTAAAATTTCCAAGAAAATCCCCCCACCATCCCAAACAAACCCTAAAATTCTTAATGTAAATTTTTAATCAAAGCTAGAACTAACTTTGCAGATATTATTTTTTCATGCAATATTTCAGCAATGTTATATATTTATAATTTGGCACTACTAGAACTATTTTCATAACTGAATGCACAAGGTAAATTTGTCATTAGTAAGAGTATTTATCTCAAAATGCATATCCCAAATAGTAAAATAGAAATATGGTTTCCTGAATAATTATTCTGTTTCCATTTCCAAATTTCAAATATTTACAGACTTTCAAAGAAAACACTTTTTTTTTCTACTGTAAGAATCTGGAAAAAAAATAATTGAGAAAATGTCATTGCATATAGATAAATTTCTTCAAATTTTAAAAAGTTTTCATTGATACAAATTTTTTTGGTATTATATATAACAGGAAGATATATAATACTAGAGTAGTAACAATTACATCAACTCTGTAATTTACAAAAAAGTTAGGCATAACTACAAAAAATATCACTATTAGTTTTATGTAATCATTTAAATAATATTTACACAGATTTATATTATATTTATCGTACAATAACGTATACTGAAAAAGAATAAGCATATCTAGATATATTGATATGATCAATAAAATAGAGACAAGAGAATATAATACATAGGTACTAAAATATTTACAACTTGTGTTTTTATTATTTAGGAATCTGACCACTATAGAGTTTGAAATCTGATAAACTATATATTATATGCAATTAAATAGTTATTTCACAATTCATATAATATTTTTTCCCCCTAAGTATAAAGCACTTTTTATCATCAAAGCATGAATTACAAAATGGAAGAAAAGACAGTAGGTCAATAAAATATTTCCTATAAGCATAAATAATGGTACTATTTTTAACAATACACATTACATTTCACAGACCAGGAGAATTCTAAAAGAATAATTTATTCCAAATGCAAGTAGTGCTGAATTATTACAAATTAAAAATGAAGGTAAAAGAAAGGAAAGAAGGTAAAAAAAAAAAAAAACCATACCAGTTCTAAATTTTTCTAAAATACATATAAGCTAGTTGTGTCTAATAAAATATTCAATACTAAAGATTTTTCTTTTTGTACTTGCTACAGCTTAAAATCTGCAATGATTTAGGTTTAAGGCAACTAGAATTGGAATAATTCATGAACTATTCACAGAGATTTGTTTTATGTGCATATATACATTTTTCATGAATTATTATACACTAGTTGAGCATACACATATAAAAAAATACTATACATATAATTATTATGCAAATATACAGAGCAGTAAAAAATACATATAATCAAGGGGCAATACTTTACATTTTGTATCAATAAAACCTATTTGAGAAATTTAAAGCAATCTTAAGGCACTGAGCAATGAACTAAGATAAAATAAATAAAACAGAATCACATCCTTTAGAGTTTCGAAACATCAAATGCAATTTTTACAAAAAGCATTTTAAAATGCCAAATTTATAGAAATCCTTTACATACAGTATTATTGATGACAATAGTTGAAATACCATCACTTAAATTTTTTATTACTTAAGGATTTTCTTTATTGAAACTCAGTTTCCAATTTTTTTCTTAGTTTCTAGCAATAGTGCACACCTGACTACAAATGTGAAACAAGTAATAAAATCAAATTCTGTTACTTAAAAAAAAAGAGAACTGATTACTGAAATTCCAGTAAACTCAAAAACAAACATGGCCAGTATTTCAACAAACATAATTACAAGTGAGTGGTTTTCCATGATCGGAATCATAAATTTGTAAATAGGCTTCAGTCTTATAAAAAGACAGAATGTAAGCATAATAAATCACGACCTCCCCCCTTCGCAATTGCAATGATATGTACTTTTTAACCTTTCTGTATATTTCACAATACATATGCCACACACATTTGATTAAATTTTCCCCCCTTCTTTTACTTATGGAACATAACTGACAAAATTACATGACATCCTATATAACAGTTTCATTGATTCTGAAGCAAGTCCTTCACATTATACACATATCTTATTTAATACTCTCTACTGCTTTTAAGTGGTTATTGCAAAAATTATTCAACTTCTATTACATTGTACACTGTCTTTCAAAGAAGTACTTTTTCTCTGCTTTCTACTTATCTAAACTCCACTTCATTCACATAATTCTGTGAAACATTATAATCACCAGCTGTGTTTAGCTACATACAATAAGGCAAAAACCTTAGGCACAAATTTTTCTCATCTGTATGCATTTAAGTGCAAAATTTCAAATGTAAATCTAAGCTCATTCATATATTTCATGGATTAGTTTTCTTAATCTTTATTGAATCTGTGATGAAATGACTCTTTAACTATAAATATTAAAGAATTTTAATAATTAATAACTAACAACTCACTTGTTACCAATAATAAACTCTTCAAAAATAATAAATTACTTGCAACAATCAAATTTATAGCAAAATACCCATCAATCCAACATTTAGATAAAAGCTGGAATACTTAATATACATTCAGAATAAGTTTTCCTTATAGTAGTTATAAAGAAAATACATCATCCAAAGCAATGGATTGAAGAATATTTGAATGTTACATTAAATCAGGGGTGTCAAACTCACGGCCCACAAAAAGCATTTTTGTGGCCTGGTTAATATATTGGAACACAATAGCATAAAATATCAAAATTTCTCCCGAAACTGGAAAGATAGTAGCTGAGAAGAGATGTCAAGTGTCAGGATGTACACATTAAATTTTTCTTGTTATTTATATATGTTTATTATAATGTATTATGCAAGTTTTGATTTTCTTTCTGGTCCACCTTAAGTTAAACCTTGCTTATTTGGCCTAAGTCAGCCTTGAGTTTGACACCTTTGCATTAAATCTTCAAAATTCAACCTGAATCTTCTAACAGATAAATGAATTAATTTTTATCCTAAATATTTTCACAGAATAATTGTTTTGGACACATTACACTTATTAAAGTTAATATGGAAATAAACATCTTGCATATATACAATATGGACAATTAACACTTAAATCATGTTAAAAAATATACGACCTTTTCACTTAATTGCACTTTACGGACATCCTCTTTTAATGCAATATCATAACAGTTCTCTGAATTTACATTCAATAAGAAGTCTTTTACAGGCACATGAAGGTTACTTAGTTAACTTTCATTATTTTAGAGATTAATAAATTGACAGGAAAATTTTTTTATAATACATCCAAAATTAAAAATCTGAATATTATTCTATTCATTTAAATGAATTCAATTATTTGATACCTTAACCAATATTTTTCCAAACATAGATATTTTTCACATTATATAATCAATAAAAATATAAAAAATGCATAATTTTTTATTGAAATGAAATTTTATTCACATTTTATTATAAGATTTTGATTCTGACTGTATAAGTAATTATAACAATCATGCCATAAGGCGATATATATTTTAATTTAGATTAGTTTGATAAAGAACAATTTTACTTTTGATAAAAAAAATCTCAAAAATTTAAACTTATTAATAAATATTAACAAAAAAATTAACCAATTTTCAACACATACATATTACATATGAGCCTATATACTTATGTAATTTGGATGGATTTTTAAGAATTTCACAAATTTACAACTTTTCTGGTACCTTAAGATACAAGTTCAATTCCTGCTATGATCAAGTTTATAAATCAAAATATTCATATCTCAGATCAATTTTCCCAATACCTTATTTCCTTGTTACAAAAGGTAGAATATTTTCCCTTAAAAAAAATTAATCTTGAAAATAAGGTGCATTGTACGTAATGAAGATACAAATTACTGTGCTCATTTTTAATATCACATTGATAACATTTGTGAGAGGGGAGTCAGATGACAATGATACAGATTTTGCAAGTTAATGAGAGTTCATTCTGCTATTAAAAACTCCCTAATATTTTAATATTTCATTTTACATTTGAAATCTTTCATTTCACACAAATCTGCATCACACAAATTCTGGGGAACATCTTGTACAAAGGAGTGCTTCATACAGCAAAAAATATGGCAATTAGAACAAAATTAATTTGCACACTGATGGAATATTGAGCGCACAAATGAAAAAAAAAAGAAAAAGCCCAAATACATACATGTAGAATTCAAAGTAAACATATACTAGAGTTGATTCATGAAAGAAATTAATTTTTCTTTCATTTCAATTTAATTTTCCTTTCACTAACCTTCCTCCCTTTTTTTTGCCATCCTTTTATACATAAGGCAGTTAAACAAAACCCACAGTAAAATCTGGCATATAATGATTACCTATACTTTCCAAGCAGAAAATTAAAATTTTTCCGGTACATTCGCTGTATAATGTGCTCTCCCTTTTTTTACGAAGAAACTTGAAATGTACGTGCACAGTGCTTATATTTTTTGAAGTCATTTATTCAAGGTATTATTCCAGGCTTTGGAAAAAAATAGTATATTTCTAGAACTACAGCACTTTAAGTTCATAAGGAATATAATTTCTTTTAAATAGAGTATTTCAATATATGTAGATGTCTAATTGATTGTCATCTTTTAAATTTTTATAGGTATCAGTTTTATATCCTGCATATAACGCACACTTGTAAATTCTAATCTTATTTCTTCTGTTAATAGCTGGAAACAGTATCTAAAAATTTTGTTCTCTTTTTCCCATTAAAATGCTTCTGAAATAAGTTTGGCAAGTGCCATTAAACAGCTAAGTTACACTACCTAGATGTGTCTTGCTTTTGTTTTTTATTATATTATACTTTAATTCTTAAAATATACATTTTTTCTTTCACTTGCCACAATTTTTTATGCTTACCTTCCTTAGATTCAGAATTACAGATATTTAAAAAAGCTCCACACAAATAATTATACAAAAATAAATAATACAATAGAAATATTTTTTGCTATATGGTAAACAAGAGACATGACTAACATAGGAGACACAAATCTAAAGAGAATGACAATTTCGACATCATTAAAACAGGTTCATGCGTCAACTTGAGTTCCAACTCATGGAAAAATTTTTTAGTGATGATTCATACCTAAAAAGACCTCTTATGTTGAGAAACTTGTATCTTAAGGTACCACTGAAAATAAAATAATTTTATGTTAAATAACATATAATTGTATGACCATTAAAATGATTGGAGAATTAAAAGTTAACAATGGTAACTGAAAAACTTTCTGCTTCTTATACTAAACTGGACTTAACTCATATTAGCAAACATTTTTACAAAGGCACTTCAGACTTCCCACACAAATAAGAATATTTAAATATCAAATAGAATATTAATACACAAACCGGTGCTTAGGAGTTCTCATTTATCACACATCCAACATTAACAAGCCCATTTCAAGTTGCATTGAACTCTTAACTTAAATAGTATTTTCATCACTTCCAATGAGTGTCTCTTAAAATTACACAATAGTTGTTTTTGATTAACAGATTTTAAAACATTGAATTTTTAAGAGGAAGAGGGAGAAAAACAACAACTGTGATACTTAATATACTTTTCATCTTTTTTTAAAAGTAAAAACTACAACAAAAATTAAAAACATAACGGATAACAAAAAACAAAAAAATTCAATCTGACGGATTATTTCTATAATAGCTATATTTATTCAAATAACGTATAAGCATTCATAACTTTTTAGTACAGCAATATCATGATGTAGTTATTGCTAATGGAAGTAAAATATTGCCATTGGAATGAGTGATCTAACGTACTAATTTATTTACAAGAGTTGCTTTTATTAAACATAACAATAAATCCTTCAACATCATGTATTAAAAATACTTTTAACACTTATTTTCACATAAAAATATTTGTACATTAAGAAACTTGCCTTATTATTAAAAAGAAACCAATTTAAGAAACCAATAAAAAATACTTCACAAATATACTTAAAACATAAGCATATGCATAAAAAAGTATAAACAAACCAGCAATAAAAAATATATATATATATATGGCAAAATATACACATAATACCACAATAAAATGAAAGCTGCACTTGAAACCTAGTACAGTAAACTAGGATACTAGAAATCAGTACTGTTTACAAAAACAGTAGTAAAAAGAAAACTTTAAAAACACACACACAATTCCACAACTTACACATACGAGACAAAATATGTAAAAACAAATATCCCTAACAACATTATTGCAAAAATTGACAACAAATGCCAATATCTCACAAATTCAGTTGCCAACAGAACATGGCATCAACAACAGTGCTCAGAAAAGGAAGCACTCTATTAAAATAAAGCTAAAGAATAAGGCAAAAAATCACTGGGATCAGGAGGAGGATGGCAAGACTAGGTTTGCGTAGGGCAAACAAATGCACTTTAGGTGAGGAAGTTGTAACGCTGCTGAGTGATGGGTAAAGGTGTCATTGGACTCAAGTCTTCATCTACAGGAGTAAGTGGTTTTTTCATCATATGCTGCAGAGTTGCAAATACTGTAAAGAAGTTCTCCAATGAGAAATTTTCTTAAAGATAATTTTTCACATTCACAACCTAAATAAATATTAATTTCACAAACAACTGTTTAGAATTATGTATTAAATGCATAAAAGAATAATCGAATGTTTTAAAGAAAATTTTTAATATATATATATATTTTTTTATATTAAGTCGAGGAATAGGCCATTTCCCTGCAAGCAGCCCAATATAAACCAGCCTTTGAAGTAAAGTTGTCAGAAGAAAAAACCTGTGTATGTGTGTGCGAGTAGAGTTACTCACATCCGTAGCAATCTTTAAGCTACACATGCCCCCCGGGTAGTGCTAATTGAGTAACAGGGTCTGTCGGTGCAGCCCTTGCAACATGCCCTTTTCTTCTTCAAAGAAAAGAGGACCTCATCGGAGGGGAAAGTCCTTCTTAGGGCCAGAATGCGACTGCCATTACAACTATCTTCTGGAATGTTTGTGGTTGGTCTAGTGACTAATTTTATAAACTTAAAAAATTTTAATATGATAATGACACACTGATAAAGTTATAGCTCATTAAAAAAACTATATTTTGTGACAAGATATATCGGAAAAACCTCTTCCAAACCATGCCAAATAAGACTTTTCTGAATGAAAAGTGTAATTATTTCAAACATACTTGTTTTAGTCATTTTTTTCGTATCAGTGTTATTAGCAACATACCTCATAATTCTGAACCATGGTTAAGTGATGAGGATGTCACCTGAGCTGGCAACTCCTCCTAACTTTCACACCATACCAATGGGAGGATGTTTCAGCCTCGACAGATTAAATGCACAATGGCCTACTCTACACTGCAGGTCTTCAGCAGCACAAGGCTCAAACTCATGACACACCAGCCATGAGTCTGTGACCTTGATAACAAGGCTACTGTGGCCACAATATTATATGGGAACAATATTACCTGATTGAAATGCTAAAATATAAATTCTGCTGCTGTAATTGAACTTATTATTTTATTGTTATTGAAAATAACAAACAGAAAGAATTTAAAAATTATTACAAAAACAGAAATGACAGAAACAAATAAATAAACTTTCTCTGGATGTTTTTGAAATAATTAAGATTACTGTGTGGGTAACTTGTAGTGATATTAGAGTAAATCATTTAATAATGACTAAGATAATAAATTAGCAGTAATTCATAAAAATTTATCATACTTTCACAGAGTAACATTTTAAAAAGGGTGCAGGAAGTAAGATAAAACTCATAATACTTAAACAAATAAGCTTATACAGATTGATTAGAATGTATGAAAAAAAAATGCTTCAAATAATCTATACACTTAAAAATCCTTTTAGTATTACATTAAAATAATTTGTACAATATTAGTGAAGAATATGTGTAAAGAAATAGAGGAACTTAAGGCAAATTAAGCTTCCTATTATTAATTAGTTCACAATATAAGGAATTTCTATGTTAAGAAGAGAGAGAGAGACGAAATTTATTTTTGTATTAATTTCTTCCACAGTATAATGAATGTTTGAAATAAAACATTCAGGTTACGTAAAATATAAAAATAACAAACCTCAAGGAGCTGCTTGATTTTCTGCACTACAAATATTTGCTGTAAGATAATTAGAAACATAAATAATTATTCATGCAAAAAAATAAAAATAATAAACTAAAAGAAAATAATTTTTTAAGTATATCAAATAAAATATATCATGCTTAAAATATACATTAATATAACATGCAAAGGGAATATTTTGTACAATTGCTTATTTATAAAAATTAAATACTAACATTCTAAATAAATTTAAAAAATTTTAAACTCAAGATTTTGGAAACTGATTCAAAATTACACAAGTTAACTAAAAAAATATACACAATTCAACAAAAAATAACCTTTCAGTTATATTTCGTCACAAAACTATTGCTAATAATACATAATAAAATACATTCACACAAATAAGAAAAAATAAATCTACACTAATTAATCAAATATATCGTCCAAGAATTTTTTGGCATAATAACGATCCTTTTTACATGCAAAAATTCATCTTGCATTTCAAAAACAATATAAAATCAAATATTTCATGCAATAAAGCACAAAGAATTGAAAGACCTACTATTTGCAGAAGATGGGAGTATAACTGTAGGGTGAAATTCTGATAAAACTAATGGTTCATTAACTTTTAAAATTTAGTCAAAAATTGAATGCTTCATAATGTAGTTCTGTTCCGTCTTAGACATTAGAAAATACTTTCATGGGTACAAAAGTAGCAACAGAAAAATTTTCAGAAATTTTATGAAGTAGTGTTTCAGAGCATCTCCTTAATAGCTTCATATCTATATTAAAAAACAGCAGTTTCTCAATAAGATTTTTAAAAAAATCTTAAATAAGAAACTGACTTAAGACTTTTCATTAGAAAACAAATTAAATATGTCATTCATCAAATGTACAGATAATGAATAGAAATAAACATATAATTAGCAAAATTAGATGAAATAAGAGGAAAAAATATATTTGACTAGATAAGATTATAAAGATTTCTTTAAAAAAATCATTCAAAAACAAACCAAATTTAGGTCATATAAAAGAATTTCAAGTTAAAAAAAATTTATACTTTAATCCTAAGTTTCCACTGACCTGCAACAGCCTTGCTTTTTTCCACCACTTCTCGTGCAATAGCCCGATTCAAATTAAGTAAATGCGCTCTTTTTCTTTTTTCTTCACTCAGCTTTTTATGTAGAGCTTCTGGTGATTTACTTCTCTCTTCAACATCTTGGTAGGTACTATAGGAAGAATAAAAATCAATAAGGAAGATACTGAAGATTGGTCAAATTAAATAATTTTCCACTCATTTATAATGTGATATTGACACCGGAACAATCATTTTGACCTGACAGTAATTTATATCAATACATAAATGTGCCCAATCAAATCATTATTGAGCAGGTACTTTGCTCTAAATTTCCATGCCTGTAAGGTAAAGTCAAAAAGATTCAGTAATTGGACTTTTTCTTTGATGGCAATTTATTAAAAAATATATAGTACTTAAATCATATTTTCTTTCAAGGCACTGTTTATAAGCACTTAATTTTTTTTTACATTCATGTGATTGTTCAAAAACAATCTTGGACATTTTTGTTAAATATCTCCAGCTGCTTCATTGCATTTTCTACCACTTTTTCTCAATCAGTAAATTCAGTTTCATTTTCAGTAGTGTAAACATGTGAAAATCTACTGTTGATAGGTTAGAACAGGATGTATTACAACAGTAACATGTGCTTAGCAAGGTACTTTTCCCAATCAGGAAGTGATGAGCTGTGACATTGTCATGGAACACAACAATTTTCAGATTCTTTTTGTGGGATTTTATATCTCTATGACTTCTTACTAAAGATCTCCCATAAAATTTTCCATTTACAGGTCTTTGAAGAATAAGTTCTTGGTGAACCAAAAAGCACTTCCACTATCACTTCTCTCAAATTCCAAAGGTTATCTCAATGCTTGCGTGTTCTACAACAATGCTTATGTCATTTGTACACTATACTGAGGTTTTATCTTTCTTATATCATATTATTTTCAGATGTTTATTTTAGCATCCCAAGGGTCTCAGATGGTGATTTCTCCAACAAAATTTAGAATTCCTATGTACTACTCTACAAACATTTTAAATTAGACAAATAAAAACCACTTTATGAGAAACAAACCTGGAATTGTTGCATACTGTTATGGAAATGGTTGCAAGGTAATTCAGAGCCTGCCCTGGCAATACTACCAAATACAAAATGAGAAATATCTCGTCCAGTAAACATCTAGTTCATAGCAAACAACTGTTTCAGGAACTTTGACTTTATTACATAAAATAAATACATAAGGCTTAATGAAATAAAACATGCAGTGGGGTAATTTAAATCCGACTCTCCATAGTACAAACCTGAATGGGTTCAAGTCTTCAGCCCCTAATTATCTGGCAATTGATTTAATTCAGTCCTCAGGTTATTTAGATAATAAGATACTGAATAAGTTTTAATACTGGGCATGCTTACAGCATTTATCATTCCTAAAAATAGAAATGAAAAATTACAATACGATACTACTACTATTTTCTTCTTCTTTCCAAGCACTACAGCTGGTTACCAGCCAAGGCTGTCTCCTCCAGCTTAAACCATCTTGATGTATTTGATGCTCTACTCTTCCATTGGTAAACTTCCAAATCCTTCAACCATTTTTCTATTCTAACCATCCATCTTGTTTTTGGTCTTTCTCTTTTCCTTTTTCCCTCTGTAGTATGGAAAGTTATATTTTCTTAACAGGATTTTCATCACTATATCGAAATACATGTCCCAGCCACCTTATTTGGGAAGCCATGATCACTTTGACTATGTTGGGATCAATGTATTTCGATTGAAGTTCAAGGTTGTATTGTGTTCTCCAGATTCTGTTTTCTAGTGGCACCAAAAATTTTTTTAAAGATTTTTTTCTCTTGAAAGTCATCACTACTATTTTACATCAATAAAATTTCTTGAATTGATGTCAAATTAATGACTTGGAAGTATTTTGTTTTGTTTTTTAAGCCTGGACATATAAAACATAAATACAATTAAATGACAGAAGTACATACACATTATCTAAAGCTTCCTTTTTAGTTACCTATATTTGAGTTAACTCAAAAGTTTTACATTAAAGCTACATATTTTTTTTTTAAAAAATGAATGGTTGTTAATAATGTTAAAAAAAAAAAAAAACATAATCAAATAATTTAATAATGACAGTAGTGAAGTTCTAAAAATTTAAGATTTAATCGTTACTAATAAAACAAAATGACCTACACTTGAATTCAGTACATTATGTTATTCAACTAAAACTTATTTTAAATTAGTATTATTGTCAGTTAAAGTGGCTATAAATTAACATGTTTACCTTGGGGATGCCTTAAAAGTTAAAATTGTCTTAAGAATGCTTTATTTTCCACTTTTAAAGGTAATAATATTTAAACATACATGTAAGAATTTTTTATACTATTTTTTAAAAAAAATTCAGTTATTTAGCAGGCTTTACACTACAAAATTTAATTAAATAACAATAAAATATTTGAAAAATAAATATTAACATTAAAAATATTTAAATAATATGAAAAATGTTCAAATAAATAAATAATGAATATTTTTGTTTGAGTAATTTTATAAGCTGAAATTTAAAACAATTACACAGCAGAACTTGCTTAACTTTCAAATTTACTTTAACACCTCAGAATTTTAAGAAATTTCTGAAATAGGATAACCATGCAATTGTGATACAATTACTTAGTTATCCATTTTGAAAATGAACTTTAACTTTCCAAGAGTGAATAAGATCAATAAAAAAATTAAAAGTGTGTAATTTTAATGAACTTCATATTTCATAGAGTAAAACTATCTTCACCTATTTTGTTTAAGTACTAGACCTAACTCAATTATAGTACACACATTTATATTAGAATCAATAAATTTTTTCTAATATATGTCCTACATTTTGTTTCTAATAGTGTGATGCTAAATTGATATTATTTACATTTAAAAGTGGAAAATAAAGCATTCTTAAGACAATTTTAACTTTTAAGGCATCTCCAAGGTAAACATGTTAATTTATAGCCACTTTAACTGACAATAATATCAATGGGAAATTTGAAAATGCAATCTTAGATTCTCTATGACATAAGGCAAAAATAGTAAATATAACAAAATATTTTGAATATATAATGAATAAACAAATATTTTTTTGAATAAAGCTAATCATACAGAAATATAAACTTAACATTACATTCAACTCTGTCAAAATAAAAATACAAATTCATCAAGAAAGACTAATTCTTTTGAAAAAACAAAGAAGTTATTTACATTCATTATTACTTACGTAGTTGTTTCGGATAACATTTTACAAATGTTTTCTGCTTTTATACTTCTACGAAGCCTCTCACTGGCAGACAACTGTTCGGGTTCTATTTCTACATATCGTTCAGGAATTTCAATTTTCTGAGGCAACATAAGCTAAAAGAAAATAATTCTATTTAAAATTTCATTTTAATATGCTAGACATAACAATTTTTTTTTAAAAAAGCTGTTTTACCTCCCGTTCAATAATTTTATCGTCAAAGACATCATTTTTCTTTATTGTGCTCCTAACAATATCGGGGGTGTTTGCTGTGCGTAGACAACGTTCCATGTCTACATCATCTCGTGATCGAGGTTGATCCTGAAATATTATTAAAACAATTTCTAAAAAAGGGGAATGTTTTAAATGAATTCATATTAATGAAATAAAAATTCTGAACTATCAAAAACAAACTACAGAAAAGAACAGCATTTGTTTTACAATAAGCTGTCTTTGAAATTTCCGAAAACAAAACAAAAAAAGCTTTTATAACAAAGTTTCCCTCTAAGCATAGGTAAGTTTATACATTCTATAATTCATGAAATACATTTCTTTATTAACTGTTATTTCTATTAATTTAAGAACATATTTATTTTACAATATTTCTGATAAAGAATACATAATAAGAAACACATGCATGAAAATAATTTTAATATTTTAAATTGTTTTTCATTGCATAATCATTAGTTTTTATACTTCAGATATTATATTTGAAGTTTTGATGATACAAGACAATTATATTTCAATCAAAATTAAATATCCCAAAAGAGAAAAAGAAATACCTTTTTCATAACAGATAGTATTTAATTATTTCATAAAACTTTTTTCCTTATCAACCCAACAATGTAAATCTCATTATCAGACATTTTTTACTGCAGTACAGTGAAGCAAATTTTTTTAATTTTAAACGCAACAATTCTACAAAAAGTTAAAATTGCTTATTTCCATTTTGAAATTTTCACTTACTTACAAAAATCAGGAATTTTTTTTGATGGGGGGAGGGGGATAAATGATCAAATCAACTCTTTATACCTTTTCAAACATTTTTCTTATCAAATCATTTTTATGACTTTTTAAAATTCACACTGATACTGAACCAGAACAGTTACTATATTTGAATACATATACTGATAATTACAATACATACCATTATCCAACATAAGGTTTTATTTGTTCTAAGTAAAGGTACATTGATATTATTTTGTAAGAGTAAAATAAAAATAATAAGATAGCATATTAACACACAATGTTAGTACATCCCATGCCACATTATTTACTTTCTAACATACCTTAAAGTATTGTGAAAATTGAGGGTCCAAAACATACTGATAACCACTGACTGTATAATGCCTTCTTTTAGATCGCTTTGAATGATAATTACGATCTTGACTTCCAGATGAAACAGATTTTTCAATTTTTGTTGCAGAGCTGCCAAACAATCGTTCATGAGCTGATTGAGAATTCTAGAAATAAGCACATTTCATTATTAGAAGGTTTTGAAACATTATATTTTAAACACTGATGAAGTTTTTTTAGATCAAGAAGATAAAAATCAAGTAGGAGTTATCTCAAGAAATTATTCATAAGGACAAAATATACATAAACATGCAACAATTTCTTTTTTTTAAAAAAAATTTGTAATATTTTAAGCATTTTTTTAAAAAAAATAACTTATGAAATTAGTTAATTATTTTAGATTAAAATAACAGGCATTTAAACAAAATATTTGCTTACACATTAAAATGAGATAAACTTTAGACAATTTTGAATAAAAAAGAAACCTTTTAAAAATAATTTTAGAATAAGGTAAAACACTGAATACTTTAAGACTTACAGATGGTCGATTCAAACTTGATGTTAGCAAATGAATTGATGAAGGTCTTGCTGCAGGTGATGAGTTTTTATTAGTTATTCCTATAAGAAATAAATCAATACAAAAATTGATTGTTTTTTCCCCTCAAAAAATAAAAATTAAATTTATTGTAAAAAATAAATATTCAAATGTAAATACAAGATAGGTAAAACAAAACTTTATCTTAACTGAAATGAGTATAAATATATTTTATAAATATTAGTTTTAGATTTACAATATTTATAACTGCAATAAACTAATGAAACATATAATTCTGAATCAATCTACAATGCAGGATAACACCAACTTCTCTAACTACAACCACAAAACATTCAGATCTAGTTATCAACTGCAACTTTATCAGCATGCAACACTTGCAGTTTAAAGTATCTACTAGTAATTGTTTAGTTTTTGCCTACCATGTCTGTATTTTCAAAATATCCTACACAATGCATATTTCCCCTAAATATCCACAACAGTAGATTCAGTAAAAGTCCATTACACCTTTTCAAGGTGTACTAGATATTTAGAATTTTATAGGATGCTCAACATCCACATATCTTCAGAAATAGCTCAAAATTTCTAATAACAAAAAAATGCAGCCTATGCTAGCACTGAATGGCAGTGGCGCACACAAGGGGGGGGGGGCGGCGGCCCCCCAAAGCCCATAATTCCCCCTCCCGATTGATTATTATTATATAGTATGTGAAATTTAATTCAGTATTTGTTATTAATGATTAATTTTATTAATTAATGTTAATTATTTATTCAATAATTAGTTTTTTACTGTGTTTTGTTTCCGAAAATCGACAAAATCAAAAGGAGCATGATACAAGAATGGTGAACTTTCGACCCAGACCCCCCCTTGAAAAATTCCTGTGTGCGCTACTGCTGAATGGTATGACATAGAGGTTGCATATCTTATCAACAATTTGGCAACAATATACAAAAAGGAAGGGATTGAAGCTCTATAAACAATATCAATCAATACTTTTTTTTGCATAAAATATATTTTAAAAATTAACACTGCTTAATAAAATATTTACATGGGAACTAAGATTTTTTAATACAGTGAAAACTAACCATTATTAAAATAAGCTACATATTCATAACATATAATTTGTGATATTGAAATAGCTTAAACTACACGTACTATCCCCATAATAATTTAAATATATTTAAATTACAATTCCAAAGTAATAAACATTTTTTAATGTGTCTATCTTCTGCATTTAAAATTTTCAAAAAGGTAACTTTTCAAATATGTATCAAAACAAGGTTTTTCTGATTGACACTTAACAAGGATGAGAGCAATTTGAGTTTTTAACATCATTTTTAATACCTTCATCCACATCTAAAAGATCATCAGATGAAGAAAGATCAGGCTCTTCAACAACCCACACAGAAGATTGATCATCATATGTCACTCGCTTTTTATCTCTTTCTCTATTGCGGCGTTCTGATTGTCGTTTCACAATACGAACTGTTTTGATTTCAGAAGGTTTCTCTTTTGGTATTATTCCTGTAATGTAATAGTCAATATAATTTAATGTACTTACAAATTAATAAACCAACAAGTCTATTCACTTCCCAGAATTACTGTTTTCCACATAGGTGCATGTGTGCAGTGTATTGGGAGGGAGGGGGAGGTCTAAATAATAAAGTTATCAATTTTTTTTACAATTAAGTGGAGGACGAAAAATTTTAAGGAAAAATTACAATTTAAATATATGAAATGTTTTATAATTTAAACAAAAATACACTAATTATGCTTACATCCTCTTTAATTATTTACTTTAAAAAAGTGTCTTTCCATTGAATGAATTTTTTTTGTCAATTATTTTCTAATAAACCGAAAATTTTGGAGTAAGAAATATCCTTCATATTGAACGTTCAGTTAAGTGCTACAGTTAAAGTATCAGCTTTCAATCTTTATTTCTCTTACTTGTTTAAAAATCATCACCAACTGAAAATACCCTTTCAACTGCTGTACTAGTTCCAGGGAAGTATAATGTAAATTCAACAAGAATAACTAAATTTCATATGGAATGTGCTAATTTTAAAAATGGTTAAATATTTCCACACATCTTTTATCAATTACAACAAGCCGATTTACCCATTGTTCTAATTTATCTCAGAATTTAAATATACATTCAGTCTTCTAATTTCTTCAAACAGACAATTGTCATCAATTTTAATATCAGGCAATTCTTTCGATAAAAACTCAACACAATTTTCTATATATGCCTAATTTACTTGCGAAGAAGTCATGCGAAGAAGTCAAAGACCATTAAGAACTGTTTTTTCCTGTGATGTTTGTTTCAGATCATTCTTCGACATATTGGAAACATGTTTGGTAAAAATTCTGATCTTCTTTGGTAAACTTCCCATTATGCCTGGATTTGATTCTTCAAATTTTGACAATTTTCTTTTTATTATTAAAGGAATAAATTTTTCTTCAAATCATGATTTTTATTGAAGGACAGAATCACTCAAAATAAGACTAACTTCTGTAGCTGAAATAAGTTTACCATCAATCTTTTGAATCATTTAGTGGAAAATAAATGTCTGATTATGTAAAAAATGCATTAATATCTCTGATAATTCATACTGTACCAGCACATGATGCCTAACAGTTTGGCCCAACATCTCGTGAATACTGAGTAGTTTCCAAGATATTGAAAAGAAAGACAAGTAGAAGGACATTTTTCAAGGAAGGACAAAACTAATAAACGAAGGACTAACCTCTCTAAAGAAGGATGATCGGTCACCTTATAAATAAGCAAATCCTTTTCTTTAATAAGTAAACACTTTGCAAACATTGTCAAGGTCATTTGATTGCATTCCAAAGCCTTTAGAATAGTCTTACCAACAACAATGCAAATTTCGAAAAAACATATATTTACACCAAAGCAGTTAATCCATAGGCTGAGTGAAACATATATGCACGCCAATGGCAATTAAGGAATTAATAAAATACATAATTGGAGAGTTCTCATCCTTCTCAATAGAACTTTTATGAATTGTACTACTATCAACAATAAATGGCAGGTTTTGTGAAAAAGATCTGTAGTACTAATTTTGTCAACATTTCCCATTTATTATAAACCAATTAAATCAGTGTTTTTTAAAAAAAATTCAAACACCCCCCTATATAGAATTAAAAAAAGAAAAATAATAAAATTTTTGATCATTGGTAATAGAATAACAATGTATATGTATAAAGACAAATATATTTTAACAAAGCCTAAAATATTTGAGAAAACTCCTATTTTAAAGAAATAAATACTTTTATTGATATATATACTTGCCATAAAAACGTTTCATTCTTTCATCTGCATCATTGATATCTTGCATGGAGCATTGCTCATGATTTAAAGCATCAGACTGGAAGTTTTGTGGAGCATTTGAATAATCGAGAGTTGAGAGATTCTCATATATTTCTTCACTTGGCTGTAAGAAAAAATTAGAGTATTTATAATAAATAATAAAAGCAATTAATATTTCATACAAAGAAAATAAAGATACCTCTATAAATAAGATAACTGATTTTTTGTTTGTTTTGATATTTCATAGTAAAAGACATTAAGAAACATTTTAATTAAGGGGGAATTTTTTTCTTCTTCTGTAATGGGGCTGCATATTGGTATTTCTACATTTGCAGACCTAGTACATTCCCCAGGAGCTGGTATCACTTTTTAGTTCTGCACCATTTAGGCGATACCAATTACTGCAAGTAATTTTGACGTCCAGTTTCTTCTCCAGAGGGAGGCACCTAAGCTCTGCCGATGCGAAATTTGTACCTGGGAATTTAATTTTGCAGAGAGCATCCAAGCTAAATAGATACATTTAAGGGATCTTTTTCATGCCTTATAATCATATGACATGGTCATTGTCGATTTTCTGCATCAGGAAAATCCACCAACTTGGGTCGGGGTGGAACCCACAACCTTGGGTACTAAAGGCCAGCGATAAACCAATTAAGGGGGAAATAGAAATACCATCTCAATATCAAAACAAAAATCTATTTTATATCTTATAAGTAAATAAAAAATGCTATTCGTGTATAATAACTATTTTAAAAAGAGAAGGGCGGAATAAAAGAAAGCACCCCCCTTTCCCACGTAATAAAAACACTAAAAAAATTTAGAGTTAATCTAATTAAATTTAAGAATTAGAAAGTTTAAAACTTTAAGTCAAAAAGCTGGAAAAGAAAAATATTAGTTCCTAAATTTAAAAATTTATTCACATCCAATAATTTCTAAGTGAAAAACAAGAGATTAAAAATGGAGATATTTACATTATTGATTTCTTCAGCATTAACATATACTGGAATATCATCTAGATCTTTTTCATGGACTGAAGCTAAATCTCGTGTTGTCATTGTATCCAAATCAGTTTCTAAATACATACTATGCTGCTTTTTACGAACAGGAAGTGGCGCTGAACCTAAAATAAAAAGAAATTTAGATATTTGAGATATATGCTTCTTACACAAAAAAACGAACATGTTAATCAATCAATAGGCCACATTATTTTAATCATTATCTAATAAGGAGAGAGTGGAATGCTATATAAATTATAAACAGTCTAGTAAAATTGCACTGATTTAGAGTTATGAGTTTTAAATAAAAATCTTTAAAAGATTTTACATTACTTTTTTTTAAGAACTTATAATAATTACACATAATATTAAAACTACATTACTAACAAACTTTATACATATTATGCACAATTTCAAACTTAATTCCTTAAGTGAAACAGGAAGAAAAAAAAAAAAAAATGTAGCCAGTAAACTCAAGCCAGCAGTATTGAAATAGGGAATAATTTTATAGATTGATACAATAACTTTCAAGTTATTGCATTATACTTGTTATTAAGGGGTTTGACATTCCACATAAATATATAGCTGTACTCACAAAATTTGAATTTTATATTTCCTTGAAGTTTTTATCAGTTCACTGAAATTACAATTGTATTTTATATCAAAAACAATATTTTGGTCAATGAATAAAAAAAAAATGTACTGATAAAATCATTCTTGTATAATTTAATTTGGTCAAAAAGGCATTATTTCAGAATATAAAAATGACAGATGATGCTTTTGATTTTATTTTATAGTAGCTTTTTAGTATATATTTATATATATATATTTTGTTTAGACATCAGTTCATAAAATTATACAAATATTAAGTTTCTAACAAAAAAAAATTGGTAGAGTGAAATAATTACAATACAGTAATCATTTTTTTTCAAACTTAAATTTAGTTAAAAAAAAAACAATTTACCAGCAACTCCAGTTGGACTAGCTCTAACTTCAACTCCTTTTTTAACTTTTTTCAAATGAACTGGATCTTTTTCTTCTAGAGAGGGAAAAAATCAAAGTAAGTATACTCTTTTAAAAATACTGCATTGTTGTGAAATATATAGAATCAAGTATGGAGTTATCAAATATATATATATAAAAATTCAATTCCTTTATGTTTAAAAAAATTAATTTAATCAAGCTGAGAGACTGATTAGAAAATCAAGCATTGCAAGAAAACATTTTATGAATCAAAAATTTTTTTAAAGAAGTAATATTAACTTTACACAAAGTGCATATAACTACACACGTACTGTTCAAAATGATTAATAAAAATATTATTTTGATACATTTTTAAAGGAAATAATTACCCGTTATAGTAGGGGGACTAGTACTCAGTTCAGGTTCCTTTTTGATTTTAAGCAACAGGGTTTCTTTACCTTAAAAGAAAAATATGCATTAAAAATGTTTGCATAATAAATTTAACAAAAAATATTTTAAGACAAAAAAGTTTTTTTTTAACCAATTAACTGCAGTAAGGAAAACATGTTTTTTCACTCCTTCCTATTAGATATTTTATTATGAAGTTAAGTAAATTTGCAAAATGCCATATATCTAATGATTTAAAACTTTTTGAAAACAAGACAAAGTTATTAAAAAAATTTGTAGTACAGTAAAATTCGAAATATATGCTCTCCAAACAGTTTTTATATTCTTTAGAAAAGGAAGATAAGAAATAAAACTTAAGAGATCCATCCCAAGAGATGTAAACTTTATTCGCAAAATAGACTAACAAAAAAAGTAATCAAAATCTTACTAGAAGTTCCGGATGGACTAGCTCTAAATTCAGTTCCCATTGTAACAGATGGTGGAGCTTCACCTTTCAATTTCATTACTGTGTTATTGATCTCATGCCTGTGATTAGCTAGCTCATCCAGAACATTTTGAACTCGTGAGAGTTCAGCCTCTATATCAGCTCTGTTGTGTTGAGAATCTTTCTAAAAAATGAAACAAGCAGTTTAAATATTGTCTTCAACATTTTATCATGCTTATAAAAATGTAAAAAAACACAATGCCCATAAAGAATATAATAGTTAAAAAATTATTGCAAATATTTAAATTAAAAAAAATAATTGAAATAGATCAAATAAATCAATACAAATAATAGATAAATAAATTCAGAATAAATGCCTTTTAAAAGCAAGCATATAAATTGCACTATTTTCAAATTGATCAAAAGGATGTAAACATTCATAAAAGGATAAAACACACATACAAAAAAATATAAAAGTTTTTGATTGATTTTGATACATCGCAGAAAAGCGATTCATTTTTGAAAACTCTTTCTACAACAGAATCTTGTGAAAGAGCGATTTAAAAATATAAAATAACAATAGCAGTTTTTTTATAGTAACATGAGTACTTATTTTCCTAAAAGAAAAACAAATAATTGTTATGTAGAGTTAGAAATGTTTCTTAATTAATACTTCTTATACAATTAAGATTTAAAAGTAAATTTAAAAATATAATTTCCCATTGTATGAATCTCAGAATAATGTAGGTATAATCACAGAATCAAAGATAATTTTCTCATATATCATAAGTAATTTATCTTATCATACACACAAACTGATTTAAAATAAATTCATTCCATTATTAATGCCTAAATATGACTATGTTTCAAAAATTTTCAATATTATTAATCACCTTTTTGTTTTAAAATTGCACAAACATAACAAAACAATAACTTAAAATATTTGATATCAAATTATTAACTGAGTAGTTTAAGGTGCAATGATTTGTAGATTTGCAATGATGCAAATAATATGCATCCTTTAAACTATACATATATTTAAGGAAATCTGCTTTAATGTATTAAAAATTCAAATTTTTGCAGCAAGTAATAAGTTTAGTAAGTACCCAAGTAAGTAAGAACTCAATAGCATATTAATCAGTGTTAATACTAAAGAACTGACAGCAGCTAATTATTTTTAAAGTAAATTAAGGTTTATTTCTGGAATTATTAACTCTCTTTTTAAAGTTTCAACAAAATTTATGTGAGCAAATACATTTAAACTTACTATTGAATTTTCGATATTTTCTATAAATTTCCTAACAATAACAAAAAAATTAAATTTCCTCAGTTTTTTTATTATTATTTACATGCTGAAAAGGAGGGGGGATATAGTGACTTTTAAAAATAGTTAATACAAATATTCTCAATATTTTAACTATAGAAATATCAATTTCACACACACACACACACAAAAAAAAATTAAAATTAATTATTCATTCTGGCAAAATTAATTATTTGGAAATACTTACTGTTTCACAAGATCCTGTTTTTAATGCTTCTTTCAATATCTGTCTCAAATGCAATATATCTTTCTCCATTTGATCATTTTTGGAAGCAGCATCTTCAATTTTCTAATTTTTTAAAAAAAAGAGCAAAATATCATGAAGAAAATGCCTCTGTTATAGAAATTAAACTTACAGAACTACATATTTTTATAGCAATGTAATTCATACTTTAGCACTGGTGCTTAAAAGACGTTTAACTCGAATCAGTTCTTTCTCAATCATTTTTTGTTGTTTTTTTAGTTTTTGAAGTTCACTTGGTCTGTCTTGATGATCTAAGATTTTGTTACGCATCCCACTCAGAGTATACTCTAGCATTTCCTGTAAAATGATAACAATGATTATTACTGATCATAGCTTCTAATATTTCATACATAATTTTTTTTTAAATAAATTTCATTTCCTATTACAATACTTTGAATTTTAAATATATTATTCCATTTAAAAAGAAATAATAATTTTTTTTTTTCAAAATTAGGACATCAAAATCAAACTTTTCCTCACATTTCTATTACATCTGAGCATAGTATGGGAAAAAAAATTATTACAATTAGACATTTTTTGTGTGCATTAAACTGTTGGCATACAGAAAAAACTCATTCATAACTAAGGCAACATTTCAATGAAGTTGAAAAGTTAACATTTGGCCTTTAAACTATAAAAAAACTTATACTTGATTATCACATAAAAAATCCATGAAACATTTTTTCATTTTTTTTTTGTTTTGAAAAATGTTTCAAACATTTTAAGTTTATTAAAATTATAAGCATACTTTGTTTTATATGTTAAAAAGTATCCATTAAATTTGAATTTTGTAATAAAGTTTTCTTAAGTACTTTTTTTTAGGACAAAATCTGCATTTAGTTTGCGACCAGTAACAGATTTTTTTTATGGAAATTCAGAACCCAAGCATACTCTTATAATTAACAGCAAAATAAAATAAATGTATATCATACTTTATCTTGATGTAATGATGTAATACTGTTGGTTTCATGCCTCAGACCTTTATCTAAACTGTATATTTCACTAATACGTTTCTGTAACAAAAAAATAAATAAGATTATAAAATTGATTCAGTACAATTTAAGCAATTTATACATGCACAATAATTTAAGCTGCTTGGAATGTTAAAGCTAAAAAAATAAACGAGTTTTACAGTAATCGCATATGATGTGTAACATTTGACATGTTATCGTGGTAAATACGCAATATTAACTTTTTTCCTGAAAAAAATATGAATTAGGTATGATTGGAAATAACTTTCTATTGAATAATTATATCTTTAATGACAATTGTATTTAATTAACAACAGGAGTAATGCAATATTTTATCAAAAATTAGTCTTGTTCAATTTGGGGAAGAGCGGAGACAATAGACTTATGATAACTAAAATATGACACATACTTGTGATTTCAAAGTATTTAAAAACTGTTGAAAAACAGCGTCAATAACAGTACCACTGTTAGCAGTCGAAACATTTTGATTTGTGTTCATTTCGAGCTTGAGTTCATCATTCATAAAAGCTATGAGTGGCTCAGCTTTTGGCAAACTGAAGTTAAAGTTAAAATCACCACTCGAAATCAGGGGAAGCGAGTGATAATTTTTTCAAAAGAGCGGAACCACCTTCATTACATGGTAAAAGTACAAAATGCAGGAAGTCTTTTAATTTTTTTTAACCGTTTGATTCAAAGAAATGTATACAACCACCGAAATCCCTGTTTGTCCATTTTCAAATAAGCATTCTGCCGCACTTATGTCCCCCAATATCGTGACTAATGGATTTCGAGTCAAGCGCTCGAGTGCTTGATGGCTACTAGAGTTGGACCCCCATGCGAGGGTAACGAAAAGACACAGCCACGCACTGTCATTGGTCAAATCAAGTAGCGCGCTTATGACACATCCTATTACACACATCTGTCCCTTTTCACGAAATCATTCCCACAAAAACCAGCAACGGAGAGGAAAGATGTTATACATAAAAAAAAAAAATTGGTTCTTGTAACACAAACAAAAAGTTACAATATAAAATATTAAATGATTTCCTGCCCTCAATAACAAGTAAGCACTTGCACAATTCTTCTTTGTAATAAATAAGAAACAAAGCATAAAGATAAAATATATTTATTCAATATGAAAAAGACACAAAAATATATAGTTGAATTTTAATAATACTTATATTTAACGCATACTATTTTTATGATTTGTTAGAAGTGTTTTGCCTCATGTTACTTGCAAGGTAATACATATTGTTGAGTCACCTTTTTTCAATCTGTTTCTAACTTAAGTAAAATATCTTTTTCAAGAGTAAATAGAAGTAAAAATGATTAAAAATGCAATTGCTAGTTTTTTAACTGAAGTAAACCTGTCTGGCAAACTATTCAACACTTTTCATATTGAATTTTCAAAATGAGATTTAGAGATCCTGCATCAGTTGACATTCAATAATTGATATGTTTTCACATATCTACATATTTTTGTGTCAAAATAGAATTACACAGAGGATCTATAATCTGAGTAGTAAATTTTCTAATTCCCTCCAATTAATGAAATTGTCATCAAAAATCTTTACGAGGAATGAGTTTGGATAATTTATGATTTTCAAGTCCTTCAGTTCTGAAAATTTAAAAATTTGTTGGAAAATTGAGATTTAATGGAATAGAGACAATTTGAAAATTTATAATTAAAATTCCTATTTATTTATCCCAAATTTTTTTTTTTATAGTTTTGGAAAATTGAGTTTTTTTAGATTCAATATCTCAAGGGAAAAACGGACCTAATTTACATTAAAAACCCTTCATCAATCTGAATAATATTTTCCATGGGCTTGTAATTTTTTTTAAGATCCTTTAAATGTAAGGTGGAAAACATTAATTTTGTCAACAGTTCAGTATAATACAGTTTTTTCAATGTTTATTAATTTTTTTGTAAGTATATTATAAATTAAACTAATTTAAATACATTAATGAATTAATAAATGTCTGCAACATTTTAAATAATTTAACCAAATAAGTATTTGTTTAAATGAAACATTATACTATATTTCATTTTCACTTTCTACTTAATACTAAGCAATTCATCCAAAATAATTTAATTTCAAACCAATTTTAAAATAGCATATATATGATACATACTTGAAAAGTGCTTTCTTCTGCTAATAATTTAGATAAAATACTTGATTCACCAATATGATCAGGACTTTGTGGACTTTTAGCAGATGTTGAAACATCCTCTTGTGAAGTATCCTATATTAAGAAAAGTTTATGCACTATTAAAAATATTTAGTTAATGTGTAAAAATTTATGCCTTAATATCCTTCCAAAAGTTAAAGTAGAAAATAACTCTACATATCATAACTATTAAACTTTTTTTGCTTTTGTTCAAAATTAAGTGATTTAAAATATTATTCAAAAACAAAATAAAATTTCCCAAGGTCAAAAATGGCAATGAAAGATTGAAAGTGAAGAAATAAACTAGTCTCATAGTCCAAAATAAAAAGTCTTGTCTGCAAGAGTATATCTGGTAATGCAAGACTGGTGTTGTGCATATTTAGTAATGAATTTCTATTATATGCAGGTTAGGAGTGTAACTTCATTCAATTTTTTTTCAATCTGGGAAAATTATATTTTATGAAATATCTATTTTTCATACAACTATAAATTTTTAACATAAACAGTATTATGCATGTGAAATAACAGAATGTGTTATCAAATACAAACAGAAAAAAACACTGACATTATTAACTACATTTAGACCTCCCTTTTATGAACCCCTATTTTGTCAACTTTTTCCGAGAACTAAGAATACAGTATATGGCAATATGAATCTCTAATGAATTTTCCACATAACAAACCTTTTTTTTTTTGTGATTTAGCAGCTTTGCTACATAGAGTTCTGATTGTATTTATTTTCTGTACAGTTTGGATTCACTCAGCATTGATTAACTCATTTATAATCTAGATAAGGATTCAAATAAATAAATAATTTATAATCATATTAATATTACTAATTTGAGCCAATTACTGTCCCTCATTTATTACGATAGAAAATACTTAAATAATTTTGCTGAAAAATAAAATTAAAATAAGCACTTGTTAAAACACACACATGAATAAAGAAACTGAGAAAATATACTCACTAATACAGGAAGAGAAAAACTTCTTCGGTTACTACTACCATACAGGCTTCCCAGTTTTACCATATTATCTACTAAATTGACAAGAGGTTGTGTAATATCATATTGTTTTTCAAGAAGTTGAATTTGTTTCAGGAGATCTTTTTTATTTTGGAATGCTGGCTGTCTTCCAGTGTTTGAACTACAAGAACAATAATGTCAGAAAAAAAGATCATGAAGATTTATTATTCAATTATTGAAATATATTGATTAAAATTTAAATAAATATCAAAATACTACAAGTGATTTCAACATCTGTGCATTATAACATATGTACGAGATTTATTATAAAAAATTAATACTGTATATAAAGTATTAAAATGTGATGCAAAACTATTTCCGAAAATCGCTAGTTGTCATTTATTTTGTATAGTGAAATAAAAAATATGCTTAAAATGTATTTATATGATATATTTACATTTTAACTATTATATATAAAAATAAATTACTGAGGAAATTCTTGTAAATTTTCTATTTGCTGCTCCAGTTTTTCTTTGGCTCTTAAAATCTTCGTCTGATTTCTTCTTAGTTGAATTAACAATAAAACCAGTTCTTCATGCTTCATGGGGGGAAAAAATGCACACTATTATTAATAATAAATACACAAAGATTCTTGATATGCATTCAGTTTCCACACATAAAATTCTTTGATTTTGTATAAGGGGTACCCAAAAGTTTTCAAAATAGCACTGCCCAAGGTAGAGCTTGCATTTTTCCTCCTTGGACGATCCCCTTGGTATCATTGAGAGTTTAATAATGCCAGTGTCTCTGAAAGATTTGTCTACAGGTAGCGAACTTATTTGCCACAACTCTTTTGCACTCATCTAATTTTTGAAGGGAAATTTAAGTGAAATTCTGGGGCTGGCTTGAGAAAGACACAATGAAAACCATTGTGGTGTTAAAATCAGTTTATTAAGGTGATGTGTGTTGAGAAAAAGTAAAGTATTTGTGTGGTTTTCCGGTTTCTGGAATAATAACATGGCAAACCTCAAACTGCACATCCATCAACTAGCTTAACATGTGAAAATGTCCAAAAAAATTCATGAACTTGCAGAAATGAACTATGGAATGATGGTGAACTATCGAACTTATGGGGAAGTTGACAAAATTTTAGCAGAAAATTTGGAAATGAAAAGGATCACTGCCAAATCTGTGCCTTGGGTTCTAGTTCTAACAAATCAGTCCTCATTGGTATGGTAGTTTGGAGAGGGGATACCCCAGCTCAGGTATCTTATTCACTTGACTGAGGCTCAAGATTAAGAGGTCCATTGCCAATAGTCCTTGTGCTGCTTTATAATGCAACATTAATATAACTCATTCTTGACAGATCAGTAAAAAGAATATTAAGTAGGAGTATGCTGTACTTTTAAAGAAAAGCTCTAAATTGACCCAAAATTTTTTTCAAAGATCATTACAGATGGCTAATTATGATGGTATGTTTACAAGCTACTAAATTAAACAAAAATCACACCAAAAATAAATGTAATCATCATTTCACCCCAAAAGAAGCACACTAAGTGAAGTTGAACAAAAAGATATTTATCTAGCATTTTTTTTTATATATATATACAAAAAAATAATGTGAATTCAGTCAGACCATTATTCAAATTTTCTATTTGGATCTTTTGATAAGATAGTATAATAATGTGCATCAAAAAAGTTCCCATTTGTGGCATATAGATGCATGTGACTGGTTTTTCCTGCCACAATATTACTTACTCCTACTAACACAAGTCATCTCGGTGCACTAGTTTTTAACAAAAAAAAAACCCCAGCACAACTTCTATGCTCTATCCATCTAAATCAGCTGACCAAACTGTGTGAGATTTCTTCTAGTTTCCATGCATGGTCATGAAAAGATACTGTTTTGATGATGTTGAAGTAGTTTTAAAAAAAGGGAGGGAGATGAAATAGGAGTTGTCAGTCATCACTGTAGATGAGTATCAAAAATATTTCCAACAATGGGGAATAATTGAATGGGTAAATGTATAATGTATATTATAAGAGCATTTTGAAAGTGAGGGAAGAAAAAAAGAACTGAAATATACAACTTTAAAGAAATTTGTCTTTCTGGAAGGTGGGGATACCCCTTTGTGTATAAATTAAATTTATTGAAAGCAATATATTTCTTTAAAATAAAATGCCAAACTAATAAATTTTCATCAGTTGATAACAAAAAATATAATAGTTAAAAAAAATGCAAAAATATGTAATGCTAAAAGTAAATGCTTTATTTACTTATTTCAAAAATTTATATATACAGTTGACTTACAATTTAAAAATTTAAAGAAATAAATAGAATGAAAGTAAATATGTTTCCTTTTCAAAAAGTATGTGTAACATATCACAATATATAAGACTCTTCAGACAAAAACTAAAACATTTTTTAAACTGCAAAATAATTATCCACAGTACATTTCATGCAAATAAAAAAATAAAAAATCTGATAAAACTTTAAAACAAAGACAAGCACATGATTAACACATTAGCAATGTTTTTTTTTAAAATAATATTAGCATGCATTTATGCTCCATACTAATATACAAAGCTTAATAAAAGATTTCAATTTTTTTATATCTTTAAGATTTATATATAAGCTCTCGGATTTGCTTTTAAAAATATTTATCTTCAATATATCTCACTTTGATGCATTGACAAAATTTTCTAATATTTTCAAGATAAAGGGGGAGGGGGTTAATATGCAATTATGTAGCTTCTTACAGATTTTTTTTAAAGTGCACTTGTTTTAAAAAATAAATTTTTGGAAGGGCTACAAATTTATGCTTTTTGGGAATAATATTATTTTAGTAAAATCAGTTCAAAATTAAGCATACTGTTTTTCCCAGTAGATCACCAGCAGATACACTCAATCGTTTTCCTTTGCACATCAAACCTTCTGATTGTTGAACAAGCTTTCTCAGATGATTTGGCTGAAAAATATAATACATTAATAAAATTTCATTACATGTTCTTCTGTTACTGGTCAGATAAAATCATAAATACCTATAATATCTCTTTATTTAAATGTAAGTTTATGAATATTACTAATTAATTCATTTTTTAAAAAAAGCAAATACACAGTTGAATTTATTATCATTACAACACATTTTTCATAATGTAACATTATTACTTAATATATTTAAGAGAAATCTATCTTTTAAACTCAATGTGATGGGGATAAGAATACCATACTTTAAATATTTACTTTTCATATACACATTTTATAAATATAATTGAGATCATACTACTGATCTTTCGAAAACTTTAAGTGTTTTTTAAAAGCACAGCAAGAAAGACAAATATTTTACAAAAATCTTTCACTTTTATGCAAAGTAAAAATCACCATTAATATTTTTTGATATAATGACACAAAATAACTGTTCACCTCTCTAATATGAATTTCGGACGAGCTTCTTGGCATTTCAATTGATCTCATTTTGATATTTAAATTCTGATGTTTGTTATCTGAATCTAAAGATGCTAAAAGAGGAAAAACACATAAATGTTAGTAATGTTTTATAAATGTTAAAAAATACATACCATTTACAAATTAAAAATGAGCTGCAAAATCTAAAATTTCAAAACACTGATTTCATGAGACATGAGCAAAAATCATTGAAAGTATATGAGTTGATTCTGGTTAATAATTTGAATGCTTTATTAATAATTTCAAAACATAAGAAATAATATATGATTAATATTTCTAAAGAATGTTTTAAGTTTTTAAAAAAGGGTTTAAAAGATTAAAAATAACACATCTTATTATGAAAATCAAATTAAAATGATCTGAAATTTGTGTGAAAGGAACAATAAAAAGGTTTCAACCTGTAAAATTTCAATAACCTCGATATAATACTGTAAGTTCATTCCATTATTTATAATTAGTGTCCTTGTTGATGAAAGTTTTAATTGTGAATAATAGAAAAAAATACACTAATTAAAGCTTAATTTTGAGGAAGTGGAGGACAGACATCACTGCTTTAATTAATAATTTTGTCTATGATACAGGATAAACAACAGCTATACATAAATGTATCAAATAACTTCTATTAAGACTGAAACTATATTTTATTGTCTGTATGCATGAATTTTACGTTAAGACTGAAAGGTATAAAAACCATAAATATAAATGTCACTTAAAACAAAATAAAAATAATTTTCTTACTTTTAACAAATTTGTATGTAATCTCATTGAAGAAAATGCCATAAGCATTTTTTTTTAAAAAAAATTTATAGGCAGGATATGATTTCAGTAATGAATAAGAATGCTGTTCAAATACTAATCAATAAATATTTACTATAAATCAATAGTAATCTTCTTAAAATACATTTTTCTGAGACAGACCTGCTTCATTTCTTTTATTCTGTAATATCGAGCTTATCAACAGCAGGTATAATATTTTGGTACTATTTTTATACATTATAACAATTATTTTTATAATTTCAATTTTTTTTATCCTTTATTAGCAAGTAATAACACAATTTATATGTTCAATGGGTTTTTTATATTAACAAATAATGTCATACATATTTGTATATATAACCTTTCAATTAAGCATTCAGAACATTTTCATTCTTACCAATATCTCAACTACTACATATATGTATTTCTAATGCATTAATTTCAAAAAGGCTTCAGTTTTGATAAATAATTACAGATCACAAATACTTGATTTAGACATTACAAAGATACTTAACATAAACAGCACAAATTCACACATACACTACAATAATTTCATCCTAAATTAACTGAACATGTTTGAAAGTGTGACACCTTTTTAATTTTAACACTATTACAAAAAAACAACATAAATTAATAAATAATTCTTGTTATTTGCACTTTTATATAAATTACCTTCATCACAAGAAGATGTTGCTCCTGATGTAGAATCGGAATCATAGAGTTTGTTCTTGGAGTCTTCATTTGATTTAGAAGGTAAAGATTCTTGATGTAGCTTTTGATTATCATTCATTTTATTGTCATTTGTTGCACTGTTTAAGGAAAATTTCTGAGGTGCAGAATAATTCAAGAGAGAATTTTTACTTTCAACTGAAGAATGTTGATATTTAGGTAAGTACTGAGGTTTAAAATTCTTCCCAAAAAAATGCTGCTCACTTACACGCCTAAGAACATTTTGGTCTAAAAAATCAGTTTCATTATCAACTGGATTTGGTGCATTAACAGAGCTTTCTATTTCATTTAAACTAGACATGGCACTACAGAATTGATTTTCAGCAATAGCAGATGTATTGTGCAAGGTCGTTATTCTTTTACTTTGATTTGCTGTTTCATAGCTTTGTGACAATTGTTCAGTCTTCTGAACTGGTGATACAGTTTCTGGAAGTCTATTCCTATCAGAATTATAAAAATCAATGTTTTCATAAACAGGATTACCAGGTATTTCATCTCTAATTATATTTTCAACAACTTCCGGAGTACTATCAATCAATTCCGGAGCTTGTGGTAGTCCTTCAAGAGATTGTGAAAGCCTCTTCTGTAGTTTTGTTTTTGATTGAAAAATTATATTTTCATATACAGGCTCATCAGATTGATACTGGCATGTATTTAGCTCTGGTGTAGAAGATCTGTGCTTGAAATATGACATGGTACTATTTGACCGAGTCTTTTCTAAAGTATGGCCAGCTTCATATTTATTTTTTTCTGCATCCAAGTATTTAGATTTGGAGCTCTCTAAAATATCAATGGAACATTTCAAATTAATCTTGGCTCCTTCACTTTCCCAATATTTCTCATTCAATGCATCTTTTTCTTCAGTGGCTGAAGTTTTAGAATTTATCTTGTTGACTTTTCTTCCAATATCTCCTTTAGAAGAATATGAAGGACTTCTTGATTTGACATTATTTAGGAGAGCCGAGTTACTTTTTGGAGGACTAGTTTTGTCCATATATGGCACATCATTTCTCTTAAAAGATATCTGACCTGTAAAATTTATTCCTTGACCAGAATACAGGTCTGAATAATAATATGGTGCTGAATTTGGCGATTTTGAAGGAGAGTATTTTTCATTTGGCACTCTTTCATCAACTTGAACTGAAGGGACAACATCAGGTCTGTATGAAGGAGGAATCACTTTAGGAAGAAAATGTTGTGCATTACTTTTTTGTGGTAATTCATCTCTTGAAGCATAAGCTATATTTTCAGAAAGTGAATCACTATCAACTCCCAAAGAATCTAAATTAGGAATACCTGAAAAGGCTAATTCTTCAACTTTCAAAGACTTTGTAGAATCTTTTCTTTCTAAAATTTTGCAAATTTCTGATTCTTCTAAGCTGAATGGCACAGGAAATATTTTGGGGGCTTCAGGTTTCTTGCCTTTGGTGTATATCCTGAGTTTCTGCACTCGATACTTTTCAGATGAATCTTCTTTTGATACGTTTTGAGCATTAGGATCAGAATGAGAAAAAGAGGGCATATTATACAAAGCTTCATAAGATGGCAATGGTTTTACTTCACTCTTTAGAGGCTTTGTGTGAGAGTTTTGATCATTAGACGAACTGAGATCATATTGAAATGAATGATGCGGTTTTTCAACATTTTCACTGTCATTATGATTGTATGATAGCACTTCCGAATCTAAAGAAGAATTTAAATTTCTAGTTTGTGAAGCATTACTACCATTTTCACAAAACTGATTAAGAATTGGTGATTGGTAGGAGGGTAATGGAACACTACCAATAGTATCAAAGTCCCTACTGGCTTCATCATCAGCATCAGATGCATCACTGTCTTTCATTTCTTTTAATTTTAATAAATCAGGAACCGAAACACTTAGATTAGCTTGTTCGTAATGATGAAAATTACTTCTGGAAGGAATATGCCTTTCAGATTTATAATTATTTCTTTCATTAAGTAGTTCACTAGATCGCCCCACTGATGTCACATTTGAACATGACAAACTACTCATTAATACATTGTTGGTTTCTTGAACAGATTTGTGCAAATAGTCACTCCTGACATTTCTAACAGAGCCAGATGGGTAACGATGCATTGGTTTTTCGTAAATATTTTCAGTTAAAGAATCTTCAGAGCTACTAGATTTCATTTGATATTGATACTGTTTGGTCTTTTGTTTTTCATAAACATCATGCAGAAAGCTAGGTGGTGGTGAAAATGGCTCATTATACACATGCTCTTCTTCAATGAAAAATTTCTTATTTTTACAAGGAGACAGTTTACTACCACCCATCATTACATATTCAGGTTCTTTCTCATCAGAATACTTTAAACCAAACATAGGTAAATATTCAGCTTCCTCAGCATTCCCAGCAATTTCAGCATAGCGCTGTGCATATCTAGTTGATTGTGAGGAATCCTGAGAAGATTTTAAAGCATGATTCGAAACATCAGCATGATTGTCAGCTGAGCATGCTTCATTTAAATTGCGAAAATATTCCTTCATGGCTTTTTTACTAGATGGTACATTTTTGGGTGGTGATTTTTCTTTACCAGATTCAGCAGTTTTTCTCAAATCAGCAAGAACACATGACAAAGGTGATAAAAGAATTGGAGCTGATTTCATAGTTAAGTCATCAGAACTATCATCAGAGTCTTGGAAAGCTATGGCTTCTGAATCACTATGAAGGGCACGTCTACTAGCCTTTGCTCGACTTGCTTTGTGTCTATTTCTTTTTCCAACTCCATAAACTGAATGCTTTTCTTTACTTGAAGGCTCATTCAAAGCATATTCAGTTTTATTCTTTTTATTACTTTTGGAATCAGTTTCAGCAGTCTCAAATTTTTTAATTCTATCTTGGACAATATTTGGAGGAGGAGCTTCTCTCTTTCTCAAAAGTTGGCCTCTCATTTCTTCGTAACTTAATTTTTTTCCAACTTCTAGTTTCTTATTTAAAACCTCTGCACATTCATTTGGCTTCTCAGAATAATCCTGATTTTGAGCATCTCTTTTACTCACTCTATTATCAGCTATGTGCTCATATGAAGGACTAGGTTGAATAAGTTGTTCCTCTTGCTTTGAGGCAAGCATTTCTATTTTTTCATAATCCTTAGATTTAAAAGATGAACTCATTTCCTGAGAAGGTTCACTATTTCTCATAGCTTCTGGAGATTTCTTTGGCAACAATGCATTGTAAGAGGTAATTTGAAGAGGTATACCAATATCCCTATCAAGACTTGATATGCTACTCGAAATGGAAACATTGGCATAGTTATTATGAGGCAGTGATTTATTTCCTGAGTATATATCAGCACTCATTTTTGAGACTTTTTGTTTTTTTGATGAGCTATGTTTATTTTTAATTCTTGTGGAAGCATAAAATATTTGTGAGGCTCGGTAGTAATCTTCACGCTTTATTTCAAATTCTGTTTCACTTTCAAATCCGTCTCTACTACTATAACTTGTAAAACTTTGATTCTGAATACTGTCTTTCACATCTCTAGTTCCAAACAGAAAACTTTCTTGTTCTCCTTTCTCACCATAAGCAATAGATTCTGAAATTCTTTCATCAGCAAGAGGGTAATCAATGTCTTGACAATCTGATGTTACCTTGACATGTTTTGAAACTTGTTCTAGTGGTTTTAAAACTGCATGATTTATTTTAAGGCAATCGCTAGGCATGATCTTTGGTGGTTCAATTTCTTGTAAGTAATCTTCCATCGATTCATTACAAATGGCTCCAATATTTACATAATCAGGGGACGATGACTGATATCTATTAGGTTGTTCATTATCTCCTTCACAAGTAACATCTACATCTGGGTTTCGATCTTCTATTTCATCAGAATTGGTCTTCATTTCATGTTCCCTCAAAATATCTTTGAATAGAATGAAAAATTGTTTTAAAATTCAGAATTAAATTTCTGATGGATATTAATTAATTTCTCCTACACCAGATTCAGATAAAACATGCCTTTTAAGATACCAAAGCACTTGAATTAATGAAGCATATGGTTAGTTAGTTAACACAGTTAGTCAGCTGTAAAGAAGTTCCATTCTCAGCCTCTTGTAACACTCTCTGGCGCAGTATTTTAAGACGTGTGCCAGCATTGGTTAGTGGGCATCATCAGTCTTTTAACACTTTTTCATGAATTGAAGGCAGAATGCAGACTGGGAACTTAAATTTCACATGCACAGAGGTATTAAGAAATGAAAATATTTGGGAATTGTTAGCCAGTCACATATAATTAAAAAAGTTATAATTGCAAACATTTATTTTGTTAAAATATTAAAAATGTCCCATTCACCAGGTAAAGGTCACCAAAGTTTTACAAATAACAGAAACAAATGCAAAGAAAACATTGAAACAAAAGAATTTTCACACATATGTAACAAATTAGTAAAAACATGTATCTTGCTAATAATTATACATTAAAAAAGAATAATATATATCAGTGGTTCTTAAACTTTCGATTGCTGTGGTTCCCCTTTATGTATCAGCCTGACATCATGGACCTCTAAGATTTTGAACACTCCTCCCTAACTTTCAACATATGGCTGAGTGATTTAAATGCAATTGTTATTGCATAGGTGCACACTATGAATTCAGTTCTTAATCTTTGCACACGTGTTTCTGCTATACATTTTTTAAACTATCACTTTGTAGTAATTGTTATGTAGATGCAAACAATAAAAAAACTGAATTAATATTTTTAATCAAAATACATATTCTGGTAGAGTGTTCCATTGGGGGCAATTTAGTAATCTAGTCTAGGATAGTACATTTCTTAGATTCTCCACAAAACCTTTCAGTCTGTAAAAGAGGGAAATTTTAACATGAAATGAGAGACCTTCACGAACTCCCTAGAAAGGTGCTGGGAACCCCTGAGGGTCCACAGACGAGTTTAAGAACTGCCGATATATATGGTTAAAATACTAAACTATTAAAAAAAATCTTTTCAGATAATATTAAAAGCAATATGAAATTTAAACTAATAAATATCTTTAATTATATTTTTATAAGATAGATAAAATTTATTATAATTTGATAAGATGGAAACAAACTGAGATAAGATAAACAAAGCTTGAATACTGTTTAAATAATATTAATTATTTATTATTATTTTTTGACTAAAACAATTAAATTATAAATTAACATTTATTTCAGCATCCAAACAAAATTATTCAGAATAATCAATAAATAAAATAATTCAATAAAAATGTTATATATAATTAAGTGTAAAAAAAACTGCTTTAAAACTTTTCATAGTCACATATATCATGGATTCAATACAAGAAAAAACTTTTTTGTAAGTATAAACAAACAAAAATATCTATAGTCAATAACACATTAAGTTTCAAAATGAGCATGCACTCATAAATAACAGCTTTATTTTATTAAATCCTTCCTGTAAGCTAAAAAAAAAAATAAATAAAAAATTCGAGACTAACCTTCATCATCCGATGAATAAGTAGTTCGATGGCGAGAAGAACAATTGCTGGAAACTAAAAATAATAATTCAAATTATTCAATTCAAAAACAAACATTTTAACTAAATTAAAAAAAAAGATGGAGATTTTTTTTTAAATATTATTTTTTATTTACTCTTATTTGTTTTAATAAATCAATGAAAAAAAACATCAAGATTTCATGTCATATTTCCTTACAATATGCTTGCACAAATATTTTATTGAGAAGATATACAGGGATTAACCAATATTTGAACAATAAAACAATTAAGGGATTTTGAACAGCAATCTTCAAATATCCCAATATTATTTTAAAAATTATAGCTAGGATAAAAATAACTACTCTTCTCTCAATATCTCTTTATATGTACAATCTTTATTCCAAATAGCTTCACTTAAACATAACCATATATCTTTCAACTTAATTATTCTGAATTGTAAAAAAATATTTTTGTATTTTAACACAGTATATTATAAAAAGTCAACCGAGAACATCACTATGATAAAAATTTGCATCATACTATATTTACAGAAGAAAAAAAATTAGCACCTTTCTGTTTTGCCAGTGCAAGTGATAAAGTCGCCAAAAGTGATACAACCAATGCCAAAAATAGAATATTCCCACTGTGGTAACCTTATACCACCACATTTTCGAAAAAGTTGTGATCTTTTCTTATCAGAAACGTTTTTTTCATAATACTTCAAAAATAGATGAAAACCAATGAGAATTAACATTTATAATATTTTTTTTATGTGTATATTGTCACCAATAAAACCTGCTTTGCAAGATTTGAGCAAGTGAAATGGAAAAATACCAAAAATTCAAGCATAGCTTTTTTTCTCATTCACTGAGTAATATTAATTAATTGAAAATGTTTTTTCAAACTATGGTATTACAACAAAATATTTGTAAGTTAATCTTACCATTTAATACCTAAACACTTTTATGTAAAACATATGAATCTAAATTAATCAAAGAAATTTATAGAGATCCTAATATATTATGCTTTTGACTTTTAATAATACTTTATTAATAATTCAGCAAATGGCTGAAAATGCATTTAGACAACAAAAAATTAAAATTCAGAAGAACATATTTACAAAACATGTCAGTATATGTTTGCCCTTATTATATAAACATACTAATGAAGAAAATGTAATGCATAAAAAAGGAACAAAATAAGAGTATACCACAAACCTTTATAATCCTTAATATTTTTTGATAAGCTACCTTTTCTTCTTTGATGATTTCGTTCTGATGAGTCATTGACATCGTAACTGCTATGTTCTTGATTCTCACTGCCAATGCTACTAACATTTGGCATTGTAGTAAAGGAGTGCATTTGTGGAGGATAATGGCAAGTTTGAAGATTTTTAGGAATATTGCTTGTGGGTGAATCATCATAAGAAAATAAAATTTCATTATTTTCAGAGTCAACACAATACATGATATTTTCTTTATATAAGTTTTCAGCTGATGCGTTGAGATTTCGATTAACATTCAAATCTGGAAACTGAGGATTGAATTTTGGATGATCAATATCACTGAATCTTGGTGCAGGACTACTTTCATATTGAGTATCCTTTTGAGAACTAGATGAATCATTTCTCCGGCGATGATCTTTATGACTTTGAGGAGAAATTCCACGTGGATTAGTGCTAGTAGGTGGGTAAGAATAGTCAATTTGCTTAATGGAACTATGATAATGTGCCTCATGGGTTTCTAATTCCTTCCTAACTTTCTTTTGATGGTCACTTTTGTATGATCGCATGGGTGATGTCATTGGAGAACTGGTATCTGAAGAATTAGATTGTAAATGGTTTCTTTTGGTTAAAGGTGATTGTAACATTCTCTGTTTCCATTCCAGTAATCTTTGCATGGATTCTTCTTTTGATTTTTTAGGTTTGGAATGTCTACTTCTAGAATCGTAATGTTCATTTTGTGCAGGTATCATACATGTATTATCTGATTCACCATATTTTTTGCTTACGTGAGGTTTTGATGTAGATCCATAGCAAGGAGATACTTGTTCATTGACCATGTAATTGTTATCTGTATAAAGAATATTTTGAGGATCATTATAAACAATATTTTCAGTATGTCTTGTGCTTCGATGTTTTCTGTGTTTATTTAAATTTTTATTAGCATAAAGATTATCAGCTTGAATTCTAACAGCTTCTCGATAGTAATCAAAATTGCAGTCCTCAGAATCAACATAACGATCATAATACTCCAAACTGGATTTCGGTCTTTGCGGCTGTCGATTCTGGGAATACATCGCAACATCCGGCATTGCCCCACTTTCAACTTCCCGTTCTAAGAAATCAGCTGAACGAGGCCTCGGTGGTTGATTTTTGTACAGATCTGGAACTGCTTCCATTACTGCACTTGGTGGATAATTATCTACATACTGCATTCCAGCATGCATTAAAGCTGGATCACTTCCTGGCATGTACTGATCTAATGGATGGTATGACATATCTTTTTGATGATCTGAATAGATTTTTTCTTCAGGTTTTTCATATGAATACTGAGAGGCTTGAATAGCAGCTATTTCCTGATCTCGAGGATCTAAAATATCTTTAGGATAGAAACTGTAATCAGATTGGGTCAAGCGTCTTGGTTTAGGAGGAGCATTGGCATATAATGGTTGACGCCTTGGAGCTTCAACTTGATTAACAGAAGGATTTTTGTACATATATGATGCAGAATTTTTATATACATTTGGGTATTTATCATCACTTCCAAGATATACTTCTCCCATTCTGTCACCATAACTATTAGATCGTTGCTTTAATGGCTCAGCACTAAAGTTAGAATCATATGTTGAATTAAGTTTTTGGCTGGTGTAACGTCTTGAACGATATGAAGTAAATCCAGAATCTTCATCATCATTACTGGCCGAGCTGAAGGTTGTCTCATAATTTTCAGACCTGAAAATTTCAAAAGCGATTAGAAACAAAATCATTGAAGTATATCTAAATGTTCAAAATATAAACATAACAAAAAGTGAGTAAAAGGGATTTCTAACACTGTGAGGACCTTTAAAAACCTTCGCATTTGAAATTCCAAAACAGTTATTTTATTCTTTTTTGGGGTTAATACAATTAACACTAATTTTAATATTTTATAAAAAAAACCCAACCAGGTGTTTTATGTTAATAACACATAACCTATGCACGAAACCCTCCATAATCCCTTTAATTTTTAATAGAGTGACATTTTAATACGGAAATGACTGATTTTTCTCTTTGACTAATAAGGTGTACATATGTGCGATATTCTTCTTTCTTCTATTATATTCTAAAGGAATGATATTTTGTAATAATTCTAAGACTTTTTTCTTATAGTTACATAAACCAAATATATGTTATTTTAGAAAAAAGGGATGTTTTAAAAATATGTATATATTATATTAATATAATTATAATATATGTATTATTATATGTATATTAATATAATTATTTAAACAGAATTATTCAATGTATAAAAAATCTAACTCCTTTTACTTATTTAACTTGTGCACTAAAATGAAACTAATGTTTTTCTACTTAATTAAAAGCTAAAATATATGTTTGTAATGATAGATGACTTAGATTAGAGTATTTAGGTGAACTTTTTGTCAGGTTCTTGCAATTATGGAAAGGATGAGGAGGGTTTTATAATTTAAAGATCCACATTTTTAATAACAAACAAATGGGTAAAAAATGGCAACAAAGTACAGCACAAAAAGAATAGACACACACTTAAGACAGTCACAAAAATATTCATTGTTTGCTTCCGATATGCGGGTGATGCAAGATTGCATCATCTTGATTTAAAAATGCTAAACTTATAGTTTTTTGAGACATAAGGTAGTGGTTAGTTCCCGTTAGGTGGGTAAAATAAAAATCCTCACGCAAAGTCTTGGAGGACTCAAGAACATTATGAATTAAAATCTATCTAGAAAAAGTTTAAGTGAATTATGACATATAATTAATAGAGAAAAGTAAGTATATAGTTTTTATCTCATCACTCCTCTTTTATCAAAAAAAAAAAAAAAAAAAAAAATGCAATATACAGAAATTACAAGTAACGCACATCTATGTCTTCCATTTTTATAATACAATAGTAATAATATGTTAATCCTATGCCATTGAAGATCTTTGGAATATTTTACCTGACTTAAGGTAGATTTCTTTTTAGGATGGTATTAAAAAAGTTGCCATAATTTGTAAAATCTAAGATGATTATTCACTGTTGAGCAGTTAATCATTAGCGATAAATCACTGTTATGGGGTTAATATAAAAGTACCAACAAAATTTCTGCCACCCATCCGATATAGTGATTAGTGATGCTGACTGTTGTGCTGTAGTGCCAGGGTTTGAATCCGGGAGAAGACATGGATGTTGGTAAATGTACAGTGCCTGTGTAGCACGAAAGCACTCAAAATATTCACCTAGATGAAATTCCTCCCATGAGGTTGGTGGAAGGGGACTAAGCTAAATCCTATTTTCACCTGAATGGTGCTCAAAGACGCAGCTAATGACAAATGCAAAACTAGTCCCTTACCAAGAAGAATTTCGTACACCTCAATTTGACTATACTGTCAATCAAGCAGCATCAGAAATAACAAAAAATATTTAAAAGCATAAATATACCTCACAAAATTTTGCATGATTGAAGCAAGGGACATCGCATTCATCCATCTTTTCATAGTTTCTTTATCTTCTGCAGCAAAATAATAAGTTTTCATGTTTTGGTGTTCAGCCTAATTTAAAAACAAAGATAAATTTAAAAAATAGGCTTTTATTCTTTTTTTCAATTTTTAAATGATTAAAAGGTTACAAATATTTTATAATTTATAGAATTAAAGTACAGAATATTTTAAGAAAAAATCTATAATACCAGATCCAAAAGCAAAACACTTTCAATGTCTTTTATTTAACACTACAATGATTTTAAAATTTAAATTAGTTTTAAAAAATAGATACTTTACAATAAATAAATAAAAATTAACCAACAAATTTCAATATTAAAAGTTTGCAGCAAAAGTTCTATAATGAATATTCAATACAAAGTTCTCTCATCCTTATAAAACAGAAATGATTTAGTATGCACAAATGATCACCTTAAAAGCAAATTTTCGTGATATTTTGTCTTCTGAGGTGCATGGGCTTATTTTATAACTAGGCAGCAGAATAGATGAAGTAACTTTTTCCTCACTAGGACCTAAATATTAATACATAATTAGTTCAAATATATATTCACATCTAAAAAAGATAAAATTTAAGAAATATTATTTTTACTTCTCAAATAATAAAAAATATTTAAAAAAAATCACCAATTAAGCAACACATTTCATATTAAAATCAACAAGTGTTAAAGCTGTTATGAATATGATTATGAAATGATGTAATACTTTCATAAATCTATTTTTAAAAATAGATACAGCACTTACACATTATGTTTTATCAAAAATTTTGGATGTCATGTAATAATCACTCAATAGAAACATAAAAAGGATATATTTATCAAGAAGAAAAGCTTGACACAAAGTACAACATAAGAATGCAATTTTTTTACTAAACAGATGAAAAAGAGTATTATTTTTAAATATCTTAAAATATGTTGATAAAAAAAACTTACTAAACATATAATTACTTAAAAAAAATTCTAAAAGCAATACTCAAAAATTAAAACAGGATGACCAGCACTCCAAAATGCATACTCAAATAAGCATCAAAAACGTAACTAATTATTAAAAAAACAGTAGAAAATTTTTACTAATTCTTATATGAATGAGCATAACAAAGACAGAAATGTTAAAGAGAAATCACAAATGAGAAATTACCAATTTCTTTATAAATATAACGTAGTGACAAAAATTATAATTTTTATTTTAAACAAAACTAGATGAAGAGAACTCAATAATTTATAACTGATAAGAAAACTAACATTAAACAAGAACTTTAAATTACAATACCTGTAATTTTCATTACTGAGGAATATTTTTTAAATATGTAAATGCTTATAACAAGAGGGTAATGTATAATTATTTTAATTTATTAATTTTTTTAAGGAGCAAGTGGGAAGGGTATTTAATACTATATAACAATATGGAACACCTAATTTACTAACTTTTCCCCATCAATAAAACAAACAATGGTACAGCTTCTACAATTTTCAAAAGATTCAATACATTTTTTTTTAATGAAAGATGGGAAAAACACAGCATTAAAAAAATAAAACAAAACATTTGTGCATACCTTTGTAGAAAAATAAACAAAAGTCCGCTAAAACACACCATCGATGCTTGAATTGTTTCAGAGCGGCGCCCTCTAACTTGTACAACCATCCTTCAATAATAACCTGTGATTGACTATCTCTTTTCACATGTGGAGATCTATTAAAATAATAAAATAAAATGAAAAGAGAGTATACTCTTCGTAAATACTCGCACACAAAAAAAAAAACTGTTCAATCTTTTACCAGTTTTTGGAACTAATTTTTTTCTCTCTCTCTCATTACTAAAATTATTGATACAAGATAATATACTCAATCAAATTTCATATTCTTAAGATGTTTGCAAAATATAATTTATAAATTTTAATTGCAAGCACAAAATAAAAACAGCACTTAGAAGTAAAATCAATTTTATCCTTTAAAAGATGCTCATGGTCTTTGAATTAACAATCTGTATGGTTCATTTAGAAAACATTTTTCTATAATTAAGGATGAATATATAAATAACAAAAGGGTATTCAAAAGGTAGGCCATTTTAAAAAAAATAAACCTTTAATATTTGTGTGTAACTTTTGGAATGAAGGTTTACATCATTTATAAGCTTACAAATCAGCATACCTAAAATATAGGTAATTAAACATAATAGTGAAATTTCATTTTTTAAAAAAAATCAAAATTCAGCTTTTCTCATTAGATGTTATTTTAATTAAGTTTTTGTCTTAATTTAATCATAAACATAAAATAAATTAGTATTGCAATCCCAATATTAAATAAATTTATTTATTAAAATCTAAACCATTTTTTTATATTTCCTAGATCAATCATAATCAATAGCACAATTTCATATACATAAAATATCAAAATAACATCAATGCCAGCACACACAAGATAACAAATTATATATAATCAACTAAAAAACTTTGTCATCATCCAAAAGCTTACATAATATTTAGCTATTTTTACTCATTATAGTCATTTTTTTTAATGATGTAATACAATTATTTAAAAGAATACAAATGTTTGTCAACTTTTTTACATTTTATTTATTTATAAAAAAAAGTCATAGAACTCATATACTACTATAATATCCTGTATGTATAACAAATTAATTTATTTTAAATTTTAAACAAATGTATCTTCCAATACCCATTAAGTATAAAAGAAAATCAATCATTAAAGCACTAAAAACAATCCACACATAAGTGGGTGCGCAACAAATTTTATACCATGATAATGCAGTTATAGTAACAATAAGAATTTTCAATAAGTTTATAAGATAGTACCTAAAACACACACTCGCAACGGACCGGTCAAAGTTTGATAATTTTACTGTGGTCCAACTGAGGGAGGGGGTTGATTATTTAATAATTTTAATTTGATTATATTTAAACTTGTCTACAAAATAAAATAGTTATACCAAAAATTAATATAAAGTGATTTATGATTTTAACTCATTAGAACTTTACACAATACATCAAAATAACTAAAATAGAAATAATTTTATGTTCCTTGGGAGGCCCGGTATCCTTTAATGCATGGATTGGTACAGGTCCACGGCCAGAAGGTGGGGAACAATGATCTAATGGACTGATATACATAAGTGCTTATTTTCAACGTAGAAAAATAATTTTTTTGATGTGTAACATCTTTCCTCTTGGTTGCAGGTTTTTGTGGGAGTGATTTTGTGAAAAGGGATGGATGTGTGTAACAGGATGTGACGTAAGTGCGCGCTACTTGATTTGACCAATGAGAGTGCGTGGCTGTGTCTTTTCGCTACCCTCGCATGGAGGTCCAACTCTAGTAGCCATCAAGCATTTGACTCTAAATCAGTTAGTTCCCCTGATTTTGAGTGTTGATTTTAACTTTAACTTCAGTTTGCCAAAAGCTGAGCCACTCATAGCTTTTATGAATGATGAACTCAAGCTCGAAATGAACACAAATCAAAATGTTTAGACTGCTAACAATGGTATTGTTATTGATGCTGTTTTTCAACGGTTTTTAAATACTTTGAAATCACAAGTATATGTGGCATATTTTAGTTATCATAAGTCTTCGCTCTTCCCCAAATTGAACAAGAATAATTATTTTTGATGAAATATTGCATTACTCCTGTTGTTCCTTAAATACATTTTTCATTAAAGATATAATTATTCGATAGAAAATTATTTCCAATCATACCCGATTCATATCTTTTTCAGGAAAAAAAGTTAATATTGCGTATTTACCACGATAACATGTCAGATGTTACACATCATATGCGACTACTGTAAGATTCGTTTCTTTTTTTTATTCTAATTCATACAGGCAATTAGTTTTCTTCCATAGTTTAAGAGAAAATGTTTGAAATCATTCATAATTCTATGGTGAAACTACAGACAATATTTTTCTTTGTTTTTATAGCTTGATCATTCTGAAGGAGAAGGGGGACTCTTGGTTTATAACTTAACTCAGTGGTGCAACAGCCCATAAGGGCCAAGACCTACTGTGCCGAACTCAGTATACACGACCTTGGGCCCTTCGGTGCATGAGCAGATGTTTCAGTCAGGTGGTCAGTCTGATGCGAAACCCTCAGCGTTAAGTTCCTAAGAAAGCTTGGTACTCATGTAAAAATATTATCAAATAATTTTAAATGATTTGACAGTTCTACTCTAACATGTTACAGTCAATACACACCAAAAAAGAACTTGCAACATTGAATAAAATAAGCAGATAAAAATAAATGTCTACATCTTTTATTTTCTATGTACAGGATTAGATTAAGTTGATAAAACTGAGACTGAAGGTAAATTAATACTGAGTGTTACAAATTAAGTTATGAACACAAATTTTTGAGATAGCTTAGAAAAAAGTAATGAGATAGAAGCACTTGCACAGTCAGATCTCCCTTTTACAAACATTTTCCCAGAACTGGTTTATAAGTATATTGAAAGATGAACCTCAATTTAATAAATTTTCCCCATAGTGAACTTTTTTTGAGATTTAGTGACTTTGTTAAGTAAAAGTCAGACTGTATATGCTGAAAACATTCTATCAATGAATTAGATGGAGTGATTATGAAAAACAGAACCAGCTCATGAATACAATAAACATAGTGCACAGGTTTTGTAGATTTGTAATTCTTACAAATATCTCTGTTAAAGCACATGTGTCTTCTTTTCTTTAGCTAACTAATAACTAAGCATTTAATTTTCTAAAACTTTTTAACTTTAAATAAATCTGAATCTTAGAAGTTCTAAAGATAATCTTTCAAGGAAAACATTGATAAAAATATTTTTAAAGAGCACAAGGTGTTAAATCCATACCTGATACTCCCTTGACTTTTCCTTCTCATGGGCTGAAATATAAAATATAAAAAAAATTATACATTCTGAAAAAAGGACTGAAAACTTTTAAACATATTTATTCACACACAAACAAAATGAAGTAACTAGATTTCATATAACTAAAGTACACTTATTTGAAAAAAAATTTACTTAAAAAGATTTTTGAAAAGAACTATGTTATAATGCAAATATATTTTTTTTACAAGTCTCTAGTTCCAATTCCATTTTAAAATATTTTATACATTCTCTCTCATTTCCCATGGGAAGTAATCGCCAGTGACATATCCAATCAAACATTTATCATGCATATAATCAATCCATCTTTCAAATTTGAATCTAAAACTATTATGAATATATTATAATGTAAAACTTGTATAATGTGTAGATAAAAAAACCCGATTAAGTGTAAAAATAGAAAAAATTATAAATCAAAATCAGACATTCAAAACAACAAATAATATTACTATAACAAATTACGTGACAAATGCCTTGGCACTTATTGGTTATAGGAACCATGAGTTGGCAATAGCTTTTTTAAGTTGACGCCAACACAAACATCGAAGGTATTATCCAATAAGTTACATTAACTAAACACAATGACAGAACAGAATTTGATTTGTTTTCTACATATTGCAGTGTTTGGTTAATCAATAAATACCAAGAAGTTTATAATATAATATATAACTTATTTTCAGCGTACGAATAAGCAAGATATCTAAAATCAAAAGAAAAAAAAAGCTTAAATTATTTTTAAGTAAAAAAAATTATTGCATAATTATTAATAACAAATACTTTAATAAACATAATTAAAGCAAAAGATTAGTATAAGAACCGTGATTTATTTTATTGATCCTGAAATTGTAAAAATGAATTACAGTACTTACATATTATATTGTCGACTAAATTTGTCAAAACAAAAGTGCCATCAGCAGAAAACTGTTTATATGCATGTTCAAACATAGGAATTATAAAAATGGCAGAATTTCGTGACATCGGAAATTGATTGACAGTATAATACTTAAGTACCTGAATAATTTTCCTCCAAAATAATCTACATACTTACTACAACTAAGTACTGTAAAAGGCATATTCTCAAGTGTAGATAGTAGTAAAATAAAAAAAAACTCCAAGTTGAAAAAGTAATACATATCTTATCAAACCGATAAGGGAGAACAAATTAATTTTATGGATAATTGCTAAAATTGATGGAGATTTTTCTTAAATAGAATTTTTAGACATGTTAACTGTACAAACACAACATAGTTATTTTAAATATACATATGATTTCTAGACAGTTTCTTGTACTACAAAGAAGAATTAAATGAAGTTTTAGTTTACTATATGTTGGTTGTCCCTTTACATTTGATTGGTACTTCATTATGTTGAAAAGCATTTTTATACATAAAGAAGGTTAATTAAAGAATTTAGCAAAACAATCATACTTCATCTTTTATATTACAAAACTGTAAACAAGAGTTATTTTATAAATGAATAATAAATGTAATATTAAATTTATACAGCGTATTTTACTTTGTATAAATAATATAAAATGCAACTATTTAAGAAAACGTGATTTTTACGATACTCACTTATATTTCATTAAAATTTTAAGAATATAGATATAAATTTTATAAAATTAAAATAAAATTTTTGTTTGAAGCTTTAAATCAGGACATTAAATGTATTGGCCGCATATTCATTAAATAGCCATAAAATGCAAGACAGACAAATATTGTCAAATGTACATTAATAATGAAAATGTGCGGCGAAAATACATAATATTTTTCCAAAGAAATATTTGTTATGTATATATTTAAGAGCGATCACTATTTCATGGGCGTTGTTTTAATGTTATAACAAATCAGAAGAAAATAAACATTTAAGTTAACCAATAAATTATATGAACGAATCCTTTATCTGCAAAACGAAAGCAAATAAATAAATGCCACAAATTAAAGCAAGAATAAAGTAAATATTTTGATTCAGTTTTTAGTTTATGTCAATATTAAAATTCTTACCGCCATAATTTCCGTGCGTAAGGTGTCTGAAATGAACACCTTTAGTTCACGATTCATGAAAAAATCATGCTGAAGTTTTTAAAAATAATAATTCATGATGTAACTCATGATTAAGAATAAACAGAAAAATGATAACAATAAGTGAAAGCGTTGCTAGACACGACGCTAGCAGAAGTTGAAAAATAATAAAGCACACTAAACAAAAACAAATGCCTCGTGTAATTGGCTATTCAGTAATGCCACTACAGCTTTCATTATGAAAGTGACTTCTTAACAAGTGTGTCTGCATTCCAAAGCACAGTTGATTACGCAATCGTGTTGTGAATACCAATGGAGCAAATTTCTGACACTATTTTGACAGTAAATCGAAAACTGAATTACTTGGTGTAGAAAATTTCAGCTCAAGAACGTCAATTCGATTTTTTTAAATTTGTGTTATCTGAAATAGTGCAGCATATTGTGCAAAACAAAAGAAAAACTAATCCATTTTCACAGATTGCTTGAAAACTGTTTTCGGGAAAGAACAGAAAAATGGGAAAAATAATAATTTTAGTATTTAATTATTCACTCTTAGAGAACAAATTTATATCTTCCTCTGTCCAAACTATTTATTAAACTTAGTTACTACTTTATACGCGTAAACAGGATATTGGGTTTTGTTTTAATTTCATTTTAATAAACTTCACATTAGAACATGAAATACAAGTTTTAATAAGTAAAAAAAATCAAAACTAAGATATAATGGATGAGAAGTAAGAAAAGGAGAGCTTCCTGGAGAACTTTTTAAAGGGTGATGACCCATATAACCTATGCTTTCATACTGAGTCTCTTAAGGAGTTTTTGAAGGTGTAGTGCAGATGTTCCCAATCACTTTTGCCTCATAGACTCCTTGCCATGATTTTTGGTTTAGAGTAGGCCCCTGCTACAAATTTATCAACTGAAATGTCTTTTTGACAGCTAGTATAGAGCTACTTACTTTAAACGAATTAAATTTCTCACTGTACTGAAGTATAGCGCTTCAAACTTAAGAAGTACATGTTAATTAATTAGATTAAAATTTAGTTAATTATAAAGTAACTGAACAACAAACAAATTCTTTTATTGGGAGGGATGAATCTGGGGCTTCAATAACAAATTTTAAACATTTGGCATCAATCTTTTCAGGTTTAATCTTTATTCTCCTCTGTTAGTAATGACCAATAACCCCACTCGCCTAAACTTTTGTTTCTTTCTTTCTTTTTTTTTCTTTTTTTTGAGAATGGCAATAATGCTGAAACTCCTCACTAGGAAAAGCAACTAAAAACTTTCTCACGATATTCCATAACAGGCATGTCTTTTTAAAGCCAAAATTGCTTTTGTAGAGCCTATTCCGATCAGTTCCTATTGTAATATGAAATTTTTTCATTGTGACCATATGAATTGATTGTGACTATGGTAATACAAACCATAGTCAAAGCATTCTTAAACCTAGTATCAAAATCTGAATAAAGGGCATTTAAATGCTGAACGTAGATTGAAACGTCTTGACGGATTGTCTGTGACAAGTTAAGAAAATTCACGACCTCCAATATCATACTACTTTAGCTTAATTCTGGAAAGAAACGCTGAAATATTCTTTGTTTTAATAAAATTTATGCTGTCACCTTATAAATGCAAATCAACCTCATTAGGTTTAGTAAATATACGTATATAATTCTATTCAATAGGTAAAATCTGTTTTCCACTTGATTAAATTTTCTTTAAAAATTAGTCACGATCTGGTTTAACCCTCTAAGCGGTCTGCACGTAAAATTCCGCCATTCCAGAGAGACTTTTTCTGCCTTCAAGCAAGATTCCCAAAAGCGGCCGAGCCGCATTCTTAAAAATACGGCTCAACCGCTTTTGAGAACCTCACCTGAAAGCAAAAAAATATGTGCGGTGCATTTTTGAAGCATCTCCAGAATGGCAAGACTTTAAAGTGCAGACCGCTTAGAGGGTTAAGGAGAGCCACTATCATTGACCTCCCATTTACACCTCATGGACTCCCAAATTTCTTTTTCGCTTCCGTGGACCCTTTGCAAGTCGTCATAGACCACCTTGGGAATCACTGGTGAAGTGGATATCTGCAGGACAAAGGTGTCAAACTCGCAGACCGTGGGCCTTATGCGGAACATAACGAACATTAGTGCGGCCCGGTCAGTATGTCGGCACACAATAATATATCAAAATTTCTCCTGAAACGGGAAAGATAGTAGCAGAGAAGAGATGTCAAGTGTCTGGACGTAAACATTAAATTTTTATTGTTCTTTTATTTATGTTTATTATAATGTCTTATTCGAAGTAAACTTATATTTCTATGAATATTGATTATTTTTGCGGCCCACCTAAAGTTAAATCTGGTTTGTTTGCCCCAAATTAGCCTTTGAGTTTGACATCCTTGCAGTAAAAAATATGCACAAGTTAAGACAAATGAAAAAGTTTATAATTAAAAAAAATTAAGCTTCATTCATAAAAAACCATGCAGATTCAGTGACATTTTTCTCGATTATAATTAAAGTACTATGGACAAGTTTTACTTTGTAAATGACAACATTGGACAGAAACCAAATGACTTCCAATCCTACTTTCGGGGTAATGTTAATCTATGTCAAAACATTGAAATTTAACTGAGTTTTTCAAACTTCTAATGCAAATGTTTGAACTATATGGATAGAAGATGATCTGCAGATTTCAGATTCAGGATTTTATATTGTTTATTTCGGTATTTTATCTAAATATCTTGTTAAACTTTTTAGCTCAAAGCAATAGTGATTTTGCTATAACCGGAAAAAGAAAAGGGTACTAATGACTGCAATGCTCCCATAGTAAGCTTTACGGTAGAACTTGTCCATAAAGATTCATGTAAAAGCTATTTTTTAGAATATTCACAATTTAAGGCTTAAAGTAACATAACCCGGAAGTGACACATCGTGCACTGGAAGTGATGCATTAGTTACTTAGGCCCGCTAGTAACTTAAGCTGCAGCCTGCTAAGATTGATTATTAATACTTTTATTTAACTTTTGACTACAATAGATTCTTTAATTTAAATTATAGTTGCGTTCAAAGTACATGAATTAAATAAATGTATTCCATAAAAAGCTTATATATATAAGAGATACTATTGCGCACAGAGTGGTGCACACAAATTGCTTTCTTGGGAGTAGTTATGTTTTTAAAAAACATGGACAAAAGCACCGAAAAGTATTCTTTAAGTAAAAAATTTAAAGTCTGTTAGTCTGTGGGATGAGTTTTAAGCTTCCACCTAAATTCACCCACCACTGATTGCGCATAAATTTAAAAGTCGAATGAGTGAATATTAACGTCGCACTGCTCAGTTACACGAGGGCTTTTGGTGATGGACCTCGTAATTTTGAACCATGGTCAAGTGACGAGGACGACACCTGAGCTGGCACTCCCTCTCCTGACTACCACACCACATCGACTAGAGGACGTTTGAGCTCTCGACAGATTTAACGTGCATCGCTGCCCTACACGGCGGGTATTTAGTGGTACTGGGCTCGAACTCGTGTGACATGCCAGCCACGATCCGATACCTTGACTACTAGGCTACCGCGTTCACATTTAAAAGTTGAAGCCCGATCACAGAATTATTATCTCTCTCTCTCTTACACACACTTCATGAAATGGTCACTCTTTTTCTGAAATAATGGCATTTCATGATAAGAGTAATTTTTGCAATCTGCCTCCGACATGTATATACGTGTCTCAGGGTCATTTAAATGTACGTACTTCACGCATGGTAATGAGTCATGAAATGTAAGTAGAATCAGAAGTTGTTCGTCAGCAATCATGAACAATATTGCGTTCTAGTTTTGTTTTATTTCTAGTTCACACATGATAATTTTCATGTGGTTTAAAAAGTAGAGTTCTTTGTCTAGTGTTTAACTGACAATGTATTAAAATGAGTAAAAACAAAAATGTGAGTATGAGTAGAAGACGATCAATTGAAGAAGTGTATCGCACTTTTAAAAAAAATTGGGAATTGCAATTCTTTAGTATCCAAAATAATAAAATAATAATAATAATAATAATAATAAATATTGTGTTTGATTCGTAGCACAACTCATAGCGGTTTCTATATAAAGAGTATATTAAAAGATACTAAGAATTTATAAAGAACGATGACACATATCTCGGGTAGCTTCTTGAAGATAAACTATTAGAACTAAAGCTGATATTTCAAAGACATCAAAATATATATTTGTCAAACCTATTGAAGATAATACAAATGCTAAGAAACGAGCTGTTTGATAGTAGAGCATTTAACTGCTCCCAAGTCGAAAATATTCATTGAAGGGGAATTTACAAATGAATGTATGATTCAGGCAGCATAGTAGTATTGTGTCTAAAAGAAATTAAAAAAAAAAGCAAGCTTAAGGTATCCAACTACGTTCGGAACTATGATTTTAAAAAAGCTCATAAATGTGTCATTTTCAGGATATTAAGGTCACTTATAGATTAGAATACATGTATAAAATTGTTTTAAGGGCATTATGACAAAAAAAAAATTATTTAAATACAATATTTTGGCGAAAAATTAATTTAGAACAACCTTTTTTCCAAATGTTCTCCTTTTGTAAAAAATGCTTCTATTGTATGAATATTTTGTTTGTATATAGCTCAGACCTCTGTACAGAGGCTCAACTATGATTTTTGAAAAATTCAAATTATTTTCAGAGTTAAAACCATTTGAAATAATTATCAGCGTATTTTCTTAAAATTTCTCCCTTCTGTTTTCGTAAAACATGGATAAACCGACTTCCAAGTTATGCTCTTCAAAAATTCTAGTTGAGCCTCTGTACAGAGGTCTGAGCTGAATACAGGCAAATATTAATACAATAGAAGCATTTTTTACAAAAGGAGACATTTGGAAAAAAGGTTATTCTAAGTTAATTTTTGCCAAAATATTGTATTTAAATCATTTTTTTGTCAAAATGTCCTTAAAACAATTTTATACATGTATTCTAATCTAAGTGACACTAAATATCATAAATATTATCCATTTACACGCTTTTGCAAAATCACGGTTCCGAACGTAGTCGGATACCTTAACATTGCTTGCAGAATTCATGATATTGCCGAAAATTTAAGTATATAATCCACTAAAATCAGTAATTCTAACATTTTAAACTTTCTCCTCTGCTATTGATGAAAGCACAGACGAACAAAATAAAGGTCAGCTCACTATTTATATTTAATGATGTGCTTACGAGCTTTAAAGGAAATGGAGAATATCTGGAAATAATACCAATGTACGATATCAGGGGTATATTTGGTCGATAATTTAAGTTCTAAATAAATATAAGGTATTACCCGTAAGTGTGACCAATTTTAAAAGCATATAACTATTTATGATGAATTTCTATCGCTTTACTACTGGTTTTATTTTAAAAATGAAACAACTAAATTACTAATCTAACCATTTTTTAGTGGGAGCAAATTATAGAACTGATATTAGATCCTCAAACACGGAACGAAATTTTACAGCTTTTAAAGAATGGTTATAAAAATTCTGTAAAAAATAAAGCATTTAAAAATTAAAAAAGACTTTCTTCTATTGTATTACTATCGAAACTTCAAAAAGAAATAAAATTTGGCTCGTAATCAAAAGCTCCATGGAAAAAATGTGAACGAAAGGAGGTCCTTAATGAAAAAGAAAAGAAGAAGCTGAAAAGAATTATCACTGTAGAAAATCCTTTGCCTCAAAAACCTATGGCAAAGGAACTACAGATATAGCAAACGACAATTTATCGTCAGATAAAAAAATTGGCTATAAGAAAGTAAATTTTCTAGACTGTCATCAAATGTCTGTTAAGACCGTATAAAAACTAAGAAAACGTTCTTGACCTTTGTATTTAATGTTATGCAAAGATAGATACAAAACATGGATAACTTCGAATGAAGCACTGTTTCGTCTGTCATTCACAACTGGCAAAACGAAGATACAATATATTAACGCAAAAAATGTCGAAAAGACGCAGCTGCTTTGCAAAATGCAAGTTGGCCATCAGGTGTTATGGTATGGATGGGAATGTCCACTCAAGGCCTAACAAAACCCCTTTTTTGAAGAAACAAAGGCTAAACTTGATGCCGAATACTATCAAAATAAAGTTTTGAAACACTTGATGAGAAAAAGTAAACGTATTTACACTCAAGGAGACTTTGTTTTTCTCCCAACATTGTGCACCAAATCATACTGCAAAATCAACTATAAAATGACGGAAATACAAAAAAATAAATTTTCTTCCTCCTGATAAATGACTATCATTATCCCCTGTCTCTGTTTCTTGCGATTTTTTTTTTGGGGGGGATACTTTTAAAAAACTAATTAAATAGACGTAAAGTAAAAGAATTTCAAGGGCTTCAAAAAACAATTTAAGAGGAAGTTGAAAAAACACCACCAAAATGGTCGAAAAAACTCTTTTAACTTAGCCAAAACACTTAGGTAAAGTGAAATAAGCTAGAGGAAACCACATTGAAAATTCCATGTAAATAACTATATTCAATAAAAATTTGTGATCCTCTGAAGTTTGTCCCATTATTTATGAATCGACCGGTATATTATTTATTTATATATAAATTACTGATATCTAAGTCCTAGCATTAAGCATTCGATTGTATTGGAACTCATTTCTTATAATCCTCATCTCTTGTTTTAAAAATAACCTGAAATTGAAAATCGAATTATCTTTTACAGCCCCTCCTTCAAAGTGGATTTCAGAAAAACTCTTTTTAGGGAATCTTTACTCAATAAAAGGAACATGCCTATCAAATTTCAAGCCCAATAATTTAAAAACGGAAATTTATTTTAAATATGACCCCGTAATCCTCGCTTGAGAGTCGATTTCCATTAAGACCCATACTTAGCGAATTTCAACTAAAAGAAACAAAGATACGTATCAAATTTCATACTGCATGTTAAATCTGCTGAAGCTCAAACATCCTCCCATCGTGAGGTGTGGAGTTTAGGAGAGAGGGTTGTCAGCTCAGGTTGCGTCCTCTTCACTTGACCATGGTTCAAAATTACGCTGTCCGTTTTCCAAAAGCCTTCGGGTAGTTGATAGTGTGACATTAATATTCACTCACTCACTTCCGCACTACGCCATGCTAACGGTGTGACGTCTCTCGCGTCCTTCTTCTAACATAACTCCTAAGTTCTTTGACAGCCACGATTAATGGCAAAACTTTTTCCAACTAATACCAAGAAAGAGAAACGAATCAGATATGCAAATGAGATATACTTTAAAAGGATAGAAGCTTTGATGAGATATAGCGGCAAGCCTAAGAAGTAACCCAGGTGTGGAATAAAGGTTAGACGTCCTACAGCTTTGGAAGTAGGATACGTTCAATTGAATATAATAAAGATTAAGAAAGTCGAATCTTCTCATCTAAAATTACGTAATAGGTATTTATTTCTTCAACCTATAGGAAGGAAAGTGACTTTATAAGGTAATATTTTTGTATAGGAAGTTAAGATTAGACAGTTAAATTATTATAGTTAAGATAAGTGATCTAGTTGCGCGATCGACTTGAAATAAGGTTTAATTGTTGGCTCATTTCACTTTAAGAAAGTTGTTGTTAGAATTAAGTAATTTAAGTTATTCTTAATAAAAAGTTGTGTTAAGAATCCAAAATGTCTCATCTTTAGATAATCCACACACACACACCTCTGTAGCTTACTTGAATCACCCCAGGCATAGTCATCAAAGGATGGCTATGTCGCAACGGGAGGCCTTTAAACTTTAACAGATTTGGCATGCATCAGCCCCTCTTCCTGTTGGGTCTTCAGGGGTACCAGGACTCGAACCCACAATTCGATGATGCCGGCTTTGAGTTCGAGATCATGATCATTCGGCTACTATGGCCGCATGTGAATATTTAAGGAGCATACATTAAAAACACACATTTTATAATTAAAATAAAATTCCGAGAATTTCATAAACATAAACGTAATAATATGTCCTAATTTCTTGCCAAATTTGATTTGTATTTTTTTAAAAAAAATTAATTTTTTGAAATCAAAAATATAATTAATACTACCCATTTATATTCAGTTATCTAAATATGGGAAAAAAAAGGAGAAGAAATCGAATGTTATGCATAAAATGGCCGAGAAAGATTTTCAATAACTTTCGAAAATATCCTTGTATAAGGACAATATTATTGCAAAGAAAACTAATGATGCTTTTATTGATTAATTAATCACCATAAATGACATCCAAAAATAATCATTTTCTTTACAGAAGTCTATTTTTAGCAGAATGAAATAAGGATTGGTCGGAAGAGTGTATATTTCAAATTTTGTTCGAATCTGTTTCTTAACCTCAAAAATGTTAAAGAAAAAACATTAGGGGATCATATTGTCTGGACACTTCACAAAAAATTATTAATTTTTTCCCCCAGTTAAAACTTTTCAGCTAAGCATTTTTTGGATTATTTTTTTCTTTTAATATTTTTATAAAAACAAAATGTATACGAAATTGTCAAATGTAACAAAAATTTGGGAGAGATAAGAAATCTTTGCATGATGTTTTTGTGATAAAAAAAAAAATTAGAAATTCTATGTAAATCTACTATAACAAATATCAATGAAATTGGTAGATACTTATCCAGCGTTTGTACCGATTAGGATGTTTCAGTACAGGGACGTTTTAAGGCATGGGCCATCTGAGTCCGGGCCCAGGGCTTCACCCTCGATGGGGGCCTCGTTTCGTTTTCTACTCAATCTTAATAAAATTATGATCTGGATAATTTTAATGGTCAAATATTATTCCCGTAACATGTTCTCTGAAAAACAGGGAACTTCAAACTGCATGTCAACTGACAAAAGTGGCAAGACTGTATTATTATGTGATGACCGTTGTCCATGTCTAGGCCTAGGTCTAATACCATGAATAATCATTCAACTCATTTAGTCGAAATGTGGCTATCGGTCGAGCCGGTTTGTGCCTAGGTATTTGAGATTGTGTGTGGTGCACAATTATTTGTTTCAAATTAACGCTGTAGTATTTGACAATGTATGTTGTTACACGCCCCCATTGGCCAGCAGTGCTAGACCAGGTCCATGACTTCGTACACTTTCAAAAAATACAATACCAGCAAGGGATCGTCTGCTAAATCCTGCTTGGGGAGCCCTAGGCATTTCAGGATGTAAGCAGGCGAGGCCGGTTCAGAAGAACATTTCGTGCACATTTCAAAGCTCTTGAATCCTTTGGAAAAAGTGGTCATCTCGACAATGCATGCTATATACTGTCTACTCATTTTAAAGATTACAGGTAGGGCCTACTTTTTCATAGGGGCCAGGGCGTCAAAATATCTTAAGATTTCTCTCGGTCTAGGGCCTCAAGAAGTCTTAAGGTATCCGACTACGTTCGGAACCGTGATTTTGCAAAAGAGTGTAAATGGATAATATTTATGATATTTAGTGTCACTTAGATTAGAATACATGTATAAAATTGTTTTAAGGACATTATGACAAAAAAAAAATTATTTAAATATAATATTTTGGCAAAAAATTCTTAGAATAATCTTTTTTCCAAATGTTCTCGCACATAAAAAATAACATATTGTATTAATATTTTGCATGTGTATTCAGCTCAGACCTTTGTACAGAGGCTCAACTATGAGTTTTGAAACGCATAACTTGGAAGTCGGTTTATCCATGTTTTAAGAAAACAGAAGGGAGAAATTTTAAGAAAATACGCCGATAATTATTTCAAATGGTTGTAACTCTGAAAATAATGTGAATTTTTTCAAAATTCATAGTTGAGCCTCTGTACAGAGGTCTTAGCTATATACAGGCAAAATATTAATACAATAGAAAGCATTTTTATAAAAGAGAGAACATTTCAGGTATTCAAGTTATTTGCAAAATATTGTATTTAAACTCATTTTGTCATAATATTCTTAAAAACAATTTTATACATGTATTCTAACTAAATGACACAAATATCATGAAGGAAATTATACATTTATGCGCTTTTGCAAAATCATGGTTCCGGGCTATTCAGTATCTTAAAGACGTTCACTGCACTTCAATGATTCTTTCATTTGGAGCCGATCTTAACTGCTCTTACTCGATTCTTAAACTATAGCTCACGACAGCCAGAAAGAAAATAATACTAATTTTGCTCAACAGAGAGTAAAACACTTCGTTATATTTTATTTACCGAGCATATATACTATAACTATCAATGTTATCTCAATAATTTTCCAATTTCAATGGTTGTAACAATTTCAAATAATATTTTTATATTCAAGAATTCTAATGAGGAGATGAGGATTCTTCGAACCAAGAGATTCCATTAAACTATATACTTTTTCAAAATCTTTTATCCTATTGCATATTTTGACCACATCGGCAGTCGAATAGATTATTTAATATTTTAATTTAATTGTTTAACATACAATTGCATACATAACAAAAACGAGGAATTAATTTGTCATCATTCGACAGAAATTCTAGGGGAAAATTACAATTTTGAGGGTAAGAATACATAAATAATTAGGGAGATCTTAAGACTTCTTGAAACCCTGGGCCTATACACAAGTCTAGGTCCCACCTATGACTCTTAAAAGTAGGCAGTACACAGCATACGTTGTCAAATACTCGTCCAAACAATAACCCGAAATAAATTAATGTGCATGACTTCACAAACATGTCACACAAACCAGTTCGACCGACTGCCGTCTTTTGGCTGAATGAGTTATGAGGGTTTATGGTGTTAGGTCTATACATATGGACGATGGTCATCACATGTAGCCGTTTGACATCATCGGGAATTTTTCTCAGTTTTTCGGAGAATACAACCAGAAATAACATTTGACCATTGAATCTATTCGAATCACGATCTTATTAAGGCTGAGTCGAGGCCCCCATTGTGGGCTGATTGCGAATAATGAAACTGCTCTTAGAGTTAGATGGGCACACATCTCGTCAAGAGGACACTTTTTAGAGTCGACACAAAATATGGCCAAATAGAAGATACTGTGTTGTCGTTGCTCATGCCACCTGCTTGACATATGTAGTCAGATCAGTACAAGAAATTCATCGTGGCAATATAGATTTGCGATACTTACGCCTGTCGTTGGCACAGCCTTGAGCACCATACAGGTGACAGTACGGTTAAACAGGAGAATTCCCGAAGGAACGATAGATGGCGACACCACCTATTTCCCACCTCCACAATTTAGGCATGGAACCGGGTGGAGAGTTTTCTCAGTTCCTACACTCGTGATTCAGCCCACAAGACTTTCGGACTCACTGATTTAATAAGCACGTGCTCCGCGTGTACTCGGAGGGTATTTGGTGGTACGGGCATCGAACCCAGGCCTTCCGATCCGGAGTCCGGTGCTCTAACCCCACTAGGCTACCCAGGCCGTGGAAGAAACTGTTGATGATTTTTCTAAATTTTTATTGAAACCTCACAGTGAGACCAGAAGGGAACGATACAGTTGACGATATTTCGTCCGAGACCGATAAAAACAGTTGGCATTTTATCGCCTAATCGAGCAGTACAAAATAACTTGTGAATGGATCGTTAGTATTGCTAAGGATACAGTAAAACTATTCATATTTTTATTCAATGCACAATAATACAAAGTATAGTACTCGTATAGTACCATTCCTATAAAATATGTGGATCGAAAATATTGTGTGCAAATATTCCCACTGTTGAATTTTCAAAATATATCTACCATTTTTTTTATACAAATAGAAGAATATTTTTTCTATGTTTTTAAAATGAGAAAAATTTATAAATTGTTCTATATTAACTGCAATACATTCTGTATCATGAAAAATTACAGAAAAATTATAAGTCCTGCATATGCTGAAAATATGTTATACTAACGCGAATAAAGTTTTATGATTCCATGTTTTAAAAAATCATTTCAATTGTAGATTTTGTTAAATAATATATTTTTATATTATTAGATTTAATTTTTTCTTATAACTTGTTAATTAAAATGAGAGTTTTAGTAATAGGAAATTATAGTTATTTCTTATGTTTGTTAAATTTGGATATTTTTTGAATATACAAATACATAAAATAAACTTTTAACTTTTTATAGTTAATATTATAAAATATTTTTATATTTTAAAATATATTTTTATCAATAATGTATCAAAATAATACGAAAGAAATTCATGAATTTCAAAGAATTAGAAACGCAAATTAAAAAAAAAATTATTTTAAAAGATTAGTTGCTTATTAAGGAAGTGATTTTATATTCAATACAAGGAAAATAATCTTTTTTAAAGAAAATCTTATTACGTTTACTAACCTTGCAAATCCTTTTTCATTCTTTTAAAAATTTCACATATTTCAAAAGAAGTTACTTTTTTTACAATCAGTTGTGACAACGAAGCAAATAATTATTTTTACAAAATAGTATTTCTTTAACGTTTCCAAAAATAGAAAGGTCATTTTAAACGGAGAGATTTTCGTTGGTTGACGTCATTAACACGTCATATTTCAAAGAACAATACATAGCCATAGAGATTTTCAAAAATGGCTGAACAAAAGCGACCCTATTTTGCCCGTAATTAACCTGTAAAATTATTTTCAAATTTATTGCTGAAAATTGAGTATAAATACTAACAAGACATGGAAATGTTTGTAAACGGCCCAAAGCACAATAGTCCTTCTCAATCTCAACTCTTAAGAAAAAAATGAAGACTTTCTTTGCAGTTCTAATTGTGTGCCTAATCATAACCGTAAGTATAGATTTTCTTTACCAAATCTTCGTTCTTTTTCAATTCAATATGTATATATATCTTTTTCAAATTTTCAATCGTTAATAAAATACTTTCTATTCATCCATTCAAGTTCAAATACATTTTTTAAACTTGTAGTGGATGACACTTGATGTTAATACAGTTTTTTCAAATATTAATTCATTAATTAAATTAAAAAATGAATAAATAGTAACAAACAAAAATAGTCGCCCATCCGGTATAGTGGTTAACGACGCTGATTGCTGTCCCGTTGGGACTGCGTTTGAACCCCGGAGAAGATATGGATGTTTGTAAATGTATAGTGCCTTCGCGGCATGGGGGTACTTTAAATAGCCATCGAGCCGCAAGTCTTTTCGTGAGGTTGGTAGAAGGGGAAGAGAGGTGGGAGGCCCCTGACCACCCTCAGGGTGTACTCCCTCTAAATTGGGGTGAAACTGAGCTAAAATCATTCTGTCACCTGTATGGTGCTCAAAGCTACAGGCGTCACTTAGCCCTTTACCATGATGAATTTCGTGGGCCTTGATCTGACCTTTGCCGATCAGGTGGCATTGGTAACAACAAAAAATAACAGTCCAACAGCATATATAGAAAGAAAAATTGTTCGTTGTGCCCCTGTAGGACAATGGATAGCGCGTTGGACTTCCAATCCGAAGGTCGTGGGTTCGAATCCCACCTAGGATGACCTACTTTCTGAGAATGTGTTTCCTTTTTTACTATACTATTTTATTAGAACAATTAAATTTAATGAATGAATAAATAGTAACAAACAGAAAGAAAAAAAGTCCAACACCCTATATAGAAAGGAAAATGGAAAATTGCAAGGAAAATCGCTTTCTATTTCGTCACTTAATATTGCGATTCTGTCATATGTATATGACACATTTTAACGACCCAGTAACGACAGCTATGGACTTAAAAATCTTTATTGAGTGTACGGGGTTTCCTTCATAGGAAGAGCACTGAAGCCACGTGTTACAATACTTTTTAAAAGGCAAAAAAACCCCGACTTAGGGGAACAAAGGTATTTATATGGGGGAAAATCGGAAGAGATTGCGAAGAGTGAAATTCCCCAAAAAACATGCTTTATGCTCTAGGAGTCTATTGGTTCTGTCCCCCTAGACAGAGGTGATACCAAGTCTATAGGGAAGGATTAGTGTCTGGAGGGAAAAAGCTGACGAAATATTACATGATCTTGCATCTTCCAAGTTCTAGGTTAAAACTTATAAATAATATATCTATTTTTATATTACATATATACATATGTATATTAATTGTAACGATTTAATAAAAAGTAACTAAAATAAAACTTTTCTTTGCTGACCTAAGAAGGAATTGACTTTAAAAAATTCTTTTTATGTTACTTTATTTAACATATTTATTGATTTTATGGTACATTTTATAACTTTTCTGGGATCCAAATGAATGCAATCATTTTAAAAGGTGCGATCCTATGGCATCTTCAGCTTCCACAACATGGTTCTTGAGCCAAAACAATTCTCCATCTCTGTATTAATGAAATCATTTTTTAATCGAGGTGTTTTTTTTGTTGTTGTTTTTTGTTTTTCAAAGAAAATATTTAGTTGTTGAAAGTGTGTTTGTTATTGTTTATCAAAACTGCAATTGCGTCTTCTATTTTATTATTCTAAGATTTGCTGTATTGCATTTTACGAATCCCTTGCATATTTAGGAATTCTAGTTTTCTAAACAGTTATGTAGGGTGTATAAATGAGGTGTGTAAATCAAGGATAAAAGGATTATCATATAAATTCCTTAATTTTATTCGGAAGATCCGAAGAAATACAGTCATTGAAAATTGTAAAATATTTAAGTAATTTGTATATAAGAAAATATTTTGTATATCATAGTTGCTTTCAATTCAATTTTAATTTTCCATTTTTCCTCTTTTAATATTTTTTAATTTTACTTTTTACTGTATATTGTATCATTCCTTCACTGCTTACTGTATTTTTAAAAAATTATTATTAAAGCGTTGTTGTGGGTTTTAATCTGCACACAATAAAATTTTGTATGCAGACCTTATATATCTATTACAGTGAACATCGTTTAACACGAAATTCAGGGGACTGACATATTTTTTCGTCTTAGAGGATGTTGCAATAATAATAATAATAATAATAGTAATAAATTAATAAATAAACCATATATTCAACGAAATTAAGTTTATTACAGTACATTTTATTTATATAGATATGTGTATATGCATGCATTTGATAAAAACCTTTCAAACATTTCCATAATTTGCTCTTTTTTTTTAATTATTGTTAATAAAATAGAGTTAACAATACCAAAATCTTTACAGATTTTCGTCTTCTATTTTTCATGAACAACTTTAAACAGCCATCTTCATTTTAAGCAAAATAGAAGTTTGCTTTCGCCCTGAGCTCTTTGCCATTGTGTTTGTAAAAACATTCTTCTAATACAGAAAAAATAATGCAAACCAAACTCACTGATTTTTGGTCACACTGATATGTACTCGTCACCGAATTTCAAATTCAACTGTTCAGGTTTGAGATGTTTTTGAGTTGCGTTTGCAGGGATGGAAGGTGAAAGTATCTTAGATAAACAAAAGGGGCTCGTGTCACAGGTTATTCCGAGGGTATTGCAAAACCAAGCTAGCTACCTTTCTACGAAACATGTGAATTGACCTCTCTTTCCTTTCACAACCCTCTTAAATCTAGACTGCGCGGCTGGTGTTAACCATATTTAGTTCATTCCCAGAAGAGAAATGTTTTCGTGTACAGCGATTTTGCGTTTCGTGCTAAGAGAAAGAAAATGTATGAAAATTTTTTGTAGTTTGTCGGGACCTTTGTATTATTGCGTGTTAACCGATATTTTGTGTAAGCGTTTTCGTGCTAAACGTATTTCACTGTAATTGTTCTGAAATTAAACGTAATCATATCGCTGAAAATTATAAATAACAAAGTTTTATACTACATTGAAAAAATACTTCACGGAAAGTTTAATCGCTGAATAACACTCGAACATTTTTGGGTTAAATATTTAAAGTCAAACTCTGAGAGAATTTTAGGAGTGTTCAGAGTAATTCCTCCTAGCATCAAAAGTACTTCTGGAGCCAGATATTTCAGAACACAAACGCTTCAAGCCATTGATATCTCAGAATCGATAAAAAATATACTTTTATTACCTCATCAATCAATCTCGTCTTCGAAATGAAACCGACGCCCCCAAATGTTTTGGCAAGTTGAAAAATAGCTAAAAGTCGCAAATGTGAAGATCGATCTAAAGACGGATGGTCTCTCTTTATGATGCGTTTGATCAAGAAACTCAACTGTCATTCTCGCTGATTGAAAAGATAAATTATCATGGTGAAGTATGAGCCCTCCAGTATATTCATTTATTAAATAATTCTGGAATACCTTTTTGATGTAATTGTCGTTTGTCCTTCTTGCTTAATAGTTTTGATCAGTCATGTACTTCTGAGAAAAAGATGCGGAATGCATTAATTCTTTTCAATTCTCATTGTCTTTTCACCATCATTGGCTTATAACCCTCTTCAAAGAGTCATACTTTATTTTCTTGAAATGTTGGAATTAAAAAAAAACACAGCAGGTATGTTTAATTATTAGATATAATTTTAAAAAAAATGTAGAGTTCCTCATAAAGGGTTTTTCTTACTGATTCTATAACACACTCTTTTTCTTTAAGGTGACAACATTCTGTACCATAAATTTGAAAAAACGTATAAATAGATAGTTTTTTAATATTTAGAGTGTTAGTTGAATTATGAAGAATTAATGAAAGTCCTTCAAGATTAGAATTAAACAATTACATTCAATTGCCCATGTAACGTACAACTTATGTAAATACAGTTGATACAATTTTTTTTTTGTTTTGTTAGTACTTTTATGTTTTAAAAGAACGTAAAAATGCAAAAAAAAATAAATAAATAAATAAAAAAATCACTAAATGCCAGTAATAATTTATTAATAGTGGTAAACCTATCATAAAAAGCTAATCTTTTTTCTTCAATGTTAGAAGCAATTAAAAATTTCAAGCCACCTCAATAAAATAATAATTTAAGAATTGGATCTGGAATTGAGATAATTACTTTGCGTTTGGCTTTTAATTTGGTTGGGGGAAAAATAACCGTCGCCAACGGCCCCTCGAAACGGAAAACTACTGTTTTTTTAAATTTATTAAAAAACAGTTTCACATTCCTTTTTATATAGTTAAAAATTTTTTTAAAATTTTGATATTTCTCAATACTAAAATTGTACCTCATATATCCCTCAATAATTTTCAATGATACAATTAAAACATTGAACATTCAATTTAATTGCAATAGAGTATATTAAATACCTAAAAATAATTATTTGTATAAATTTTCAGTCACAGTATAAATTGTAATTTTTTTTCCAATCCTGCTTTAAAATCTCATTGCTGAGCTTGAGTTTTATGTTAATTAAGCCACTGGCATAGCTAATCCTGATTGGGCCTTGAATCAATATTACTTGAGGGACCTTTTTTTGAACTCTTTAACATCTTACGATTTTTGCTCACACGTGCTGGGGCCCTTTCAGCTTGGGGTCCCGTATCCTTGATACGGTAGTCATTTCAAGAAATAACTAACCAAGTCGGTTAAAGTACGTAAATAAATTTTTGGTTAAAGTGTAGATTAGAGGGGGACACTTTGGCGATGTCAATTCCTTTTGGCGACCGAAATCGGCTGCCAAGCTACTTCTAGATAAAAATAGATCTAATGATATCTAGATGAGAATCTGAAAATCCAACCCCCTTCCCTAATCTACACTTAAGACAAATTTTTTAAAAACTACGATGCATTTTAACAAATTCTGTTCATCCTATACATCGCAATGGTAAACAAACAACATCAGTTAACTCACTTCACTTCAAAGCCGCGATGTGAAGGTTTATACTATTCCTGTATTTTTATGATTCATATAAAAATAACATCTTTATTAATTTACGCGGCTAAAGTACGGAATAGGTGTTCACTTAGATTTGACGATGTTTATATAGATCACATGATCAGATAATGAATTCATTCTCTCTGGCAGGTCATGTGTTCTTTTTAGTTTAAATTTGCAGATATTTTTTAAAAGACAGTTGATTTTCAAATTAACAATTCCATCTTTTTCTTCTTCGTTTTCATTTCTTATTTTTAATTTGCTCGTGTCGAAGCTTCAGAAACTTTATTTTTTTCCTTTGGAATTATTTGCTATCAAGTTTTCTAGTTTTGAAGTTGATTCTTCGAATTATCCTGAACAGTATGTCTAAAAGATATGATTTAGGGTTTTTTTTTAATTATTTGAAACAAAAGGGAAAAATGTCTAACAAGGAGAGGGCACGACTAAGGAAATTCATTTGGGATCGAGACTTGGGGTAATAGTAGTACTCCTTTTAGGATGTTCACCCCTGAATGTATTCCTTGAATGGCCAGTCAATTCGGGAGAAATCACCTTCGAAATTCATGCTTAGCTTTTTATACAATTAAATTTTAGTTTTCCGCAACGAGTTGTAGTTGATTGAAAAACGTCTGCTTTCTATGCTGGAGTTAGGTTCGATTCCCCGCGATCAATTTTTTTCTTCAATTCATTTAATAATTTTTTTAATTAAATAAATTTATTTATGAAAGGTTTATTAAATATTAAATGATATTTTTTGTAATTATTTTGTATTTTATAAAATAAAAAAAATATTTTGGTTATATAAATAATTATATTAAATTTTATAAATATATTTTATATATTAATAAGTAATCTTTATAATAATATATATAATAAATATTAAATGATATTTTACAAAAAAAATTAGTTGCAAATAGTTTTATAATATGAAATACAATATACTATAAATAAAATATTATATATAATATAAAATCAGTTATAAAATATATTATTATGGAATTAATTATTTTACAATTAATATAAGAAAAAATAATATGTCTTTTATATATGTTATTAAATTAATTATTTTACAATTTTGTAAAATATTTAATAAGTCCTTTTCAAATAAATTTCTTTAATTTCAAGAAGTTTATTTAAATAATTTTAATAAATTTATTTAAATAATTTCTATGACAAATTAATAATAATTTCAGTAATAAATCATAATCTCAGTAATAAAAATAATTTCAGTAATAAATCATAATTTTAATTATAAATTAATAATTTTAATTATGAATTAATATTTTAATAATAAATTAATAATATTTTTTTAAAAACTAATGTTAATAATAATAATTATAAAAAAGGATTGATTAACTATAACATAAAAATTATTTACTATAAATAGTGATTAATTAAAATTTTAATAAATAATAATTAATTTACTAATTTTAATTATTACTAATTTTAATTATTAATAGTTTTCATTAATAATTATTTTAAATATTTTAATTAATAAAAATTTTTTAATAATTTTACTAGTTAAAAATTTAATTATATTTTAAAAAAAAATTTTTTTTTTAAAAATTAAAAAATAATTACAAAAGTATCATTTAATATTTAAAAAACCCTTTTATAAATAAATTAATTTAATTAAAAAAAAAAATTAAATGAATTGAAAAAAAAAAATTATCCTTGGAAAAAACCTAACCCCAGCATAGAAAGCAGACGATTTACCAATCAAGCTACGAACTCGTTGGGAAAACTAAAATTTAATTGTATAAAAGCTAACATGAATTTCGAAGGTGATTTCCGAATTGAGGGCCCTTCGAAGGAATTACATTCAGGGTGAAAACCCCAAAAAAGTACTACTATTCCCAAGTCTCATTTAAATGAATTTCCCTTAGTCTGCCCCCCCCTTGAAAATACGCAGATGCCTTTTTCTTTTAATATTCTAATTTAAAATTTCCTTTCAATTTAAAAAAAAAAATTAAAACTTTAATTTTAATCCATTATTGATAACTTTAAAATTTTGTTTTGTATTTCTCATTATTATTTGTTTATTTTCTTTGAAAAATTTTACTTTGTGATCTCGAGGAACACTTATCGCTACACATTGGTAGCGACAGCTTCTGGTCGCCAAGTGACCACCTATTTAATGTAAAAAATATCGCATATTATTAATTTTATTTGTATGAATGTAAATGACAAACAACAGTAAAAATTTTTTAAAAATAAACTAATTAAAATGTTTAAGTTTATCTTTAAAAATATTATAACTAGGTATTAGATGCAAGTAAAATTTAGATTTTACAATGCAGCTCATTTCTCCTATTATTAACAATACTTATTGGTTCTATTTTTTTCTACTGCTTACTGTGATTTTGATCTATTTGAACAACAATGAAGACTGCTGGAAAAACAATATTAAGTACACAAATTAAGAAATTTTATCTAGGTGTATTCTTTAAACAATAATGTGCATTGTTATTTTTCTTCTAGATTGTCAATGCTTGTCCAGATCCTCCATGTCCCGACGGAGAATACTGTGTTCGTGTTCTTGGAGCAACTATGTGTTCAAAACTCCGCAAAAGAAAGTAATTAAATTCAAATTCCCTAAAAATCGCCTGGTTAAGTACAATTATCCCAAATTTTGCCATGATCTAAAAATTTCACATAAATGTGAAATAAAACTTCCACTAAACAGCCTTACCACTCAAACAGCTGACTTATATGCTTATCTAATAGCATTAAGTGGCAAAGCAGATTCATAAGCAAGACCCATATGAGGATAATTATTAGTTTTGAGAGTTAACGAAAAGCTACAATAATTTTATTTTAAAAAGTTTAAATTAATCAAATTAACTCATTCACTGCCACGTACATTTAGAGCATCTTAAACTGGAGGCCAAGACTTTATTTTAAAGAAAACATGGCATTTTGCAGAATATAATAATATAAAGTAACTGATATAATGTGCAATGGCGTTTACAATAATTTTCATTGGGAAAAAAAAACACTACTCTTAGAATATATGTATATATATAAAAGAAAACCCTTAGGAGACTAGGTATTTTTGTCCAGTGTGTTCCAATAACTCAGCCCTTGATCCTTGCTTTTTTTTAAAGTTTATCATACTCAGCAACACCATTAAAAATATTTTTTTAAATTTTTTGAATATATTCATATATATATAGTCTTATTCTCTACAAACAAGAGATAACATCCAACAATCACATTCCGAAACATAGACAGGTAGGAAAATCTCACACAATGAAGGACATATGAGCAAACTGAGATTAAAAATTATAAAATGGATGCTGCAGTATTATAAACATTGCTGACTTAGACAGCTAATATAAAAAAATGTAATTTATATAAAAGTGGGGTTGAACATGTTTTTGGACAGCCAACCTTCCCCTCTATATATAAATAATACTGAGCAAAAAACCTATTGAAAGTAATGGATAGGAATATTTCTCCAAAATCCATTATAAGATAGAGGTAACTTTACCTAAAAAATCGCACTTAAAAATGCAGAGCCCGCGCTAAATTCAAGGAGTGCACAAATAAGTTATTGCCAGATTCTGACCCCTAATGCAGATTCAAAGCATGTGAATGGCTGAAATGTAGCACTTGATAAAAGTATAGAAAGAATAGAAATAAAAATTAATAAGAGAGTTACAAATTACCGTAACTTTAGTGACACTAGAGTATATTTGAATTAAATAATAATAATTTTATCTAATATTAGAATATGGTGGTAACTATAACTATGAAATATGTAAGTTTATAGTAATAAACTATTATCACACAATCTCATAATTTTTAATACTTACTATTTTGAATAGCTTTATTCATATAACTATTAATAAAATTAATTGGGTATTTCTGATTTAAGCAATATTTAGTAAAATGTTAGTGTATATATATATTTATATATATATATATATATATATATATATATATATATATATACCGTAAAATCCGGCGTATAACGCGCACTTTGAACACAAAAAATAAGATCGAAAATTAAGGGTGCGCGTTATACGCCGGGTATAAAAACGATAGCTTCAAAAATAACAAAAAGGATGGGCATAAAAAAAATTTACTTCTAGATGTATCGAAACACTCTTTCTTTAAAAGAAACCACTTGCCTTATGAACAAGAACAGTTGTAGTTCTAGAAGTATACTATTTTTTCAAATGTCTGGGATAATACCTCGAATAAATTACTTCAAAACAAAAAAAAAAAATGTATATTAATATTTCAGATTTCTTTGTTAAAAGGGGGTGCGCGTTATACGGCGAATATACCTAAAAATTAGCTTGAAAGTATAGGTGTGCGTTATACACCGGTGAGCGTTATACGCCGGATTTTACAGTATATATATATATAATTATTATGTTATAATCTAATCGTCTTAGTTATGGTTTTGATAATAAAAATTGATAAGTAATATGTTTTTTATCCTACTCATTCATCCTTTCTAATAATTCCTAACTCAAATGGAGTACGTAATCAATCTAAAATTGCAGCACAAGCTACGAGATATCTCGTAGCTGGCACTTTTGGTGCACACGTTTACTACGAGATATCTCGTAGTTGACAATCAATGGGTTAAATAAATAATCTTCGCAAGATTAACATAAAATCTCATCATAAGTGTATTGATTAATAAATTTATTCTGTTTATAATTGTATTAAATATTGAGAGTGGTTGGGTTTCTTAAATCAGTATTTATAAAAATAGCTGTGACTTTTTTTTGTGATTTTGTTTTGGAAAAATAAATTAAAACCAGGAAAAAAAAATTTGATAACCAAGCTACAAAGCATGTAGTTTTTCGTTTGTGGCCGCGGTAGCCTCGTAGTTATGGTCACAAACTCGTGGCCGGTGTGTGATGGGTTTGGAGTCCTCGTGTCAATGAAGGTCCACCTTGTGAGGGGGTTATGCGTCAAATCCATCGTAGCTCAATGTTCTTCCATTGTTTGGTGTGGTAGTTAGGAGAAAGCGGTGGCCCCTCAGGTATCGTCCTCGTTCCTTAACCGTGGCTCAAAATAACGAGGTTCGTCACCAATAGCTCTCGAGTTGCTTAATAGTGCGACGTTAATATAACTCTCACTCATTCTCGAGTATAAATCCAGTTCATTTTCATGGTCCATTAGAAGTGGATAAATTTCTGATAGACTTATTACAACTCCCATGGATTTCTTTGGCAAATATGCCCTGGCATTGGATATATCAATGGGAATTTTTGAAGTGAAACTTCTTTGGGCTCGAGAGTGAATGAGAAATTTGCCCAGTTTTGTGTTAGAGTGAAAATCGAATTCCCTCCCCCATCCCCCGAATCGTCACCATGGTGAGTAGATAACGAGCGGGAGGAAAAGGGGGGAGTGGGACACCTCGTGACTTGCGTCATATATGGAAAAGTTGGATGATTGCCCACCTCACCGATTGGTCAATTTGCCCACCGCTCCGATTCGGGGTCCTTTTCCCCCAGACCCAGGAACATCTATCAACGATTGTATGAATTGCAGTGTGTACATAACGGTGTAGACAAAATAGCTCTCACAGCAGAAGCGTGCCTTTTTTAAATATTTCCTTAGATCGTTGGCTACATGGCGATGTGTTCGGCGGATAATTTTTTTTAAAATTTTCATTTGCCTTGAATTATTATTAATTCTAGTCCAAATGCCTAAATCAAATGCACAAACAGTAAAAGAGCTTCGTGGGAAAAAAAAAAACCCCGCAGCAAGTTCTGTCAAAAAGTACCCCCAGAAAAATATGCAAATTCAACAAATGCTACTGCAAAATCTCCATTAGATTACATGAGAGAATATGGAACCCGAAAAAAAAAAACCTTTGCAAAATACTCTCTTAATGCCGAGTTTCAGGGATGGCTATGCTATTGAGACTCTTCTAATGACAGCACAGATTAATACGAACTTTGTGAACCACCCTGTGCCATCAACTACAGAGCCCTCAACAAGTCTAGTGCGTGTTGGAAATGATACATGTGAATCGATAATAAATTCTATCTTACGTTACAAAGACTATGATTTCCATAAAAATGATCACAGAGATTTTCAAAAGCGATTCGTTGATATCTTTTCGGTCACGGGTGTTAGATTTGTGATAGGTTATGGTTTAGAGATGATTTGAGAGCGCCTGTTGCTGAGTACAAAAATATTTTACAAAATATTTTACCGGGAATTAATTTAGAAGATATTAAAGCATGCTACAATTGCCAACAAAGTTTAAGTAGGAAAAGTATACCAACGTTATCAAAATGTAATGGTTTTGTATATCCAGAAATTCCTGCACATCTTCCTACTTTGGTTTTGGTATCAGGAAAACTCATTTCGCCACGAATACCTTTCATGCAAATTAGGCGATTGAAAGATGTACACGGTCATTTTGGAATATTAGGGTAAATAATCAATGTTCCAACGTAGCCAAAGAAGTTTCACTTCTATCGCGTGGCGCGCCACGCGATAGAAGTGAATTTTTTGTTTGTTTGTTAATTTATAGCTTTTACAGTTATTTTTTTAAAAGACACTCAAGACAATTTTTTTTGGTTATTTCGTCAATTTTTGGGACTCCTACAACTGTATGTTTTGAATCAATATAAAAATCCTCATGAGTAACTTTTCTTCTCAATGGTCAGATGCTTCGATACATTCATGCGGATGCATTGATACATTTCGGTGCTGAAAATAATATGTTTTGGCAACAAACTGTCAGCAATTAACTTCGAAATTTGTTTACTTTTATTATATTTTTTAGATTAAATTTAAAAAATTTTAGGCTACTGTCACAAGTTTTTAGATTTTTAACCGGCCTCTGTTCATTACTTGTCCTTTTGTCCTCTACTTCTTGCCAGGAAAAAGTATACTTATTGAGTTTTGAGAGAAATGAAAGAGTCGTATTCAGCATTTCCGAAATTTACTATCAAAGAGTATGCAATGGTAAAACTGAAAAAATAAAGAAGATTAAGTAAAGCGTATTCAAAGTGACATTAAAACTGTCCGTGTTTTTCACTTAATCTGAAAGATCTCAAAAAAGAATCAAATAAATTATGATTCCTGATTTCACAGTTGCTCTAAATAACTGCCTCTCTCTCTATTTTGTCTCCCTCTTAATTCATTTTATAACCTAAACTAAGGCAATACATAAATAAATAAGTTACAATACACTTTCTTAGGATATTCATGAAACATTTTTAAATATTTAAAAAAAATTACATCTTGCAAGAAAAACTTCTTATATTCAAGAACAACTTTACACGAAATCATTTTGATTTGTGTTGTTTTTGTTCGGTTGGTCATGTTAAGACCATATTTTGAAATATAAGGGACGAGGTACTAAATTTGAACAGCATTCCTTAAAATGACTTTGAAGAAGATATTTCACTAAATATTGTTACGAATTTTGTGTAATGAATATATAGAATAATGTAAATAATTTATATTTGGATGTGTATATAATACGTTTATATTACTTTCTGCTGCATTTATTTTATGTTAAAATTCTAATATTCGCAAGCAATGCCGCTCCTTACATTGTAATGGCAATTCAATGGAAAGTTGGCGAAATGTTGGCTATAGAGCCAAGTTGACATCATTTTTGGCGATCATTTTGGATGAGTTGATGACCATATGGAAGCTACTGGAAACTATTGGAGAAATCTTCTAATATCATAATCTATGGCGTAAGCGGATTTTTCGAGAAAAATTCGTGCGGACTCTCAATAGGCAGTCGCTCGCCGAAATGTAGAGACTATTGTTTTGACTGTTGGATTGTCGAATAGCGATTAGTTATTACTTCGGCTGTTGAATAGGAAGAGTGAATGCTTATGAATAATCCTTAACATACTTATATTTTAGACACTGGTAGTTGTGTCTGAGTACTATAGAAGGTGTGGAGATCTTCTGAGATTTATTCTGTGAATTTCACTGCTGTTACCTGTATTCCTAAAGACTGTATCACACACGCATTTTTCGTGCTACTATTCGTCGAATTTTTTCAAGTAGCTGAGGGTGAAGGATTGCATGCTCTGACGTTAGACATGCTCTCCCCCACATATAATAATTCCTCGCCGCTAACCGCTGTGTGCTCGCTAATTTTTAAAAATCTTTTTGAGAAATGGGGGTTTTTAGGATTCTATAGGTATGGAAATTTTTCAACTTCGTCAATCAAAGCGCGCTCCATCATTTTGTTCTATTTTAATACATACATTTCTGATACTGCGGTTGACGAAGACGAAGCTGCCATCTTGTTTTCATGTAGGAGACGAAGAACCCTATTGGATGGAATCTGGAGCAAATTTTAATTTCGAACAACTTTTTCAGCTCACTAGCAAGAAGTTATTCGGAAGCCGTTGCTATGGCCATTGAGTAAAAATTGCTGGAAATTGTCGGTTGAAAGAAAAATTGCTCCAAATACATGTACGTGTGATAAAGCCTTAAGGATTGTTTTTCCGAAAATAAATTTTCATCGCTCCTGAAGAACTGTCTTACTTATTGAGACAGATTGCATAAAATACTCGAATCCCGATCTACGTTACAATATCTTATTTTGTTTCATGTTACTTCTCTGTCTTGTTAGGTCACGCTTGCAGTGCTGAGCCCGGAAGAAAAGGCGTCTACGACATGGTTCCACCATGTGCATCGGGATTGACATGTGATACGTCGAAAACCATTGTAAGTAGTGAAGATGATTGATTTTTGACATGTTTCCTTCATTTTCTTAAAATGTTTTGATCTAATAAAATTGTATTTAGGTAATTTATATATATAGGAAAAAATACTTAACGGTCGTTCACAGAAAATAGGTTACTCTCAAACACTGTTGGACTATAACATTTTATTGAGAGACAATGATTATAATACAGTCAAGACACATATGCAGGATTAACTCGATTTACGCTACCCCGACTGACGCAAATCTGGAGTTACGCAATTTTCAAATCTCGTCAATTCATCCTTCCTCCCCCTTTTTTTTCATATCTGAAACTCAGGCGGAATTAGTGCCAGAGTCTGTTGAAATTCGTAACGCGATTGAAGAAGTTGTCGATCTTGCCAGGCAAATAAATTTAGATGTAGATAATGATTGCGTTCAAGATCTGCCTGGATTCAATCAGGAGCTGACAATGGATGAGCTCATATAAATACACGAACAAGCGCAAGACATTGAAGAGTATGATTCTTTAGACCCACTTTTTTCAATCAGAATATCGAGTGACGGCTGGGAATTTGGCAGAAGCCCCCAGTTTAATTGAAAAAGGGTTACAAATTTCAGAAAATATAGACTCCGACGAAGAGCGTATTTCTTCAACAAAGCAAATATTAAAAAAAAAAAATTATTGCTGCGCTACGAGGAAATTTTACTTGAGAAAAAAAATCTTTTGTCAGATTTTATGAAACCCTTTCTGCATCAAAATAACTTCGGCTTACGATTTTTTTATTTGTGTTATCTAAGATTTTATTTACATTTTTCTAAATTATTATTATTATTTTCTTTCGTACCTGGTCCCAACTAAAAATAATTTACATGTATTTAAATGCGAAATTATACCCGATTTACGGAAATTCGACTTACGCGGTTATTCCTCAATCCCATCTATCGCATCCTTCAGGGGGTTCACCTTCTTTAGGTGGGTACGGGTGTCACAATCCCGAGGTACCCTAGTGATCTTTTCCTTTTCCCAAGGAGTTTACTATCTTTGGTAAACACAGGTGTCACGACCCCGGGGTACCCCAGTGATCCTTCTCTATTTTCGACCTTCCATATTGTCATCCAATTTCTTCTTTTTTTCTTTAACCGTCCAGACCATAGACTTATGAATGTTTGGCGCAGTATAGCCAAAACTGGCGCGCCATAAGACACCAAACTCAACTCAACTCAACCCACCTATCGCGTGAGTTATTACTATACTATACTTCTATGGGTATACTATATAATAGTGGTCTTCAAACCGTGTTCCACGAAGTCCTGGGGTTCCACACGAGGCATACTCTGGGTTCAAAAAGTCACAATAAAAATCGAAAAGAAACTTATAAACGTGTACTCAGAATTGATTCAAGTTCTTTAAAATGTTTGTATACCCACAAGAATTTTTAAAGCTCTCATCCAGTTATTGAGAAACTAAAAATTTTATTCATGCATAACTTTATTTTCAAATACTCTTTAAACTTTTATTATGATATATTAAAATTAATATTAAAACGTTTTATTTTCATACATATATATTACTTACCAGATTTCGAATATTTTATTGTTTACTATCCTGAGTTTCGTGAGATATTTATATACTCGTTATAGTACATTGCTTTTGCAAACTAAATAGGCTCAACGGAAAAAGAAAACGTCTTTTACCTTTGTTGAAAACTCACAAGAGACATCGTCGATTCGATGTTAAAAATGTAAACTTAAGCAAGAACAGATCCTAAATTTCCTGTTCCAAATTTATGCAAAATACACAGTATTTTTCATACGGCTTTAAACATTTTAATGTCATTCAGGACAATGTGTATAAGAGAAAAATATTTTCCAACGTGAGGGGCTACAAAAACAAAGTATAGAAACTCGAAATATACAATGTGATTTCAGTTATTCTCAATAGATTTAGACTTTGACAGTTTGTGTGGAAAATGCCATGTCCCAGTTACTAAAAATAAAATTTGGGTGATGATCTTAAATTAATATTATTTAATATGTAAATAATATTAAAATAGATTGTAAATTTATTTAACGTGGTCAAATGCAATAATTTTATAATTGCTCAATATAGATCTATGTTTGTTCACTTTAAATATTGTTTTAAGTAATAATCTTCTGAATGCGTGTGTGGAATAGGGTTTCACAATAATATTTTCTAGTTCTAAAAGTTCCACAAAAACACCTTCTAGTCTTAGGGGCTCCCGAATTGAAATAGTTTGAAGACCACTGCTGTATACTAAGCTATTTCTTTACTAAATCACCAAATCTCTGTAAACATTTGTCAAAAGGCAGCATTAGCCATTGAATGCTTTAACAATAGAAGTCCGCTCTTCGGTCATGGAGCCAGCATATAACAGCTGTCTTAATCTGGACATCGTTGACGAAATGACATCCTCCATGATATTCTTTCAGCTTGATGAACACTTGCAAATCCAAGTTCGGGACAGCATGAGGTGTGTAGGGTTTCCTGATTTCCGGTTTTTCCTTCTTCCAGAAGGCTACGTCAGAAGTCTTCCCTTCGCTAACCTTCTCTTCTGATTGGTAGTCTTGATGCGAAGTCCTTATTTTTAGTAGGAGCCTGATTACAGCCTGGAACCGTGATTTTAAAAGCGCATAAATGGATACTGGAAGTTATTTTTATAGTCACTTAGATTAGAATAAGAGCGTATAAAATTGTTTAAGTACATTTTGACAAAAAAATGATTTAAATACAATATTTGGCAAAATTAACTTAGGCTGACCTTCAGCCGCTCTTTTTAGAAAATGTGCCTATTATAATACTTTGCCTGTAGCCGCTTCCGCGGTGACCTGCGTACAGAGGCTCAACTATGATTTGAAAAATGCATATTGTTTTTCCGAGTTACAACTGAAGGAAATAATGATCGGCGTTTTTCTTAAAATTTCTCCTTGTTATTTATGGATAAACCCAATTTCTAAGTTATATATTTCAAAATCCTATATTTGTTTCAGTGTTGAGTCTGAGCTATAGACAGACAAAATGAGTTATTAAAATAGCTATTTTTTCGTCAAAAGGAGAATATTTTGAAAATGGGTCATTCGTTCATTTTAGTCAAAATATTTGTACTTAAATAATTTTTTATTGTAATACTATTCTTAAAACAATTTTATGTACATTTTCTAATCTAAGTGACACTAAATATCATAAATATTATCCTTTTATCCACTTTTGCAAAATCACGGTTCCGAACGTAGTCGGATACCTTAAGGGAAAAGTGCAACTTAGTTTCTGAACAACGACCTATGTATTTGTTTCTTCGTCTTGATAACACTTTTTATTAATTTTTCCTCAGCCTGAAAGTTAAATCCTTTTAGTTCTGAGTAGCTTCTGTTAGCCCAAAGCCCAATGCCTTCTAGGTACAGATACTACTTTTTAAAATTAAAAATAATTCGAAACTTTTACACATTATTTATAAAGGAATGAAACCCCCAAAAAAAAAAAAAAAAGTGTACAAGTTTAAAATATGCCATCGGAATTAAAAAGTTTAGAAAGGAGCAGTGGCCAAGAAACATTTTCTGTAATAAACATTAAGTAAATTTTTAGTTGTTATTTGTAAAATAGAAGTTTAATTACTAGAAATAAAGTTTATTTATAAAGTGTTGTATATCCTCTATTACAATGTTTTAAAAATATCAATAGAATAATAATTTACATTTTTTTTAAAAATAAAAAATTTAAAAGAAGATTTTTTAGAATTTAATAGCCAAATACTTTTGAAATACAAAAGATACTAAAAATTAGGTAGGGTAGGTTAGGTAGAGTAAATAAAAAATTACATTTTAATTTAAAGCAGCCTTTTAATGTTTGAAAATATTTTAAAATATACAAAAGATATATAGTACTAAAATTGTATAGGGTTTAAAGAGGCTGTCATATTTTATAATTCGGCAAGTTTTATGTGTGTGCATCAAAGGCTGCTATTCTGTGAACATGCGCACCTGTATACTCATTTAATGTTTATTTCATATAGCCTGTTTTCCTACTTTTTCATAGTGATTGTAATTTTTAAAATCAGATCATAGTTTTTTAGAGCTGTTTTATACTTTTCAGAAACCTCATTCCTTTATAAATAATGTTTAAAAGCTTCGAATGATTTAATTTAAAAATCAAACAATTATATCTGAAAATTGTTTACATTTTCAATCCTCGAGACAAAATTAACACCACTGAGACCCCTTAAGGTAGCGGCCTTAGAAAGAAGTTACAACGTATAACGAAACGAAAACATGAATAAGAAATTGAGAGACGTTTTCTTCATTTGTGTTATTTAAATACTTGGATTTAATTACTCAATCAGTAGATTTTTTATTAGCGAGATATAGATTTAATTAGTGAGTTAAATATAAAAATGTTTTAAATCTATATCTTATTTCGAACGAAGCTGTGTGTGGTATTTGTCAAACTGATAATTCTAACATTTTCACAGAAAAACATATGTTTGGTAAAAAAATTATATCCAAAACAAATATATCCTAATGAGCAGTAATATTTTAACTTCTGAAATGTTTGTTATAGGGAATAATTTTCCGTTATTTTTTGTTTCTTGCTTTATAATAGCAAATACTTAAAATAATGTACGGAGTGCAGGTTGGGATTTTAGCAATTATTTATGTCAGCTTTTAAAATAAATCACCACAAATTACCTTTAAGGCACCAGAAAGAACCTAATATTGTAACTGTAAACCAAAAAGTTTACTAAAATAAAATCATAATCGAATTTTAAAAAAAGTCATCGCAACGATATTTTGCATACCAGTGGAAGTTTTTGTTCCAGATATACTTCATTTAGTAATATAACAGACAGAGTAAGTTCTTGCACACCCCATATACATTTAAAAATTATACTGTTCAAGAAATTCCTGAGAAATTTTGTATCTTGGATTTTTGAAAAGTGGGTTTTGCATGTTGATTGAAATTTGAGAGATCTTAGTAGATTAAAGCGCAATTGAATTGTAAATGCGAATCAAAATATTGAGAATGTAATAATTTATTTGTTTGTCATGCTTAAAAATATGAAAGAGAAAAATAAAGGTTTCTTTGTTGCAGTTCTGTTTTTTTTTCTCCAAAAAGGATACAATATATTTCCTTATACCAATTATTATTATTCTAAGCAGACATTGCAAAATATTCTTTCATCATTTTATTAACAAACTCTACCACGTAACATATAAAACAACTACAATAGAGAAATTCAAATCAGATGATAACTTTACATACAAAAATCGATTGAATAAAATAATAATCGGAGCAAAAGTTATCGTTGCCACTGTCTTAAAAGAAATAATACTACCTTTTAATGGTGCCGGAATTTCTCCATCATAGTGCGCAGCGTGAAAATTCTTCCGTAGGAATTTCACATGGAATAATATTTGTTGCAGATGCAGCAATGCTATGAACGTAAACATATATTATATAGCTAAAATTATAATGAAATAGGAAATATATTCCCTGACATTTTTTTATTGAGGCAGTTACATATTAGTTCGATCAACAAACTATTATAAATAATGCGTTAAGTATTACTTTTAAAAATTAATATCTTGTGTAACATAGAGATATTTTAAAAATGCTTTATGACATTTGAAGGTGAAATATACTATCATCGTATCATATGATTAATTTCAAACTAATAAATTTTACATTTAGCAAACGATATTTGAATTTGAAGTTTTCCACGAGTAATATTTTACAAACAGTTACTATTTCCAGAAATAAAAAATAATATCACAAAGTCACTTTTAAATAAAGGTGTTGTACTTTACTAATAAATACACCGGACATATGTCCTTAACAGAATAAAATCACGTTTCATTTATTTTTTAACACATATTTTAGAAATTTTTCAGATATTTTTAATAAATAAATAAAATAATAAATATGAAACATGATTTATTTTGGGCCGAACTTGAAAAAAAAAACTGTATGCAGATACATAATTTTATTTATGAATATTCTTTATTTCTAACTATCTAAACTATTAATTAGGACAGTCAAAATTAGTAATGCAATTTTTCGAATCAATATTTCCTGCAATCAACATTTCCTTATAAATAGTTTTTTGAATTATATGTATCAATTTTCACAATGACCAAATTTGTTCTTAAACTTATTTTTCTCAGACTTTTAATTAAATTATTTTTTTCCACGCAGGTTCAACCCTTTGAAAAGGGTATAGATTGATTTTTTACTGTATTCGATGTGTTAGAAACGGGAGCCTGACTTTCTAAAAAGGTATCTGGGGAAAAACCCTTTTTCCTTGTTGAATTTAAAGGGATCCGACTATTCGGAACCGTGATTTTAAAAAGGATAAAAGATAATTTTCAGATATTTAGTGCACTTAGATTGAATACATGTATAAAACTGTTTAAAGGACATTTTGACAAAAAAAAATTTTTTAAATACACTTTTTCGGTAAAAATTAATTTGAATAACCTTTTTTCAAAATGTTCCCCTTTTTTGTAAAAAAAATGCTTCTATTATAATAATATTTTGCCTCTACATAGCTCAGACCCCCTTTTACAGAGGCCTAAACTATGTTTTTTAAAAAAAACCCACATTTTTTTTTCAGAGTTACAACCCATTAAAAAAATAATGATCGCCTTTTTTTTTCTTCAAATTTTTTTCCCTCTGTTGTCAAAAAACATGGATAAATTAAATTTCTAAGTTATATATTTCAAAAATTCTAGTTTAGCCTCTGTAGAGATGTCTGAGATATGTACAAACAAAATATTTTAGAAGCATTTTTAAAAAAAAAAAGGGGGAATTTTGAAAAGGGGTCATTCTATGTTTATTTTTGTTAAAATATTGTACTTAAAAAATTTTTTTAAATTTAATACTATTTTTAAAACAATTTTATATCATTTTCTAATCTAAGTGACACTAAATACCCGAAAAATTATCCATTTATGCACTTTTTCCCCCGGGTTTCCAAAAGCCCTTCTTCGGGTTCCTTAACAATTTTTTAATTTCTTTAACTCTTTTTTAAAAATTTAGGGTAACCGCAAAATTGTTTGAGTGTTTAAGGCAAGGGTGTCAAACTCAAAAGCTAACTTGGGCCAAGAAACAAGGTTTAACTTTGGGTGGACCGCAAAAAAAATCAATCTTCATAGGAACGAAGGTTTATTTCGAATAATACATTATAATAAACATATACGAGGGTTGGGGCAAAAGTCATGGCAACTGTTTTTTTTTTTTTTTTTGAAGATACCAGTCCGGTTGGAAAATGTGACATATACAGACGAAAGGACAAGGTGTTAACTACATGTGTGGACAATGAGTAGCACTGAAATATCGTAACATACTAATTTATTAAGGTACCCCTCGTATACCCTCTCTGCGCTACTACCAGTTATCACTGAACCATCTGTTGTTCTGCAGACACATTATGCCTGCAGAACTTCCACACGACACATATATGTTTGTGATCCATTTACATATATACAAGAAGAAAAAATAGTTGCCATGAATGATGCCCCAACCCTCGTATAAAAGAACAAGAAAAATATATTGTTTACGTCCTGACACACTTCACATCTCTTCTCTACTACTATCTTTCTCATTTCGGGAGAAATTTTGTTAGCAATGTTTACTTTCAAAACTGACCGAAGGTGAGTGTCATTAGTACTATTTCTAACACAAGAAGCTGCACAAATTCAATAAAAGTAATATGAATTAAGCAATAATCCTGTATAATTTATGCGTTTATTTTACGAAAGCAAGATATTTTCTACTACTTGCCCCAATCCGTACAAGACTGCAATTGAACTGAGGCCCATATTTTTGCACCCTAACTAAAATTTAGGCAAATTAGTTTTTTTTATAGCTTAATACGGTTAATTATTTAACATGAAATCTTACTTACAATCTATTTTTCTTTTTTCCAGCAAAAATTTGGGTTTTAAATTTTTAAACAGTTGAATATTTAATCAACTTTTCTTAACGCATTTTGTTTATTTTTTTTTAAAAAAAAATTTAATTTTTTTTTGTCAAAAAAATCGAATTAACTTTTTACATTTTTTTGAATTTTTTTTACAAAAAATGTTTTTACCTAATTGTGCGTAATTCAAAATAAATGTACGCGTTTTGTTTAATAATAAATACAAAAAACAGAAACAAAAAAAAAAGAGTATAGTTAAAAAAAAGTTTAGAAAATTTTAATTATCTTATTTTTATTCTGCTTTGGTTTGTAATTTTGCTACATACTATTGTGTAGCGGACCGCAAAAATGTTCCTTGTGGGCTGCAAGTTTGTCACCCATAGTTTAAGGTGACTGAATACGTAGGGAACCGTGTTTTCGAAAAAGCGTATAAATGAGTACTTTTTGTTACATTTAGTGTCAGTCGAATTAGAATATGCATATAAAATTGTTTTAAAAGTATTATTAAATAAAAAAAATATTTAAATTCAATTTTTTTGGCAAAAAGTGAAGAAAGAATGACACTTTCAAAACATTCTTTTCTCACAAAAAAAGGGTTCTATTGTTTGTTTTTTAATATATATAGCTAAGATTTTCCAAGGGAAAAACCCCAAAATTTTTTGAAAAATTAGCAATATTTTCAGAACTGCGATCAATTGAAATAACAACCGGTGTTTTATGTTAAAATTTCTCTCTTTTAATGTATTAAAATACAAATAAATCTATTCTAACACTTATATATTAGAAAATTTTTAATTCAGATTATGTATGGAAGTTTTAGGTATATATAGACAAAATATTATTATTACGAAAGTATTTTTTCATGAAAGGAATATGATTTTTGAAAACATGTTATTCTTCCTACATTTTTGCCAAAAATTGGGACCTTTACCAAGGAAAGTGTCGGGACCCCCCCATACCCCGATTTTTTTTTTTCGATTGGTTACAATCCTATGTATATTTACGTAAAATTTTAATTATGATTTGTTATTAAAAATTTAAATTTTTATTAATTAATCCAATTATTTATTCAATAATTAATTTTGTATTGCTTTGTTCCCCCAAAATCAACAAAATCAAAAAGGGAAAATGTTGGGGTGGCTTTTTAAACATGATACCCAAATGGTGGACTTTTTTGACCCTGGGCCTGCCTCCCCCCTTGAAAAATTTTTTTTTTGCTTACTGCTTGTACTCATGCATGCAACTAAGTAAACATTGCTGGAAATAACTTTTAAAAAATATGCCCTTCCCCTTCCCCGGCATTTTTTTAAAAAAAAATTTTTTATTTTTTTTGCCTTTGGACTTTTTAATATTGGCGCTGTTCCTTTAATAAGCTTTGGGTTAAAAGAAAAAAATTTTAAATACAAAAAAAACGATCTTAAATAACTGTAATAAAAATTTAAAAAGATATGTTGGGATGGCGGGAAAGCGTGCCTTCATGGCACGCGACAAAATTTTTTTTGGGGAGCCAGCTAGAACGGGTTTTCATTTATTTTAAAAAAAAAGGTTTACGGGAGATCACGAACAAATGCGAGGGGATCGGTCAAAAAGGGGTGGCGGGGGGCACACTTGTTTTTTTATTTCTTCCCTTTTGGTTTTCGTGGACCTTACCCAAAGTTTGTCTATGCATATCGCAGTCGAATTTCATTGACACGACTGTTTTTAAAAAAGTTTTTTTTATTATATTTATGATTTTTAAGTGTTATTTAACAGGGTAGTTCAAAAAAAAAAAAAAAAGGCAAATAGTTAATGTTAACAAAAATTTCAAATTTTGGGGGAACTAGAAAGGGATTATTAGTGACCAAAAAGGTTGTGTTTTATTTTTTATGTTCGGAATAGTGGTATGCAGAACATCTTTTAAAATGGCATTAAAAAACCCAAATCCACTTGTCGTGAAACTAAAAAAATTTAATTTGAAAACCGAGGCAGATCCATTGAGCATGCATTTACTAAAAGTAATATTTTACAATCCTAAGATAAGTTATTTGTCATCCAATACACACAACTGCAACAACAGAAGTCACACTAATGTTCATAATTTGAATTACACGTATAATTAAAAAATTTACTTTTTAAAAGAAAAAAGGGAATTTTTTTTAGTAAATAAAGTTTTTTTGTGTTCTTTTAATTAGTGTTATTATTTTCCCAATAAACACAAATAAAATTATTTAGTTGGCCCTCATTAAACACTTCTTTAGAAAAAATGGCACGTAGTTCCATAAAGTTCGCCACCCCTGGTATATGTAAATACAGATACTTTTTTCACTAAATAATAATAAAGGAAAAATAGAAAGGGAAATAATTTCTGACAGGCACACACAAAATTATTTTTTACTAATTCATGGAGGCAGAAGACTGAAAACCGCAATCTGCTATGAAAAAAGCCTCGGTTTGCCGACCCCTGGTTTATTCGAGAGAATATTTTTTATTTGTTACATATCAAACTAAACTTTTAAAAAATCTAAAAAAATTTTTTTGTAGAAGTTAAATGTACCATTTGATGTGCATCTTACTTGGTTTTGTTCAGTAGTGATTTTACTCCGAGACTGAAACCGACAAATCGAAATTAGTGAACTGAAGCAGAAAGGCAGAGATGTAATTTTTGTTTCATCTCCAGCGTGAAAAATGTTTACGCACCTCAAGGTCACTCATTTTTTGTCGATTGTCTTTTCAGTGTCCCCCCCCCCTTCATTCGCTTTAATGGTCGAGTGCCTAAGATACTGGTTCCCACGACCTAAGGCCGGTTTGGAGTACCAATAAGGCATCGGTGTTTGTGTAGTAGTGTTTGGTCGATTCCTGGGGCATCACAGAGGAACCTATTGATTCGAAATTCTTTTGAGATCCCATCAATTCCGGACACAAAAATCTCTTTTGGGGTTCATGTCACGCTTCGCTTCCTCTTGTGTCTCTCCTAAGGGTGTTATTTCAAACTACAGCCTCTTGCACTGAGTATTCTCGAGCGTTCGATGAAATGCTGTTATAAATTATCATTACATGATGAGAATATTAATAATATTTTGATTGTTGCGATACAGTTAAATGATTTAGTTGTTTTTGGCATTTTTATGCAAAATAATTATCCCCATTTATTTACGCTTAAAAATATACATAGATTTTTTTGGGATATTTATTTCCTTGAGAAAATAATTATTATCGCTTTCTTAAATAATTCATATACTATATATTTTCTTTTCTTAATCATATTTTTCTGCAAACGATAATTGTAGCTTTCTATATATTTGAAAGAAATAAAAAAGCTTCTGTGCATTATATTATTAGTGTTTTCTCTATATTATGGATTTATTACTGTTACTCTTTGTATCATTTTTTTCCCTGTAAGTTTCTTTCATGTAATGGACGGCAACATGCTTTGAAATTACATTCGACAGTTTTCTGAATTGATTTTTTTTTTTGGTTATGATATAAAAAGTTGAAAATATACAATCCTTGAAGCACAAATCTGATTTTAAAAATAGTATTAATTTTTTTCAAGAAAAATGTATAAATAAGCAAAATATAGCAATTTAAAATTGTATTTAGAAATTAATACGTTTTTTTTAAAAAAATCAAATTTATTAGCACATAAATGAATACAAATTTTAATCTACATTTTATTATCAAAGTGGAGATTGTTAATATGTATTTTATAGTTTTATAACTTTTATATCCTACTACTAAAGTCACTGGCGTAGCTAGCTTCGAGAGGGCACTGTATCAAAATTCCTTCGGGGCACTTTTTTAGAAATGGGAGCCCTGTCAGTGAGACTGTAGTTACATATGTGTGTGTGTGTGTGTGATGGGGACCCCGTATCATTGATCCGGCGGTAGCTACACCTCTGACTAAAGTACTCGATCTTCGCACGGGTGATTTATTTAAAAGTAAAAAATATTGTTCTTGATATAATAGCTGAATAATAAATAAAGAGTAAAACCCGGTACAAAACAGTGTATAGAGAAATGTAAAATAATTTTAATGATAGCGCTTATTATTTATCTATAAATCTTCTTGGTAATCGATTTTCACCCCCTCCCCTTTATAGAAGATCTATTCTCCATGAAAGAAATGTGCCTGCTGAACTTCAAGTCTGTAGGTCTAATAGCTCAAGAACGGAAATATTTATCTATAATGCTGCTTTAACTCCAGTCAATTCCCTTGTCGGTCTATTTTTGCAAACTCTATCATAGCGGATCTCTACTCCATGAAAGGAACACGACTAACAAACTTCAAGTATGTAGGTCTGTTGGTTCAAAAAGAAAATTTAATTTTTAAAAAGCTCTTTTAACCTCTCCCTGCTTATGGATTCTCAAAAACCCTTTCTTGGGGATCTCTCTTCGAAAGGAATACGCCTCCAAATTTCAAGTCTGTAGGTCTAATAACACAAAAACGGAAATATTTTTCTATAACGATACAATTCCTCCCTTGGTGGTGGATTTTCACAAAACCCTTTCTTATGGATTTTACATCGAAAAAGACCCCTTATCAAATTTTTAAGTGTATAAGTCGGGGGTGTCAAACCCCCCCCATCGATAATTTTGGGGCCCCGGTAATATATCACTTTAATACAAAATTTTTTTGGGAAAAGCAACTGAAAAATGAAGATTAAACGCACTTCCCGACGTGCAATGTGAACAAATCAAGTTTAGAAGATACTGAATCGTATAAAAAATACGCAGAAAAAATTTCAAATCTTAGAATTAAGATTGAAAGATTTTAATTCTTTGGAAAACAAATTTTGCTTGTTTTCTTTAATTTTCTCAATAAATATAGACTCAGTGTGTAGTCATATGCAACTTTAAGTGATCGATAGTGCGATTTAAATTTGAAGGTTGAAGTGGGTGTACCTGAATTTTAAAAATATTTATTAGCCACGTTTGACAATACTCGAAAATTTCCATATGAAATTATTTTCATGTTTGGAAGTACTTATTTCTACGGGAAGTTATTTTCAGTTATGAAAAGCAGTAAGCCTCCTGCTAGAAATAGTATTAATGACACTCATCTTGGGTCAATTTTGAAAATATTCACTGCGAACAAAATTTCTCCCGAAATAGGAAAGGTAGTAGCAATGAAGAATTGTTAAGTGTCATGACGCAAACATTAATTTTTTTTTGTTCTTTTATATATGTTTATCATAATGTATTATTAGAAATAAATCTATGTTTCTTTAAATATTGATTTTTTTTGCGGCCTACCTTAGGCCTTACCTTATTTGGTCCAAACCAGTCTTTGAGTTTGACACTACTGGTGTAGATCTAATAGTTTTCAGAGATACCGTGATGAGTGAGCCGCTTTTCTCCTCTATATAAATTTGTTGTTGTGTAAATTTCATTGACTTACAGAATATTTTATTTCAAAATGAATCTCAAGATAATATCCCAAAATTTCACTATTGGTAATTTATTAAAATATCTCTGCCGCCCAGTCATTTAGGGTAGTTTTTATAAAGAAAAACTTTAAAAATATCAAAATTTTCATATTATTATGTATAATTGTCTGTAATTTTTTTGTATTTTAATATTTCTCTTAATTTTTGGTTCATTTTGAAGAGCACCGTACTATGTATGTTGTGTATAAAGAAACTTATAATTGTATTAGAAATTTTTATACAGTGTTACCCGTTTTAGTAAAAATTTGGTAAAATTTCCTTGAAAACAACCAATTTTTCTAAAATTACAATATTTATTTAAAATTTTTTATGTATTTACATATTTTTTAATGTTTTTCTTTCTAAAAACACTCAATTTGTTTTAAAAATTTGTTTTTATTAAAAAATTGGGTCCGTAGTCATCTTAAGGGAACAGTGTATATAAATGATTTTACAGTTAAATAACTTTGTGGGACTTATAAATATCGCTAGTACACTGGAAGTTAGAGAAAGCACTTGGTGTTTACATTTCGTCCATGTAGTTTATTATTGTTTTTCGTTGTGTTGTAGCGTCATTACTTAAGTGTCTGGGTGGACATTAAGTCGATCACAATCGCCCAGTGGACCGCTAAGGCATTTTGGGGTGACCGCCTTTTGTCTTAAGACTAATAATTATTTCATCATACAAAGGTCTAGAAATATTTTAAAAATACGGAGAAAAAAAAATCAATAACAAGAGAAAAAGTTCGTTAAATAGAAAATGTACTTCGATGTTTGAAGGTTATTTTACGAAGAAAATCGCCAAATTTTCTTAGTTCCAGGAAAAAATTCGCTGAGTAGAGAAATTCGCAATATAGAGGTTCGTAAAATGAAGGTCCGACTGTGTTGTAGACTTCCTGTCAGCTCACTACACCTACGCCACTGGGTGGACCCAATGGTATAACGCACACTTCCGCATTGGGTCTAAGGGACCCAAAACTTATTAAGCCAATACATATTAGGACTTGGGGCCCAAAGCCAAATTTTGCAGGGGGGAGGCCTAATATTCTCCGTTACATCCCCTGGGTGGATCACAACACCTTGAAAAAATTAAAAGTAGCCCGTACCCTGGAAAAGTCTGCCCCTGCTTAAGTTTACTTTTTTGCATGTCTTTTTAGTGTACCTTGTTTATTTATTTTTTGCTTTTTAATGATTTTTTAATGTTATCAAAGAATTTTGAAATTTAAATCTGAGTTTGCTTTTTTTGACACACAAGTTAACGAAATATCTATTCTTTATTCAATAAATAATACTTTAATTTCTTTGTGTGTAACTGAGATTTCACAATAATAAAGGTTCCAAGGTCCTATGATTTTTTTCCTTCTTGGAACGTCTAAGACAAAAGAATCTCAGTCTTCAAGGGACTTTGGATTTATTACAGAACCTACCATCTGCAAGCAGTGATGCACTAACAGATGATTCTTCAGATGAAGAAGTCCCAGCAAATAACCTGCTGGAATTTTCATCAGATTCTGAAGAAGACGCTCAAGAGATTGAACAAGACTCAGGTTGTGGTAATTCATGTTCAGAAATTACGGTATCTCCGGCCCCAGGATGCAGTGCTTTAAAAAAACATTCAATCGAAATATCACTCAAAATGGACAACGTATTATGTATTTTTGTGTATTAATGAAAAGTAAATCTGTTTCCTTGAATATATATATATATATCTTCAAATTAAGTTTATGTGTAAAATTTCTTTTTATGTGTGTAAAACACAGGGAAATAAATTTTTTTAATTTTATAAATTTTAAAAATAAATTCTATTGGGCTGTAAAATGTTTGTGTTCTCTGGTTATTTAGCATTTTTGTAAGTTAAAACTACATTAAAAATTCATATGGTCTTTGTGACATTTCACGCGTCCTTTCTCTAACATAACCTCTGTGTTCTTTGACGGTCACGATTAATGGCAAATCTTTTCCAACCCAAATCCAAGAAGTGAAATGAAGGCTAGATGCAAATAAGATACCCTTTAAAAGGATAGAAGTTTTAGTGAGCGTGATGGCAATTTAGAGAAAGTTCAGTTCAGAGAAGATAGAAGTGTTGATTGACGGTTACATAGAATCAAGACACAATCTACCATTCAACCAAGGTACATACCATTGTACGCCAACCTAGAGAAATATCCGAAGTGGATTGGACTTTGAGTATTAAACCCAAAGGTAGGAAGATTATATTCTGAACGCAAATATATTATTGAGATTGAGAGTAGGCGTATATAATATAATTATATTGATAAGTGATCTAATTGCGCGATCTGTGTTAATTCATACTACGTGTTTTGGTTATTCTCACTTAATATAAGTTGTTCCATATCTAAGTAATTTAAATTAAATTTTAAAAAAAGTCATAATAAAATTCTTAAATGTCTCATCATTTCGAAAATCCCACACCTCTAACTTACGCTGAAACCCCACGACATGGTCTACGAAGATTGACCATGTCGCATCTTTTTGTATTATGAAAATATTTTAGACCTCCGTGTACTGACGGTCCTTTAAAGTACCAATTTAATTAATTAGCTATAGCAAATTAAATTTTCCAAAGTTGAGTATTTTATTTATGTATATGCCTTAGCTTTCATCGTAAAGACTAAAAAAAATAAAAAATAAAAAAATAAATAAATAAAATACTACACGAAAAAAATTGCAGTAGATAAAGGGTTAAAAAACCCTTTGTAATGACAATATTTTGAAATAAAGTACTCTCTCTCAGTTTACAGCATGCAAATTTTATTAACTGTAAACATTTATCTACGATAAATAGACAAATTGTTGCAGTTTTGAAATTTTTCGTTCAGGCCATCTTCAAAAAATATTGGAAACCGTAAGAAATTTTTTCTTGAATGTTTCATTGGCATGTGGGCTAGAAAATAGAAAAAAAAATTATTTGCATACATTTTTGAGAGAAATATGAATACATGCATTCACATATACATCTATTAGTATTTGTGTGTACGTGTTTTAAAAAAGACTTTTTTTTTTCATATTCCTAAAATAGAGAGATATTTTTATAAAATACTCTCCTCCTCCTAGTGTATCGACTAAATCTTTTTTTTTTTAAAAAAAATCCCACCTTCGCGATCAATAGTGGAAAGTGAAATTGAGTTCATATTCTCAAGGAGTAGGTATGAACTGAAAAGAGTGAAAAATTAAGCCTATCATAATATTTGATAAATTACCGAAGCATAGAAACATTGATTCCATTAAGGTATCCGACTACGTTCGGAACCGTGATTTTGCAAAAGCGTGTAAATGGATAATATTTATTATATTTAGTATCACTTAGATTAGAATACATGCATAAAATTGTTTTAAGGACATTATGACAAAAAAAATTTATTTAAATACAATATTTTGGCAGAAAATTAACTTAGAATAACCTTTTTTCCAAATGTTCTCCTTTTGTAAAAAATGCTTCTATTGTATTAATATTTTGCCTGTATTCAGCTCAGATCTCTGTACAGAGGCTCAACTAGAATTTTTGAAATGCATAACTCGGAAGTCGATTTATCCATGCTTTACAAAAACAGAAGAGAGAAATTTTAAGAAAATATGCCGATAATTATTTCAAATGGTTGTAACTCTGAAAATAATTTGAATTTTTTAAAACTTATAGTTGAGCCTCTGTACAGGGTCTGAGCTTTTCAGCAAAATATTAAACAATAAGCAATTTTAAAAGAACTTGGAAAAATTATCTGTTAATGCCAAAATTTTTGGACGATAACTTTTGTCATGTCATAACACTTATACATGTATTCAATCAAGTGACACTAAATAACATGAAAATTATACATTTATGTGTTTAAAATCGGGGTTCCGAACGATCAACCCCTTTAAAAAAATGATTCAATCCAGAAATAAGAAGGTAAGTATTGATGAATCACCAAACTAAATCTATACAATCTGTCGATGATCGGTTGGTTTTTGTTGACGTATTCTAAAGCAGAGGTTGCCAAAGTGGTGGTCCGTGAGAAAATTATTTCGCTGGTCCGCAGAAAAACGTGGGATATACTTACTCATCACGTTACGTTATGTTTTAAGATGCATTGTGAAACATAATTCAATGTATAATAATACTTGGAAAGTTAGAAAAACGCCACTTCATAGAATAATGCCACTGTAAATAAGTCGCACTAACATGGTAATCTGTGGATAATAATTTTTTCGTTTGCAGCGAAAATTTAGGATAATAATTTAAGCATGCATCTAAAAGAAAGTCTCATCGGCCTATCATCCGACGAAACTCTGAAATTTAAATTTCATTTATCCTTATCGAGATCTCAGTTTCTCTTTCCATACCCTTTTCTTAGTGAACAGGCAATGAAAATTCTGATTTAATTCTCCACAACTTATTTACGTGAAAAGGCCTTTTTATCTGTCACAGCCATCAAAACACGTTACCGATCTCAGCTTGAAATAAATGCCTCTTTCTCCGTCATGCGCCCAACCAAAATTCTTAATCTTTTTTTTTAAGCAAACACACCATTAAATATATACGAACCTTTTTTTTGTGCTGTCCTTTTTTGATGTGTTTTTATAAAAAAAAATTTCTGCAGAGTTTTTCGATGAATTGGCTTGTTATATGAAAGAATTCATGAAATTTCCAAACATTTTTTGTGCGGTTATTTTTATGCGGTTTTTATCAACCGCACAAAAACAGGTTCAACTGTAATGCTAAAAGTTTGATAAACCATTTTTTAATTGCTTTTACAGTTTTTGTTTATTTATTTTTTTATAATGGTTTATTAATAAAGCTTTCATAATTTGGTTACAATTAATAGTTCCATTTTGCTAACTAGGTGCATTTTATGTGTTCTTAGATCACAATTTTTTTATAAATATATTTAACACTTAAAAAATCCTATTAGTGGTCCGCTGGATTTAAAATATGAATTTTTTGGTCCGTGAAGTCAAAAAGTTTGGCGACCGCTGTTCTAAAGGAACGCGAGGGCTATTAGCGATGAATCTCGTAATCGTGAACTTATGTCCTGGGACGACACCTGAGTTGGCCCCCTTTTTCCGTACTTCAGCACCGTGACAAAGTGAGGATATAAACCAGGGGTCGGCAACCCTGTAGCTGTGGCGTGATAAACCCAACTAGCAATGTGATTCAAGGTGCCACCCAATAAAGAATAATTGAAATAAATTGATTCCTATTGTTATTTAGGCGGAGTTATAGGGAATAGAGGTAAAGAATATAGATTTAGAGTTTCTTTATGTCCCAACTATGCATCATTTAAAGATATTTAAAGGGTATCCGACTACTTGCGACAACTTTTTTTAAAAAAATGAAGATATGGAATTTTTTGTGTTTTTTTTAGGTTTTTTAAGTATATTTTAAGAAAAAAAATTGTAAAATTGAAAACAAATTTTTTATTATTATTATTAAAAGGGAAAAAAAACTGGTAAAAATGCAAAAATTGCATAAACGGGGCCCTTTTGTAAAAAAAATTTTCAACAAATTTCAATTTTCAATTTTAATTGCTATTTTATTATTCATGTTTGAAATAACCTTCAGGATAATAGATTTTTTAAATTTTTTTACAAAACCTAGAGCCCTCTATCTTAGTGACTGTATGAAATTGCTTAAAAAACGGTGTTATATTCACATACAGGATTGTAAATTTTGAAATAATACAGTGATTGATAAATCTGAAAGTCAAAACACTTCTACTGTTACACAGAAAATACACAAAAAAATTCAGCAAATTATTTTCAAAACTTTTTGGCCGCTGTCAGCGTTTGATTTTTTCAAAAAAAAAAACACTTTTTCGGTAAAACGCATTTTAAAGTTTGACATCTTGTGTAAAGTTATGGCATCTTCTTCGTTAAAACACGAGTTTTGTTCGGTGGATGGAAAATAAAATTTGGTATTTTTATTAAGCTAATAAGATGGTCTATAAAATAAAATCATAAAAATTTGTAAATTTTTTAAAAAAAATCATGTTTTTGGGAATGGATCCCTTGGGTATCCGACTACCAACAACTTTATTTTAAAAATGGAGATATGGGTATTTTTTTGTGGTTTTTAGATTGATTTAGTATTTTTTAAGGAAAAAAAATTTTTAAATTGAAAACAGAAAAACAAATGTATTATTAAAATGGGGAAAAAACTAGCGAAAATGTACAAAAAATTACATAAACGGGACCCGCTCTGTACAAAGATTTTATGAACAAATTCTCAAATTTTCAATTTTGATATGTTACTTTGTTATTCCTGTTTGAAATGACCTTCTGGATAAGAGATATTTAAATTTTTAATAAAACTAGAGAGCCCTTTTTATCTAGGTGATTATATGAAATTGTTTTTGATTTTATTCACAAAAGGGAAAATTTTTGAAATAAAACCGTGATTGATAAATCTGAAAGTAAAAAACACTTTACTTTATACAGAAAATACACAAAAATTCACAAATTATTTTCAAAATTTTTTGGCAATCGCTGCCCCTTTTCAGTTTTTCGAAAAAACACATTTCAGTGAAACGCATTTTAAAAAGTTTGACATCTTGTGTTGATGACATCTCTTTACGAAACAATTGAGTTTTTGTTCTAATGAATGGAAAATAAAAAATTTGGGTATTTTATTAAGCTAATAAGATGATCTAAAAAAAATAAAATCAAAAAAAAATTGTCAATTTTAAAAAAAAATCATGTTTTTTAAAAAATTTATATAGTCGAATACCTTAACATAAAAATAAACAACATAAACTATAACTATATCTTCAACATAAATAAAAAATTAAAAAATTTTGCATATATTTTGCATTATATATATATATCTTTTAAACATATTTATTAAAATAAGAAATAAACAACAAAATATAAGTACTCCTTCAATGTAGTTAATATTTTAATACGGAACTCCCCCATTTTGTCCTTTCCCCTCTCTATTTTACATCGCAATGTCACAGGTATAATTTGTGACTTTAAATTTCACACGATTCTGAATGTTCATTTGAGTTTGCAAAGAAGTCGTTAAACAACTTCTTTGCAGACTCAAAATAATTTTCATATGAGAAAAGATTTGTTCATATAAATATGTAGAACCACAAAAGTGGATAGCAGAGCATATGTTATTTTCTCTTCAAGCAATTAAATATCTCCAGAAATGATATCTAACAATTTAAAACAGGTGTCGATTTATTGTTTAAATTAACAAGGTTTAAAGGCTGGCGTAGTTCTTTCTTCGGGTACCTTAAGATTCACATACTGTCAGAAATTAACTTCAAATGAGCTTTACTAATAACAGGGGCCAATCAACACCAACATTACTGCAAATTTGAATAACAGTATGAAGAAAGTATGTATTCACTCTTTGACGAAAATTAAAAAAAGTGTAGTTTTAAAACATATTTTCAATTTCACGCAATGTATTAAAAATAATTTTTTCATTTAAAATGTTTTTTTGATAATTAAGTTAGACAAACGTACCATATTTATTCAAATCCAAGCCGCACTTTTTATCCCAATATTAACGCTACTAAAAATCCGGTTTCGGCTTAGAATCGAAGGAAAAATAATTGTTGGATGGGGTATTTAGAGCAATTACAACTGTCTCATGTATGTATTTAAAAGTTTATAATTCTGATAAAATAACTAATTATTCCTTTCTTATTAGTTCTTATTTTAAATTTATTTTTATTTCGTAAAACTGGATATTGATAAACCATTTTACACTATTTTTTCTTTTTTTCAAAAAATGTTTTGGGGAGGAATTTTAGGGGGCGGCTTAGAATCGATGGGGGCCTAGATTTGAAAAAAATCCCGTAATTTATTAACCCATTTTGTATATTTTGAACCCCTCTTAATTTTATATTATAACTGGCAACAAAGGGGCCCCCAAACGGAAACTTTCCCTAATTACTATAATTTTTTTTTTTTTTGAAACAGGTTAACCCGTCAATCGATTTTTGGGTTGTGGATAAGCAACACACGGGAATTTTAAAAAAATATTTTTTAAACTTTTTAAAAATCAAGCCCACTATCTTCCCCTAAAAAATTGTGGTTATACTTGCGATGGTTTTGATTTTCACATGTAAACCCAAAGATGCACAGGGGGAACCCAATATCATATACCCGTTGCTTGGTTATCACTGCAAGCGGGGCCCTTTTTTAAAAACATTTATATAAAACTGAAAAAATAAATTTTTTCTATATTTTTCCATATAAAACAATTAAGACTAATAATAAATATATAACAAGTAGTATAAAAAAAATGCAAAGTCAATTCCTACTTAGGAAATTTTTATTGTAGTTGCGTTTTATCAGATAATTACAATTAAGATATTTGACAGAATTACAATATTAAGTGGCAGTTAATTTTTAATAATTGTCATTAAAGTATTGCATTGTCATCTAAAACAATCGTATATATAAAAATTCAGTTCAAATGAATCCTTCAAAACGTGAAAAAAAAGAAAAATTTTTTTTGAATTTTTTTGCCCAAGTCCAAAAATGAACCCCAACATGACTGTATCTGTAATTCTTTAAATAATTAGTTTCAGTCGATTAACTTTAATTAATTATAATTATATTATCGTATTGTCACCTCAAAAAATCTTGTATAAAAAATTTCAGCTCAATTGAGCACTTCAAAATGTATTTTATTAGCAATTGAAATTTGAACACGATATATATATGGAGATTGTAAACTAATAGTAGGAATCGAAAAAAAAAAATATTCATATCGGTAGAGGTTTAGAAAGTAAGCGTTCTACCCAGCTTACGAATAGGAGTCCATATGTTCGAATGGCAAATGGGGTTTGTGTAACCAATCCTACAATCGGGCGTCTTAAGTTTTTAAAACCTGGGCCCCCCCGGGGGGGCGGCCCCGGGGGCCTAGCGCACGGGTTTTTAAAGGGGAGGGGGTTCCGGGGCCCAAAAAGTCCACCATTCTTGTATCATGCTCCTTTTGGTTTTGTCGATTTTCGGGAACACAAAACAGTAAAAACTAATTTTAAATAAATAATTAGCATTAATTAATAAAATTAATCTAATAAAAAATATTTTTAAAATTTTAAACTATATACTTAAATTATAATCAATCAAAAAAAATAAAAGGGCTTTGGGAGGGCCGGGGAAACCAGGACACCTCTTGTGTGCGCCACTCCCCGGGGCCCCCACAAATGTAAAGCCCCCCTTGCCCCAAAGTTGACGTACATAAAAACGTCGTCAAATACTCGTACAAACTAACTCGATAAAATAAATATGTACGACTTATAATCGGACAAACCGGTTCGACTGACGCACCTTTTTGACTGAATGAGTAATGAGGGTGTATGGTGGTGGGCCCCAAAACATGAAGTGGTCATCAATGAGCGTTGACATCTCGTCCGAAATTTCCCCAGTATTTCGGAGCCCCCAAATAACATTTGACAGTTGAAATTTCAAATCAGGGTTTATTAAGGTTGAGTCGAGCGAGACGAGGCCTATGCCTGGGCCTGTTGGCCCCCATTGGGGGAGTTAAAAACCCCTTATTTTGACAATGTTAAATTGGCTATCTTCGATAATCTTTTCTCAAAACCTGCCGTACTGCGAAATTTTTCATGAAAAAAGAGAATTTTCTCACTGTCGAAATAAACTTTTAGCTAATTTTTTTTTTTTTCATAATTTATAAAATTTTTTATCAAACAAAGAAGTTTGACCCATTTTCACATAAACAAATTTGTAAAAACAAATTTTGAGTTTTTACAAAAGCTCTAAATTTTGTTACATTAGTCATCATTATAAATATGTCATAAAAACATGCATATTTGAACATTATTTTCCCAGAAAAAGGGAAACGAACATCAAAATGTACATTTTGAGATAAATGAATTTTAATAAATCTCTCTACTTTTTTAATACATTCCTCCCCCCCGATTTCACTTTTTGAATCTTTTCCCTCTCTCTCTTCTTTTTTTAAAACTTTTTTTTTTTTTAATAACTTTCTTTGCTTTTGTAAACATGAGTATTTGTCTTTAACAGTTTTGTTTGTCGGGTGCTCCTTTACTATAACCGGGCCCAGGCTCAATATTGTTTTCTCAAAATTTCTGGTTTCGATACATTTTCCATATTAAATGATAAAATTGCTTCATATGTACCCAATGATAATACTTCTATTTATACAAATATTTTCTTCGGTACACGAGACCATATTACGTTGTTTACACTTTCCTTGAGATTTGTGTACCTTCATGTAAACGTTTTTTCAGCAATTCTGTATTAAATGTTTCATTTCCATCATTCATTCAACTTTTAAGCATAAACAAAATACTTCGTTTACTTTTTCGCGCCATTTAAATAGGCGTGGCCCAGTTTCAAATAGGTTTTAACAGCTTCTAATTATCCTAGAGGTTAAAGTAAGGTATTTTTATAAAGTTTAAAATCTATACAATTTGAAAATGTAAAAATATGAAAATTGTCATATTAAGAAAATTTTAGGTTTCCAACTCCCCTGCATACACTATATGATCCAAAGTATCCATAAACTTGTATGTTTTGTTTTTCCCAGAGATAAATGAAAATTTAGTATGCAGCATCTGTTATTCTGTGGGAAAGGCTTTTCCTTAGTTTTTAGATGGTTGCAGTAAGATTAACACACCATTCTTGCAGAACATTTTGTGACGGGGCTTTATTGCGACTTCCACTAATTGTCTTCTTGGGATTTCTTTGGGGTCAGAATGGCAATTATTTCCAACCAACTCAAGAAGAGAACGTGTTTATGCAAATTAGGAATTATATATATTGGAATGTTAGCATTCGCGATGATGGCTAATTAGAGAAGTAACGCTAGAAGTGATCGCTAAGTAAGCTAAGTGAAGTGAGATAAGGTTCTAGAAGAAAAGTCTTAATTCGGTGCGTCGTCTAGTAGTGCCAGACTAGTTGAATTACAAGTGGATCGAGACAAGATGAACATTGCCTTAGCCAGAGCAAATTAGATTAAAAGTTAAGCGAGGATTTACGGACCCGTAGCTATGCGTGCAAGGGAATTGCTTGGTAAGCTTATTCAATTAAACTTTTATATAGATAGGCAGTTACTATTAGGATAAGGAATTAATCTATAAGGGCAGATTGAGTGTTAGTTGCGCTATTTATCAGTAATAAGTGTTGCGTGTCTACCCGCTGCTTGCGATCATCCTGTCCTCTTAGACTAGTATTGTTGTTGTATTTGTATATAAACTAAGATCATAATAAATTGATTTTAGTATGGCAGAATTTACTGGTTCTTCTTTCCTTCCCTCAGACATAGGTCGAGTCAATAGTGGAGAAAGGATATCCCCAACGGAGGGGATACCACAATTTTTAGCTGTCGCACCAACCCGGGGAGTCGTGGCCTATTTCGGAGTGGGCATTCTAATTCCTCCCATAGGTGTTCTACGGAATTCAGGTCTTGGCTTTGAGCAGCACAGTTCAATTCCTGAACTTTCATGTCAGCAAATTGCATCTGCTCAGTAAAAAGATCATTTGAACCAGGTTTAGAAGAATGGGCCTCCACGAATTCTTATCACAATTTAAGCAGCTCTGAATTGTCGTCGATACATTTTCATAAATAAATTATAATTTTTAAGTTTAAAAAAACTAAAAAATATGCTTTTATAAATATGTCGAGATACATTTCATAAATAAATGATTTGACCGAATGTCGACATACATTTTCATAAATAAAGGTAGTTTTAAGCAAAAAAACTAAAAAACATTAGCACTATAAATATGTCGAGATACATTTCATAAATAAATTATTTGACCGAATGTCGACATACATTTTCATAAATAAATTATAGTTTTCAAGTTTAAAAAAACTAAAAAACATGCTTTTATAAATAATCAAACTGAAAAGTAAGAAATAATTCTTAATATAAGAGTAAAATGACCAACGAGGAAGTTAATGTCATTGTGGTAAAAGTTTGCGGTGCTTAGTTCTACATTTTTACAGTAATTCTGCATTTCGGAATAGAACTAGTAAGAAATTATAACAGAGTTGATATCGAACAACCCACGGTGCAACACAATGAGCATTGGTACCTCGTTATCGATATATTCTTACATTAGAATTATTTTTACCCATGTTCGATTAAATATAAGCGTGTTTTCAGGCCACCCAAAAATCAAAATTTATTTTCATTTTAGTTCGATCTACGAAAATGCATTTTTTTTCTAAAATTTATCCGACTACGTTCGGAACCATGATTTACAAAAGCGTATAAAAATGGATAATATTTATGATATTTAAGTATCACTTAGATTAGAAAATGTATATAAAAATTGTTTTAAGAATAGTATTACAATATAAAATTATTTAAGTACAATATTTGCGACGAAATGAACATAGAATGAACCATTTCAAAATGCTCTCCTTTGTGAAAAATGATTCTATTCTAATAATATTTTTCTTGTATATATAGTTCAGACCTCTGTACAGAGGCTCAACTAGAATGTTTAAAATATATAGCTTAGAAGTGGGTTTATCCATGTTTTATGTCCGATAATTATTTCAATTGGTGGTAATTGGTGGTGAAAATAATATGAATTTTTCAAAAAATCACAGTTGAACCTCTGTTTGGGGTCTGAGCTATATACGAGGCAAAATATTATAATAGAAGCATTTTCTGTTGACTGAAAAGATTGACCTAAGTTAATTTTGCCGAAATGTGTATTTAAATAATTTTTCTAAAATGTCCTTAAAACAATTTTATACATGTATTCTAATCTAAGTGACACTAAATATCATGAAAATGATTCATTTATGCACCTTTTTAAAATCACGGTTCCGAACGTAGTCGATACCTTAAAAATTTCAGACTATCATTTATTTTGTTTGTTTTATTTGTATTAACCATGAGTGTTTCCGCTTTAGAGTTCTAACTTAATCTTTTAGTCACCAAATCTGGAAATGGGAAATCATTAATCCTGATTATCCTGATCAGGACAATGGAACAAAATTATAGAATCATTGTTTTGTGATAGGTCCTTGACAAGTGAGCAAAATTTGGAATTAATCACACCTATTAAAATGGGTAAAAATCGTGTTCAAAAATTCCGTTATACACAGGTAAACTAAAAAAAAGCTTAAAACAAGGAAGGAGAAGTGAAGGAGAAATAAAGTTCAAATTATACCTTGCTTTGCAGCTTTCACGCAGTTATGAGTTCCCAGCACGCGAACGCAGTACTGACCATCAGGACAAGGATTGTTAGGACAGTCTCCAGCATTCACAGCCTGAAGGAAACAATTTTCGTTACTTATTTACAATATCATCAGTAAAAAACGAAAAAGTGCGCGTTCAGTATATGTTTAAGTGACGCAAATTTGCTTAAACAATAACCTTGCAAAAAAATTTACACTAAGTATTTTCAATGACAAAAAGTTTTCCCCGGAATTCAGGCCTAGGTGAATTAATGAGATTTCAGAAAATGAAAAACAAATGAAAATTCTTAAAATGGTTCCGTAAATCCGGCTATAACGCGCACCTATAGTTAAAAGCTGCATTTTTTTTTTTATTTTTGGTATATTCCCTATAACGCCACCCCTTTTTTTTACGAAAAAACCCTGGGGTACATTAATCTTTTATGTTTTGAAGTCATTTATACGAGAAAACCCTAAGATTATGGAAAAATAACATACCTCTAGAACTACAGCACTTATATAAGATACTTAATTAGAAATGTCATTTATTTTAAATAAACAGTATTCCGATTTATGCAGAATTCTTAAATTTTTCTTCAAATCATTTTTTTTTTTTGAAGCTCTATTTTTTTACCCCGGGTTTTTAACTACCTTAAATGATCTTATTTTTTTGTATTAAAAGTGCGCATTGTACGCCGGATTTTACGGGAAAAGGGTGGGCAAAATAAATACCATAATTAAATTTGTTTTTGATGTTAACCCAAAAATAAATCAAAATTTAAAAAAAATATCGAACTTATGTATTTTTATTTTTTTTTCTCCCCCTTCCCTTTAAATTTAATTTGTTTTTAAACGGGAACAGCAATACACACGATTTTTTTTTTCACTGTTCTATAGATCATATTTATATCAAGTGAAACTAGGTGAAATTTTGTTCACCTCTTGGTCAAAATAGGTCTCCTGCATTTCATTTTACTGATTATAAGAAAAATCCTTCCGTATTAATTTTAAGAAAGCAAGAAATCGTCTGACTTTATTAATTTTTGATAAGCTGTAAAATGACTATTTGTTGAATTTTTTAAGAATTAAAATTCATGATAAGAATAAATATTCTTTGACACAACTATAGAAAGATAAATTTTCCGCATATATTAGCTTTGAAAGAAGTAATTTAAATAAACACATTTTGGATTAAGAAAAATAAATCTTTGTAGAATAGAAATTTTGTAATTTTTGAAACTTAAAAAAAATTTCCCCTGCTCAAAAACAAAATAAAAAAAGTGCAAAAAACCTTTTTTTTTTTTAAAGTAAAAGGGGAAAATTTGTAGTTATTTGACTCACTGCTCTTTCTAAAATGCTGACAACACGTGCTTCGTCTGTTCTATTT
>BMAV01001568.1:39001-55800 GCA_019973955.1 Trichonephila inaurata madagascariensis
ATGCATAAGAATATATATATATATATATATATATATATATATATATATATATATATATATATATATATGTAACAGAAATATATAAAACAGCATATATAATATATCATATTTAAACTGAAAATATAAAAGGTAAACCGAAGACGTAAATTTTGCTGGCCATCAAAATAAAGTTTTTGAAATATACAAAAGAAATTTTAAGTGATTTTCATGTAATTTGGTGTGTTAATTTTGAAACTGGCTCTCATTTTTTCCCATCTCGTCAGGAGTTTTTGTAAACTCATTATCGATATTTTTGCTAAAATCTTATGTGAAAAGGAATTCTCGCTAACAATTTAGCATGTACCATTTAGCAACAGTAGTTATCACACAGTTAAATCTATGTAAATATCGATTCTTGATGAGCCAAATTGATTTTTCAGTGAATGGATGAAAACCACAGTCTCCAGATCTCATGAGTTGATTTTGGTTGAGAAAAAAAACAAGAAGTTTTCTTGATGTTTAAGCTTTTTATATCCAATAATGGTGCAATCTCTAGAAAAAATTACTAGCTTACTATTTTAATTAGCTTTTGTTAAGGTAAATTATATAAAATAAACGATTGACCAAGAGGAGTAAATATTACGCCTGTGAACATGAAAGTTTAAACAAGTTTTATATCCCGCAAAACAAAACAAAGTTTCTACTAAATACGTACTTTTTTCCCTTTAAAACTTCATTTATATTCAGTCGCAAACATATCTCGTGTTAACATCCAACAATAGTCGGTGAGCATGTTTTTGTCCCATCTGCCATGATATTTGTGCTCTATATTGTTGATGCCTTGTTGGAGCTTTTCATCCTGTTCTTCACTGACTCATCCTAAAATTTCGAAGAATTTCACATGTGAGTGAAGGGAATGTATTTTGACCAAAATTACTTCAAACTTCTTTTTCCTTTCTTACCTTGGTAGTCTCAATTTTTTTATCTTTCATTATCTTGCAAATATCTGGATAAACAAATATTCCTTCTTTCTCAACTTGACTTCGAATATACTTGTAAACTTTTTGCACAGTTACTTGAAACAATCACCATCTTTTTCGGAGTATCTTTTTCAAACTGCCTCATAACACCTAATTTTATGTGCAGGAGGGGTCATTGTCCCGCTCACCTAAGATGTCCCGAATCACATTCTCGGTGCCTGGCTTAAGATTGTCTTTTCGGCCATTCTGTTTCAAATCCATGTTAAGGCTTATCATGACTGTCCCAATCACAAATAAAACATGAAAGCCTTGTTGACCAAGAAGCTTGGAGATAACTTTCTAATCACCACGAATGGTCCAACCGTGATAGGCATATTTTATTTTGTTAATGACGAGAGTCAGGTTTTCATAGTGTTCCTTCTAATGTATCGAGTGTCTAACTGGTTCAGGTGCATGCTGGCTTCCGTGATGTAGAAAGATAGCTTTGAGGTTCCTTTACGATGAATCTATAAGCAACCTCCATTCAATTTTATGATAGGTGATATTAAAATTGCTCATCAAGAACATCTAAGCATTAGACCAGATTCTCGTTTTTGTCGTACTTAAATTATCTTTCTCGATTCATGTAGGTTTTCATAGTGTTCCTTCAAAAGTATCGAGAGTATAACTAGTATAGGTGCATGCTGTCTTCCGTGATGTAGAAAAATAGCTTTAAGGCTCTTTTACGATGAATCTATAAGCAACCTCCATTCAATTTTACGGTAGGGGATTGCTCATCAATCCGGAAACATCTAAACATTAGACCAGATTCTCGTTTATGTCGTGCTTAAATTATCTTTCTCGATTCATGNAGGTTTTCATAGTGCCTTCAAAAGTATCGAGAGTCTAACTGGTACAGGTTCATGCTATGAATCTATAAGCAATCTCCATGCAATTTTATGGTAGGTGATATTAAAATTGCTCATCAATCCGAGAACATCTAAGCATTAGACCAAATTCTCGTTTTTGTCGTACTTAAATTATCGTCCTCGATTCATGTACCAATAAAAAGAGGTTCCTTCCCCAATAAGTATTTTTTTACAATCTGGGCCCCAACAATTCAGCAGTCTTTTTGAAATAAACCAATAGTCAAATCATTAAGTTCAAACTGAGAGAACGGCTGAGGTGAAAGAGCTTGTATTCGATATCGACCTCTTGAACTTGTGACGAAATTATTGGTAGAGTGATATTGTGATGGGAAGGTGCCACAGAGTGGTATTCTGTATGTTTGTTTCACCATGGTAGAATAAAAGTCTACCACGGATGGCAGAAATTCAACAATGAAAATTTTTTTGTACTCATAAAAATTCAAGTAAAATTGGATTTTTCAAGAAAACGTGACGTGATAGAAAATTTTTATTATTAATTTGAAGTAAGCCTCAAAAAGTACATAAAGTTGAACTATTACTTCCTTTATATATTTTCATCGCAGGCCGACGTAATTGATAGTTTTTTCATTATTTTTACTGCATAGAATATAATTCAAGAGCTATGTAAATCGATATATCTGAAAATAATGTTTGTTATTCATGTGTGTTATTTCAAATTATCTAAAAATTATCAAAAAACAATAGTGATAAAAAAAAATTTAATGTTCATTACAAATTTATATTTTAGAGGCGCATTCTATCTTACTGCAGATTACCCCAATAAATTTCTATCAAAGAAAACTTCAAAGAAATATTCAATGGAAGCCATCGCTTACTCTTAAAAAAATGGGACGCAAAAGTACCAAAACACTTAATATTGGATCAGTATAAAACCACTTAAACCCTAGGGTTTCTCGTAAAAGGCTATTTCTTCAAAGGGCTCATTTTTTTATCAGAGATTTCAAAGGATTAAGGTCTAAAACTGGAGACAAATGCAAAAAAATAATAAAAAATCTCGAATTTCCACGACTTTTTTTTTATTATTTTTAAGTATATGACTCAAAATATTTGAGAGGTATAACTTTTTTTTTCCCTCTTTTAACTTACCTTATATTTAAGTAATTACTTATGTTTACGGTGCATATGTCAGAGAATCAATATAATCTACACCTTCATAAAATCTAATGGTATAATCAGGCTAATGGTTTGGAAATTTTGATATGGAACTTTTATAAAGATCTGATATTATGAACCTTTAAATGAAGAAAAAGAATTTTTAATACCCTATAAAATACACATTTTGTATAAAGTCCTTGTTTCACTACAAAGTTATAATTCGTATATCTAAGTGCATGCCTTTAACAATATTGCATCGATTTTGATTATATAAAATGTGTTATTAATCATCAGAAAAACAGCTTCTTACAAATCTTTTGTAGCTTAATAGGTAAGATTTTGAAGAGGTGCTGCAAAGTGTTTATCATATTACAAATGTTCCCAAAAGGGCTAATCGCCTTACGCTTAGCTACAGATAATTTTATTGTATACATGAATAAGTTCATATTAAGGTATCCGACTACGTTCGGAACCGTGATTTTAAAAGAGCGCATAAATGGATAGTTTTCATGATATTTAGTGTCACTTAGATTAGGATACATGTATAAAATTGTTTTAAGGACATTTTGACAGGAAAAGATATTTAAATACAATATTTCGGCAAAAAATTAACTTAGAATAAACATTTTTCAAAATGTTCTTCTTTTATAAAAAATGCTTCTGAAATAATAATATTTTGTGAGTGCTTACATAAAGTAAATAGTTCTCCAGAGAGTCTGAACTATTTATTTTGAAAAATTAACATTTTTTTCAGAGTTACAACCCATTGAAATAATTATCGGTGTTTTTTTCTTAAAATTTCTCTCCTCTGTTGTCGTAAAACATGGATAAACCCACTTCTAATATATTTCAAAAATTCTAATTGAGCCTCTGTACAGAGGTCTGAGCTATATGCAGGCAAAATATTATTATAACAGAAGGATTTTTCACAAAAGGAGAATATTTTAAAAATGGGTCATTTTATTTTCATTTTTTGTCAAAATAGTGTACTTAAATAATTTTTTATAGTAATACAATTCTTAAAACAATTTTATATACATTTTCTAATCTAAGTGACACTAAATATCATAAATATAATCCATTTATACGCTTTTGCAAAATCACGGTTCCGAACGTAGTCGGATACCTTAAAATTGGAAAAGAGTACGAATATTCTGCAAAAGCGTCTATCATAAATAGGAATTTTAGAAGTCCAAAGCCTAATGTTTCAATTATTCCAATGTTTGACCAACAAAATTTTCCTGTGATAATCATTTTCCCTTAAAAATTAAACACTTCATAAAGAAGAATACCATGTTTTTAAAATGTGGATATATACAAGGAAAATATTATAAAATTAGTTCCACATATTTCAATCAGAAATCCTCAAGAATTTTTGACATAATCATTACTGTTAATTCTCAGCAAACATTCTTATAAAGAGTTTTTGGCCTCTATAAAAACTAAAAATTAACCAAGAATCAAATCGCAAATTAATATTATCATATGTCAATGATTTCATGTATATAAAAAGCTTCTGCATTTTATATTCTCTTGAGCTACCTGTAATCAGGCAAAACACAAAAATTTTAAATAAATAAATATAATATAATTAAGGTAAGTTCTACATTTTTTTTCCAATTTTTTTAATGAATACTTTAGCTTATAAATGAAAAGAGCTTTTAATTGAACCATTTTCACATGTGATAATGCATCAAAGTGGTTCCCCATATATTATTTCATATATTGTTTTCATATGATTACCTACGGCCTGCCATAGAGTTTGAAAAGATTGTATAGAAATTTTCAATTTATTCAGTTTAAAAAATTCAATCTAAGAAATGTTTCCATTCCCATAGATTCGAATATTGTTGCCGTATGTTAACTATATTTGTGAGTATTTATATAGAAATAATTTTTAAAAATTTATAAATGCTTTTGTGGGAAAACTATCCTAATAAATATGCTTAAAAATAATAAAATATGATCATTTGGCTTTTCTTTTGAAGTATTAAACATTAAAAAAATCAATACAGAGAGTCAACAATTCATTCCTTGCATTAGTATTAAAAAAATTCAGTATATGTTAAGGTATCCGACTACGTTCGGAACCGTGATTTTGCAAAAGCGTATAAATGAATAATATTTATGATATTTAGTGTCACTTAGATTAAAAAATGTATATAAAATTGTTTTAAGAATATTATTACAATAAAAAATTATTTAAGTACAATATTTTTACAAAAAATGAACATAGAATGACCCATTTTCAAAATATTCTCCTTTTATGAAAAATGCTTCTATTATAATAATATTTTGCCTGTATATAGCTCAGACCTCTGGACAGAGGCTCAAATAGAATTTTTGAAATATATAACTTAGAAGTGGGTTTATCCATATTTTACGACAACCGAGGGAAGCAATTTTAAGAAAAAAACTCCGATAATTATTTCAATTGGTAGTAACTTGGTGAATTTTTCAAAAATCCAAGTTCAGACTCTCTGGAGAAGCCTTTACTTTATATAAACACACACACAAAATATTATTATTTTAGAAGCATTTTTTATAAAAGGAGAACATTTTGAAAAAAAGTTTATTCTAAGGTAATTTTTTGCCAAAATATTGTATTTAAATAACTTTTTTTTGTCAAAATGTCCTTAAAACAATTTTATACTTGTATTCTAATATAAGTGACACTAAAAATCATGAAAATTATCCATTTATGCGCTTTTTTAAAATCACGGTTCTGAACGTAGTCGGATACCTTAAATCTAGACACTTGACTCTGTTATATATATGAAATTATACTGGCATTTTTTTTAAAAAAATCCTTTCTTAGCTCATTTAAAAAATAGTTTGAGCATAATTCTTTCAATAACGTAAAAACTGATCCATCCTTAAATTACTGTACAATTTGGCATTTCTGCCTCAAACTATTGACTTTGACAAGAATGTTTGTTTAAACCACGAACCTACAGATCCACTTGGATGAAACTGAATCCCCATTCTTGACAGTCTTTAAATGCTTTTATTCCTATTCTTTGTAGGCTGCGACTTGTGGGAGAAGGGTTAGCTGCAATAGCATTTCATATTAATTATTTGTATTTAAAGATTACAACTCGTTGTCTGTCTTCTACTACGGCCTTTTACATTTAATAATTTTTAAGGTTCTACATAAGAGAGGATATTGGGTCAATCAGATCTCTTAGAAAAGACTTTACGGATCACTGACTAAGCAAGGTGAATACATTTGAATTTTTATCTACCTTCGGACAAAACTATTTGGTAATATTCTATGATGCCATTCTCATGCCCCTTAGGTAGGCGATTCCCTCTTTTCTCGTCAGAAATATATTTAGAAAAGACCCTGATTTGCTTCAGCTTCTATTATCGTGTTACAACAATAAGTAATCTTTAATTTCGTTAAAGATATTATCTCAACGAAATCATGCCAATGATAAACAAGTAGATCATAATTCATTTCTTAAATATGAGTAATTTCTTGTTTCTTTTCCGTTTTGATTCACATTTGTGCCTGTATCCTTTTACTTGAAACTTTCTGCCACAATTAATTGAGTATTGATTTACGTTTGTAAGACTTTTGTTATACTTGTAGACACACAAAGAGTCTACCTAGAGTCTCAAAAAAAAATATGACCAATAAATTATATTTTTTGAATTTATCTGTTGTGAACTCTCATTTACACACATTTAAAAACCATGAAATCCACATCAATAGAAAGATAAAATTACAATATTCTAAAGGTGTAACATAAATTTCTTGAATTCCCGATGATTTGTCAGGGATAAGTTGTTTCCAATTGTTGGGCTTGTAGCTCATTAGGTTAAAACTCTTATAGCAACATATTTACTGGAGATCTACAGAAATAAATAGCCTCAGAATATTTATTATTTTTATCTTGCCAACTTCCAAAGTGCACTAGAGTTCTTTGAGCTGTTTTAATGCCGTGTATCTGAACTGTACATTTGTGACTGCCATGGCCGAATGGTCATCGAGGTTTGAGTACTGGTGCTACAGAAGTCTTGTAGTGTAGAGAAGTGGTACCCGTTTTTATCGCAGGGGGCTGGTCAACGTTTGATAATTTTCTGTGGCCCGCTTCGAAGGGGAGGGTTCGGAGATTGTTTATATTTTAAATTGTTTTGATAATTTTAATTTAGTTGTATTTAATTATGCCTTCAGAATAAAGTAAAGTTACAACAAGAATATAGAATTATTTAACAAGAAATGTAAAGTGATTTTCGTGGAAAATCGCAAATAAAATCTAAATAATTTAATGTTCCTTCGGCGGCTCGCTACCATTTGATCCACGAACTGGTACTGGTCAGCGGATCGGGGGTTGGGGACCAATGGTGTAGAGAGACGGTTACGCGTTAAATCTGTTAAGGTATCCGACAACGTTCGGAACCGTGATTTTAAAAAAACACATAAATGGATAATTTTCATGATATTTAGTGTCACTTAGATTAAAATACATGTATGAAATTGTTTTAAGGACATATAATGACAAAAAAAAATATTTTACAGTATTTTGGCAAAAAATATGCTTAGAATAACCTTTTTTCAAAACGTTCTCCTTTTATAAAAAATGCTTTTACAATAATAATACTTAGCTTCTCTAAAGTAAAGACTTCTCCAGAGAGTCTGAACCAGGATTTTTGAAAAATTCACATCAGTTTCAGAGTTACCACCCATTGAAATAATTATCGGCGTTTTTTTCTTAAAATTGCTCTCCTCTGTTATAATAAAATTTGGATAAATCCATTTCTAAGTTATATATTTTTAAAATTCTAGTTCAGCCTCTGTACAGAGGTCTCAGCTATATACAGGCAAAATATTATTATAATAGAAGCATTTTTCATAAAGGGAGAATGTTTTGAAAATGGGTCATTCTATGTTCATTTTTTGTCAAAATATTGTACTTAAATAATTTTTTATTGTAATAATTTTCTTAAAACAATTTTATATACGTTTTCTAATCTAAGTGACACTAAATATCATAAATATTATCCATTTATACGCTTTTGCAAAATCACAGCTCCGGACGTAGTCGAATACCTTAAGACTTAAACTTCTTACATCGGTGTAATGTGGAAGGTTTGAGAGTTCGATGCTAGCTCAGGTGTTATCCTCGTCCCTTTATCATGATTCAAAATTACGATGTCCGTCATTGCATAACCTTCGTGTTGCTTCTGCGATGTTCATAAATCATCAAAACCATGTCGTGTCGTAAATATGTGAAGATCATTTGAAAGTTAAGATATTGAATGTAGGCAACAACACACACACACATAGCGTTCTCGTCAGTTTACTGTGGTTAAAAATTACCATTTTCAAGAGAGAGCAACAATCCTCATTGTTTATTAAGTAACAATAATATATATATATATAAGTCTCTTAAGGTAGCCGACTACGTTCGGAACCTTGATTTTGCAAAAGCGCATAAATAGATAATATTTATGATATTTAGTGTCACTTAGATTAGAAAATATATATAAAATTGTTTTAAGATCAGTATTAGAATAAAAAATTATTTAAGTATAATATTTTGACAAAAAATGAACATAGAATGACCCATTTTCAAAATGTTCTCCTAGTGTGAAAAATGTTTCTATTATAATAATATTTTGCCTGTATATAGCTCAGACCTCTGCACAGAGGCTCAACTAGAATTTTTGAAATATACAACTTAGAAGTGGGTTTATCCATGTTTTACGACAACACAGGGGAGAAATTTTAAGAAAAAACCGCTGATAATTATTTCAATGGGTTGTAACTCCGAAAATAATGTGAATTTTTCAAAAATCATAGTTGAGCCTCTGTACGGAGGTCTGAGCTATGTACAGGCACAATGTTATTATAATAGAAGCATTTTTCACAAAAGGAGAACATTTTGAAAAAAGGTTATTCTAAGTTAATTTTTTGCCTTAATATTGTATTTAAATAACTTTTTTTGTCAAAATGTCCTTAAAACTATTTTATACATGTATTCTAATCTAAGTGACACTAAATATCATGAAAATTGCCCATTTATGCGCTTTTTTAAAATCATGGTTGCGAACGTAGTCGGATACCTTAAATAAAACTGAAATTTCCCAGAAATACATATATTTGTTTATTCACGTAACAAATGTAGGAAATATAGATTGTGAAAAAGTAAATAGGTATAAGAAAGTATCAAATTTCTAAGTTTTAAAAAAAAATAATTAAACAATGATGGTATCACTGATATCATTTAAATAATTTTAGACAGAGTTTAGTTATGTTATTGTGCGAATAAATGCATAATTAATTCACCAACTAATAAGTTGTATTTTGATAAAATAAATTTGTCTTTACATTATACACTTTAACGAAAATACTTTAAATTAGTAAATACTTTATGTGAGCTTAAGCTTTACATGAGAAAATACTTTAAACGAAAGTTTTATTTCTGTTTTAAAAAATTGTGTAACTTTTGTTTGTGTAATTCTCCAGAGTAAAAAACGAAGTACCTAGTAAAACATAATGTAAAATAAAATTTTAGGTACGAAAAACAATATTGTCACCTTCTGGCAAATTATTATATTGCGTTATTAGTATTTTGTGCATGCATTCGTGAATGTGTAAATGCGAAAATATCATAAAATAAAAAAGAGCAGTTTTTTTCCTTAAACAATAAAACATTTTTGCGTAATACCTGTAGCTTCAAAAAGGATTAAAATTATTTGAGAATTTGTGATTTTCGGGAATTTGTTTATCTTATTGAGATAATAGCTTTGATAAACAAAATTTGGAATGTACACATCGTTCAAAAAAGGTCTTTATCCAATTAAAAAGTTGAAATATTAAACTCTGTTTTTAAAACATTAGCGCATTAATGTAAAATACACTTAATGCCTTTTTTTAAATTTTAATTGTTTTAAAAAATTAAGACTTATATTCTTTAAATTCTGTTAAATTATATCCTTGATGCAAAAAAGAAACTTTTTAAGAGAAATGCATATAAAAGGAACCCATTCAATCACTTTTTAAGGAAGAAGTGTCTAACAAATCACTTCAAACGAGATTATACGTTACAGTGATTTATTTCTTGATTGGGGAAAAAAAAGTTCTCACAAATAATTTCGTTTCATTGATCAATATTTAGAAAGTTGAAAAAGTATACTAAACTTAATTGGTCCAATTTTGATTTAAGTTTTTGGTATCAATTTTCTTTTGACAGAACTAAATAAAATATAAAAACTTTCAGTAGATATTTTTAGATTAGAAAGATTGAATGTAAGAAAAATGTCCTGGCTACATTTTTTTCATTTCTTTTTTTCAGTAATTACTTTAACTTTTTGTAAGACTTTTTTTAACAAAACTATCGAATAATCATCTTCGAAATAACATTTTTTTATTATTTTTCATATTTTAAATGAAACCTGAGGTAAAATTACATTCAACTGAAATTTCAGTTCAACTGAATGCTTTAAAACATGAGAAAAAAACATTTTCAAGTTTTGACACAAGTCGCCAAAAGGGTCGCTATGTCACCACAAATGATGCCAACGTGGCTGTATTTGTAATTCTTTGAATAATTAGTTTTAATCTATTAATTTTTACTAATTATAATTAAATTGCTGTATTATTATCCAAAATAACCACGTATATAAAATTTCAGCTCAATTGAGCGCTTTAAAATGTATTTTATAAACGATTAAAAATTCCTTCAAGACAAAAATAAATTTTAAAAAAATACATAGAGAGTGTGAGCTAATAGTAAGAATTTAAAAGAAGAAAACATGACATATAAAAGCAAAACGTGAAATAAAAACAATAATCACAGAATAATAGAGGAACATCGATGCATAAATTACCAAAAGCTGATGAAATCTGTACCAAGACATTTAAAAGTTGCTGTGGACGCTGAAAGATATCCTACTAAATAATTAAATAAAAACAATATTTAAAGCTATGTTGGGTTTTTTTTAAGTGTACGAAGACTTCTGTCCGTAATTTTTTAGTAGTTTTTTGATTATTCATTTTTTAAATTAATAGTTACACTTAGTTTCAAAAATAGATTATGTTTTTCATTAAAAACATGTTACGGATATGACAAACAAATTATAATTCAGATATATTAAATTTTGTTAGTCGAAAAAATTAAATTTAATAGAAAATTGCAAGTGTACCAACACTTCTGATGTCCAGTGTAAAAATTCACAGTTAAATCACCTTTCATAAAGTGTAAAATAAATATTTCGATGTCTTGACAAAATAGTTAAATAAATACCAAATTTCAAAAAAATATTTTTCTCTGTTTACATTTATTACCTAAATAGATTCATTTACTTATACTTACAATAAGAAATACTGAAGTACAACTAATGAATTGTTGTTAAGTTTATTGCAGATGTGGTTTCCTTTTATCTCAGTGCAAAATTAATCTGTTGACATATTTATACAAATAATATTTTATTTTTTCTTGAAAATAACTTAAAACCGTTTTATCTGAATGATTATTTGTAACTTTTAACATGTGTTTACCGTTGTTATTTTAATCCTTTTTGGATCTAATTTATCTGTGTTCAAGCTATCTGAATACAAGCGAAGTACATTGGAATTTACCATGAATAAATCTTTATTTGGTTGTGTTCTATCGTATCATTTCATTTTAAAATAATTCACATTGCGCTTTAAAATTCGGGGATTTTACTTGAAATATTTAGGAAGATAACTGCTTTAAGAACTTTTTTAATTCATTCTTCCGAGAAAATGGTATTCAAAATATTGCATGTTAATGTAATCTGTAAAATATTCGCTAAATCCTGGGTTTAAAGTTTCATAGTTCCAAAACATTGATAATAATTAAATAACAGACGATTTATTTCATTCGTTATAGTTGTTTTGTTTTGCTGCTTCCAGGTTCTCAAAAATACACACATCATATACTTTTTAAATCCACCCAACAATATCTATAACAATAGAAGAATTGAGGATTTATTTCATTTGTTAAAATTTTTCTCTTCGTACTTCCATTGTATTCCCAATAATATATAACTTACAATTACCAAATCCTTACCTTTCTTTTAAAAATATTCGATGATAATAAATATCTTTTTTAAAATAAAAACTTTAAAAATGTTATTCGAAATATCATACAATCTCATATATATATATTACGTTTTCCATTTTTCTTCGAGGAATACATGTTTAACTGAAAAGAAAATAAGTATCTATATTTTTACTTAAAAAGTCAATAAAAATAAAAATACAGAGAAGCTTAAAAATATATATATTTAAAAATCAAAAAATATGATGTTTTAACTGTAAAATAAGCTCTTTGAATTAAATCTGAAAAAAATTAATTTGAATAATTTATTTCATCGTAGGGTCATTTTGAACAATATACATTATTTATAAATACTTCGAAAAGGGTACACCTTTTTTTTCTAAAAAATGAGTAATTTATCATAGGATTGTATAAAATATAAAGTGTATAATACGGTATTCAACCCACGTTAGCTTGAAACAATGCAAAATTTTATTTACAGAAGCTAAATTTTGAGAGAATTTATACCGCAAATAAATCATTTTAATGCGTTTAAGCGTAGAAAAATATTACGGCACGTATAGAATAACTCTTCAACACGTAAACATATTCGTAAATTGAGAGTAATGTGTGACATTTTTAACCATACTGAGAAAAGTTTGGGAACTGTTTTATTTTTCAGAGCGGTAGATTTTGTGTTAACGCGAGAATTTAAAAATCGCTTCAAGTTGTTTTCTTTTTTTATGTATAAAATCTATCTTTATATAAAAAAAAAGTTTTTCGTGTGATGAGGAAATAAATTTATCGCGTACTATTGCAACAATGCCAACGTTCAAAACAACTCACCAAGTTGACAACCCCGATTTCGCATGTGTCGTACGCAAAACCATGCGCTTCGATTCATATAATACCGAAAATACGGATGCGATAGTACATCATTGCTGCTTTCACAAAAAAATACCGCAAAGATTGCCTGGACTGGAATCGTTGCGTGAGAAGAAATGCATAGCTCATACGAAAACGTTAACAATAGACGGAATTAAATACTCAGCGTTATGAACTATGGACCAGGTAGTTCTGAGTGGGTGGACATAACAGTTACCACGCACAGACCCCACGTGGTCTATCTCGACGAAAACCATATGTAACGGATTCTACCTTAGTCTTAATCTTGTTCTAGGTTGCGGCATAACTAGGTGTGCCGTTGTTTACTAGGATTTTTTTTTACCAGAATATGACAGTCTAATATTTTAATATTTGTTAACTAGTGTCTGTTGTGTTTAATGTTTGTTTGTTTGTTGTCTAATTTGTTAAAGCTTATTAAGTTTTATTTATTGAGGTTTATCTAATGTTACCAATAAATCCAAGAAAAGACCAACTTCGGCTCCAGTATTATTTGAATAACATCACACACACGCTCCAGTGTTATTTATTACTCAACTTTCCAGGAACCTGTAAAATTTGCAGGCCAAGAAGGAATAGAACGAATTTTACGGAGAGGGGGGGGGATAAATAAATAGAACTACATCATACATGTAAATTACAGTTTTACTATTTGAACAATGAGTATGAATAGTTGTATAATTTGTACAATGGAGTTTGCATCACCATTAGGCGGACGGGAGGTACCATCCTAGTAATTTCTAAAAAAAATCTCAACAAAATATAGATAAAAACCATGATTAAAATTCAATTACGAAGCAGAAATCTTAAAGACAGATAAACAGATTATTTTCCAAAAAAAATAGAACGGAAAACAAAATAACTTAAGTACTTCCTTTGAGATTGCCATTGGCTTACATAAACCAAAGGAAATGCAAATAATTTAAATTGTTTTGAAAAAAGGAAATGTTTGGGGGGTATAATACCGCATATTGTTTTCGTGTGGTTAAACTGAAGTTTACAACAAAATGATTACTTTTAAGAGAAAACAAGGAATATAATATGTTATTTAATATTTAAAATTAAGGTCCCATTTTTGTTTCATAAATATTAATATAATTTTATTTTGAATCATCTCATTTAAAACTGTTTTAACAAATTCATATATAAATAATCCTTAAGAAAATATTATCCAAGAATTAAGTAAAAAGACTTAATTATACGAGTATTATTCATACCTTTCATGAGTATTTTTATAACTCCTAAGAAATTTACCCATGCACTATATATTTTAACTTTAAAAACTCTAAATATAGGCTTTAAATCTTTATAAAATGATAAAAACATGGGTTATATCTCAAGGTATCAGTCTAATAAAGTATATATTGTTTTGTTGCAACGAATTTTTTGCAATGAAGACCTTTTAAGGAATTCAAATAAAATTCAAAAATAAGATAAAATAGAAAAAGTTTTAATTTTTAGTAGAGAAACCATATGACTCCAAAGAAATGCAAAGAAAGCCAAATTAAAAGAAAACATTTCTCCAAATAAAGATGGCAACTTCAGAACTGTCATCAAAATCCAGACGCCGCAGCAGCCTAGTGGTTATGGTCACGAACTCGTGGCCGGCCTTTTCAAGTGGTGGATTCGAATCCTTATACCACTGAAGACTCACCGTGTAGAAGGTCTGTTGCACAGTAAATCTGCTATGGCCCACCGTCCTTTCATTAGGATAGTGTGAACGCTGTAAGAGTAGGTGCCAGATAAGGAGTCATCCTCGTCACTTGGCCTAAGTTACTTCAAAGTGCGATGTTAATAAACGCTCACACACTCAAGAGATGACTAAATCAGGTGGGGTTTTTTTACGCATTAATTTCTTTTCACTTTTTTTTTTTACTTTGAAAGGCATGTTTTTACATCCATTTACCTTTATCTATTTGTTCTTTTTCCATCTATATTCTGATTTAAAATTTAAGCCATAACTTTAAAAAAGTTGACTCTTATTTTTGTTTGTTTGTTTTTTCTCGATTTTGTATCAGGAATATCAGCATATTTTGCTAGATGTTAAGAAAGCAATACTATTGTTTATTGTGATGCTAAAAACTGCAGCATGTTTTTGCTCTGCGCCCATTTTTTCATTGTAAAAGTTTTCTTCCTATTTATTGTACCTTGCAGTAGTTTCATGATTTTTTTTAGAATTATCAGATATTAATAAAGAGGAAATAATTAATGAAAGATATGTTAAATTACAAAGAATAATTAAGGAAAAAGGAATGTATTTATGTATCTATTTATTCTACAATGCTATATTCTAAAAAATTATTTATCAGTGTTTTTTATTTTTTTTTTGTACCTAGCGTTTAATATATGTTATAAAACATAATAAATAACTTCTGCTATAATATTCTTACTAAAACTTTTTTGAGACACGAATTCCGCATTACTTTAGTTTTTGCTCGTTATTAATCAATAAAAAACATAATTAAATTTTATTATTGTACTGATAAATATATTATTCAGTTGTTAAAAAATTGACAAAATTATTGTAAACTAAGCAATGATAATTAGAGAAAAAAAATCTGTGCACAATTTTTTGTAATAATATTTATCAGGACTTCGCACGGAACTGAACTGAAAACTAGAAAAAAACGTTGTTTTGCTCGGAAGGAAAACCGGAACTGTGAATTGCTTCTCGATTTCCTGTTTTGATGTTCACTAATACTTTTCTGTTTCAGTTTCGCATGAAACTACTTGTAGAAGGCAGATTTCATTCAGTTGAATGAACAAGAAGTATGGATAACTTAATGATAGGAATATACGAGGGTTGGGGCAAAAGTCATGGCAACTATTTTTTTTTCTTGAAGATAGCAGTCCGGTTGGAAAATGTGACATATACAGACGAAAGGACAAGGTGTTAGCTACAAGTGTGGACAATGAATAGCACTGAAATATTGTAACACACTAATTTAATACGGTAGTATACAGGGAAATATGGCCTTCATTGTGCAAAAGAATGACAACACAGTACACTCAAAGTTGACATGACAAACCTGGGCCTAAAGACCCACAATGTAGTCCCCTGCTACTATCACCACAAGCTGCCAACGATGTGGGAGGAGCTGAATACCATCAGCCTCAGTATTTGTCGTACCATGTGTGAATCGGGTTTGAGTTTGAGTTTGGTGTTTTATGGCGCAAGAGCCAGTTTTGGCTATACTGCGCCAAACATTCATAGGTCTGTGGTCTGGACGGGAAAATAAGAAATTGGATGACAAGATGGAGGGTCGAAAATAGAGAAGGATCAATGGGGTACCTCGGGGTCATGACACCCGTGTTTACCAAAGATAGTAAGCCCCTTGGGAAAAGGAAAAGATCACTAGGGTACCTCGGGATTGTGACACTTGTACCCACCTAAAAGAAGGTGAGCCCCCTGAGGGGGTGTGAATCGGGTCACCTGTTGGCGCACAACATAAGCTATGTCCTCTCGTGTTGCAAACCGTCTTCCACGTATTGTTTTCCTTAATCTTGGGAATGATATCAAAGTCACAGGGCGAATTTCTCCCTTGAAGAACGGCTATTTTGATATAAGCGCGCTGCTCAACACGGGTTAATTCATCTTGCAGGGCAATCACCAAATGACTGATTTCACAGCTCTCGCTGAGCTATTACCAGCTATCACAGATCCATCTGTTGTCCTGCATACACACTATGCCAGCAGAACTTCCACCCGACACATGTACGTTTGTGATCCGTTCACATATCTATAAGAAAAAAAATAGTTGCCATGACTTATGCCCCAACCCTCGTACATGAACAAAAATTTTCATTCGGAATTGAACCGAAAACTGTTATTTTTGGCGGAACAAAGACCGTAACTGAATCGATATATATATATATATATATATATATATATATATATA
>BMAV01001568.1:76992-91946 GCA_019973955.1 Trichonephila inaurata madagascariensis
TCGATTTTATAATAAAAAATATATTATTCATTCATTCAAACAGATGCGGTTGTATTGAACGCTGATTCAGCATTTTGTACATACTTCATGCTTTTAATGTTAAATACTGCTTTTCCAAATATATTTGAGATATATTTTTTAAAATAAAAATAGTTTGTCGTCTAGATTAAATTACTAGAATTTTGTAGCTCAATAAGCTGCTTTATTGTTTATATTAAAATATATCTTTAAGAATATATGAATGAAAGCTGAATTCGTATTAAAATCACAAATATCAAACAATAAACATTCAATCAGATTCGTTACTAATACTATTTTATAATAAAGACTGATTATAATAACTCTTTTATAATAACTATATAATCCTTCTAATAACAGATTCAATTAAATGTTTTAGTACAGAAAACACAATTGATGTTTCCATTAATACTTTCCATTTATGCAATGCCTACAGTACTTATGAATCATAATGTGTGATAAAAAGTGCTCCAAAGTAAAATGTATGGTTTCAAATATTAATTATACTATATACTCTTCATCATTTGAGGTAATTGACTACGTACGTTTGGAATCAGGATTTGAAAAAAGCGTATAAATGATATATTTTTTTTTATATTAATAGTCAGTTGAATTAGAATATTCATATAAAATCGTTTGAAGCAGGGGTGCGCAGATTTTTCCAGGGCGCGGTCTACTTCTAATTTTTTCAATCCGTTGCGGTCCACCCAATGCCAGTGGCGCACACAAGGAGGGGGGGCACTGGTCCGGACCGCCCCCCACAGCCCTTGATTTTTTTTTTACCGTTTGATATTAATTCCATGTATACAGTACGATAAACTTAATTAAGTCATTGTCATTAATAGTTTTTTTTATTATTTAATGCTAAGTATTTATATTAAGTAATTTATTTTTTACTGCTTTTTGTTCCCGACAATCTACAAAATTAAAAAAAAACTATGTTTCGTTGCGTATTGTGGTGTGACACCAGAATGGTACCCCCCACCCTGAAAATTTTTTGTGTGCTCCAATGTGTCTAGTGTCGTAGGTGTGTGAGGTAGGAAAAGGTCTACAATATTTATTATAAATTAATAATAAATACGGAATATGTGTAATTACAGAACTAAAATAAAAAAAACTAACACTTTTAAAATTGCGTTTAAAGCAAAACGCAAAATACAAACATAATAACAATAGCTACAATTATAATATCAAATGATACATTTACTATCAAATAATTCAAAATACATTTAAAAAAAAGACATTTTTATCTAAAGTTTATCTAAATATTTTTATGTAAAGTTAGTTTTCGCTGTTATAGTCAGTAGAACACTTATATAGTCTGCATACTTCAGCCAATCTTGAATATTTCCATTTATAATTACTAACTGCTAAAATCTTCAAGCGGTCAACCCAAAATGTCTTGGAGGTCCACCGGTCGATCGCGATCTACGTAATGCTTACCCCAGGTTTTAAGTATATTATTACGAGAAAATAATTATTTAAATGCAATCTTTTGGCAAAAAATGAAGAAAGAATTACATATTTTGGAAACATTCTCTTTTTTTTATAAAAAATGGCTCTATAAAAAAAATTTGTAAGCAAGACTTCTCTACAGAGCCTAGACTAGGAGTTTTAAATAATTCAAATTTTTTTCAGTGTTGTTATCAAATGAAATAATAACCGGTGTTTTCTTTGTTAAAACTTCACTACTCGGATATATTAAAATATGAATTAATCTACTTCTAAATTATGTCATTCAAACATTTTAACTCAGGCTTAAGTACAAAAGTCTCCGTTAATATATAGGAAAAATATTATACTTATAGAAACATTTTTCATAAAAAGGAAAATATTTTGAAAATATGCAGTGTCTTCCTTTTTTGCCAAGACTAGCTAATCGCTAGTCAAAACAAGACTAACTCAGTTTCCGCGAGCATCTCTCTATTACGGCCTTGCGGATCCTTCGAGAAAGATCCGCTTGCATCACAGATCATGAAATTAGTGAGCTTCTCCACTAATTTCCAGAAGAATCCATTCCAGGATCATGACCTCGCCAAAAATGGTCGCCAACATGGTCGCCAAGTCACCAACTTGGATGCCAACTTTCTCGCCAAAAATAATGCCAACTTGGCTCTATGGCCAAGATTTCACCAAGTTCCCAATGAATCGCCATTATAAAGTAAGGGATGGTGTTGCTTGCAATATTACATTTGTTGCATTGCAATATTACACATTTTGTCCATAGAGTAATATGAATGCATTGCACATCCAAACACAAACTATTTACACTATTTTACACAAATTCGTAACAATATAGTCAGTCCTCTTAACATAAATCTTCTTCGATCTGCGCGGAGCGTTCATTTAAAATAATTATTACACAAGAATTTAAATTACAGCCTTTCATAATTTGAATATAAAATCGAAAATTAAAATAATAGAATAACACTAAATTAAGTGTAGCTTAAATGAATATGAAAGAGAGATATTTTTTGATAAAAAGTATAAAGGTAATATTTATATTTCATGGTACAAATATAATTACCATAAACTTTTATAAGCAATTATAAAAATACCTCTTTAAAAATATACTTGTTCTTTTAAAATGTCTAAGTTTTGCTAAATGTCAATTATACTAATTAGGAACCTAATTACGCAAAGAAATATATGTAACAAAAACTATTATACATAAAGTGTTTTTATATTAAAGAAATTTCTATTTTAAGGATTCGTACATTTTTTAGTTGCTTGATTATCATATTTCAAAAAAAAATCCGCTTTCGAAATAGAAATAAATTTCTACAAAATGGAGAGTCTTCACAGAAAAAAGAACAAACTTTTGGTCCAAAAAGAACATTTAACACAATAAATTATTTTAAAAAATGCAATTACGTAAATCACAAAAGAAATAACGTTCGAAAGAATGAAATTGTCAGTGTACTTAACACAGCTTTGCGAAAATGCAAAAGAAATTTGAAAACATTTTTCTAGTACTCTAAACGAGCCCCGTTTTCTCAAACAAGTTAGCCTTTTGCTAATTGGGCTCTGACAACCACTAATACATTTTTAAGACATAACTTTTCTTTTCAACACGAATAAAATATTTTTCAAAGATACACTTGAAAAAATAATTGCACTTTTCTCCTTCATTAAAATGTATGTATTTAAATTTTTTTTCGCAACAACTGAAATCTTTAAGTCGAAATATATATTTAAATATATAATCTTTAGCAATGTTTTTTCAGCAAGTTGAGAAAAAAATATAAAGCAAATATATATTTATTATATATAAGTAGTTAAAAAGAAATTTATCTTATATAATCTATATTCGTTTGTACTGTATATTGCAGGGATGGCGAACCCTTATGAATCAACACATGCCACTTTTTCTAAAGAAATATGAAGGAAGGAGGTTTCGATCTGGGTGCATTCCTTTCCGAACGCGAGTACTTTATCGTCCACTCCAAAACGATCATCATCGCGTGATGTTTGTGCGGTACTAGTTTATATAGATATCACACCACCACATACCCCCATGCCAGTGATTCGGAGAATAGGCGAACGAACAATACCATATTCGTGGCGAGCATGTGAGCAGTTGCGTCACGGCTTTAGAATTGCGTCATTTGTGTGAGACGGCTTTCTTGATTGACCGCTTATTTGCGTCAATGTTTGACGGCTTGGTTGTTTTTGCGGTGGATAGATGGCGCCACGACTGTGCCGCGTGAACGGTGCGGTTTCTTTGCACGGCCAATGTCGATCTGGGAACCTTCCGTTCCGAACGCGAGTACTTTTTCGACCACGCCAAAACGTACGTCATCGCGTGATGTTTGGTACTAGTTTATATAAATATCACACCGCCACAAATATTTAGTAAGATATAGACGTGCCGTCAAATAATTTTAACTTGTGATTACTGGGAAAAAATAAAACTAAATACTAACAACTCAAAACTCTTCATTCACTACGAAAAACTCTGTGCATTTTGTACTTTATAGTAGTAAATGTTTTAGTTATACGTGTAATTCAAATTAAAGTAACATTAGTGTGATTTTTTCTGTTGCAGATTAGATGAAAAATAACTTATATTAGGATTTAAGATGTTATTTCTAGCAGAATGCATGCTGAATTGGAATCACCTGCCAAACGGTTTCTAAGCGAGTCTTTAATATTATTCATCTCTGAAAATAATGACTCGCAAGCATAGGTAGATGAAAATAATGGATAAAACAGCATGAACCAGCTTCTTCAAACATTTAAATGTGTCTGGAATTGAATTCCATGTTTCCAAAATTCCATTACTCGCATTTTTACTTATATTACTTGTTAATATTTCTGTGTCAATCAATTCCAACTTTCTCCTTTTTTTCAACAATTTTTTGAATCCATCTTGAACTAGACGGTAAATCAATCAGTTGCATTTCAAATTTTTCAATCTCAAATCAATCCAATTGGGACAAGTTCAGTTTATTAAATGGAGTCACATAAAGGTACACAAAAAACTTGAGCGTTTTCGATAATTCTTTGAACTGAGAAAATCTCGCTGAAAAATGCGACCGATCACACTAGCGTTTGTTCGTAATACTTCACGCTGAACATTGTTACATTGAATTAAAATGCAATCCGTTTTGATCGGTGGCGTGCCCAAAATTTTGTCTCTCGTGCCATTGGTTTACCATCCCTGGTATATTGCTATGTCCACAAATCTTTTAAATAAAATATAGATTTATACAAGAGTTTTTTTTATACTATTACTCAAAATTTGTGAATTAATAGAAAGTTTCAAAACATTTTTCTAGATTTTATATATATTCTAATTAACTACTTTTCCAAGTTACATTATTACATAAGTATCCAATTCTTAGTTCGCAAAGCATTCAATGTTGTTTAGTATGACTTAAAGAAAGTTTAACTGCATATTAGTTTTTATGAAGGAAAAAATTTTAGGTTTGGAAGTTACAATCATCAAGAAGATGGTTCGTTTAATAAAGTTCGTGTAATTTGTAAATACAAATACTTTTAAGCTAATAATTTTTTAAAAAAATAAATAGTAAAAATCTATGAATTGGATAAAAAAAATTAAATAATCAGTTATTCGATGTATTAAATGGAAACAGAAAAATCAAACAATTTTACTACAATTTAATACATATTATTGGTTTGAGGCTATTAAAGTTATTGATTTGTAAAAGATGGATTCTTTCATATCAAGCTAATTTATTTGCTCTTTTTTAAAACAATAATCTTTTAAATTTACATGAATGAAGTTGCTATTCCTGTATCCTAACGTACCATTAACATTTGATGAAGATTTATCAGCTTATTTTTCAAATAATATATTAAAAAATCACATGTTATTTATACGATTTTGAAGTAGAATCAGCCATAATTTCGGATTCGAAGTACATTATACGATTTAAGCTTCAACAGCTTATTAAGGAAATTTGTATTATTATTTACAGATATGTATAAATATCTTACAGATTACAATAATTCATAACACACAAACACTTACACAATAATAGTACAGATGTACTTTTTTTTAAAAAAATCATCAAATTCAAATAAGAATTTCAATCAAAATTTTAAGAGACTAAATCAGTCAATATTGACGAATAAATCATGCATTTTGCATACTGGAATTTTATTTTCAAAAGAATTTAAAATGATGAATGGATTTGTCTTGCTGAATACATCATTTTTATGCGCAATTTTCGGAATTTATTTGTATTCGAGAATTATAAAAAGCTAAATTTGTGACGGATCTATACGCGTTTCTTCAATTAATCCTCTTGGGAAATCTTTGGGCTAGCAACTCGCGTTACTCACAACCAACCCTTCGGAAGAAGAAAATCGTGATATTTAAATTAACTTACTATATATTGTTGAGGTTTTCTAGCTTGAGAGAGAGTAGGAGAGAAGATGTACTCGAGTCAGGCGAGATTGCTATTGAAGTTATAATATTAGAATTATTGTGATTTGAGATTTATTAAGAGGAAACTTTAAAGTGACGATTGTTCAGTAAGATTGAATTGATATTAGATTAAATCGTAAGATAGGTTAGATCCTTTATTAAGATAAGGATCAAGTTTGATAGTCTCCTAATCATTCGCGTTTTACCGTCGTTGTTCCACTTTCACGGCCAGCATTGAGACATTCTCTTTCTATTTTTAGTTGAAATTGTGTCGGTTCTTTGTGTGGTAAATAAATAGATTAACTAGGATCATGTCGAGTGTTTCTTCCCTACCCCCCCCCATACATCTAGGTGCCCGAGAGAGGTCCGAGTCTCTCACAAGTTTAAATTATTTATGACACAGTTAAAGTCCGAATACTTAGTTCCAAAACTGACACAAAGCAGATAATAAAATATTATAATTGAACTGAAAGAGAAATTTTATCAAAGATTAAACTGTAGTTTTACTGAATATAATTGTGCATGAGTGTTTTCTTTTCAAAAATAAATCTTATTAATTGCATATAATGGTACGATATGAATTCATAACAAACTTGTACTAGACAAAGTTTGAACATTATTTAATCCTCTTAATTCTTTTTTTTAAAAAATAAACCTAAATTTAATTATTAAAACATTTTAATGTTCAAACTATCATCTCTCACCTTGTCAGAGTATTTCTGCAATATCATGAGAGAGGGTTCAACAACGTTTGCAGATTTAAAATCCAATTTGACGCCTTTTCCTGTATTTCGACTTATGACAGTATCAATCCACGTCTCCAGTGATATATCGGAAACTGTATCGGGTGGATGTGCCATGATAGGAATCAATGTACCGAATTCATTTCCCGTTAATAAACCCAGTGACACATCAGCTTCCAAGAAATGAGTTGATCCTGAAAAAAAATATGAAATATACATTACTATATTAATAATCAAGGCATTGTCAAGAGAAAGCATGAATCAGGAGAATATTTGTCCAAAGGTATATAATAGGGGATATGAAATGTCACACGATTTTCATTACTCACACATTGAAAACATAAAGCACATATCAAGCGCAAGTCATTTATCAGGATTAGGGGAAACAATAGGATTTAATTGACCGAAATCAGTCCTAAAATCAAAACAATTTTTTTATCCTATATATTCTTCTTCTTATATAACAATTAAATTATATTTGGCCTAAATTATTCCAGTTAGATTGCGTGTTTGACCCCAACCCAAGTAAGTAAATTTCCATGCAAAAACATCGACAGCATCCATGTCGCATGATTATGCGGCATGTAAACGATCCCTCAAGTGCCTGTTTGGCTGTGGTACTCTCAGCAAAAAAAAAAACTCCTGGTACCATTTCATGTCGTAAGAGCTCATGTGCATCAAAACATCAAAATTATATTGTGGGAGTTGGCATATACCTATATGATGTTGCACTAAAAAAATGATAGCAGCTCCATGGGAATCTACTAAGTCTGTAATGGTACAAATACTAATACGCAACCCCATTGAAAATATAAATTTTAAAAAAAATTCCTTATGTATTTTTCTATAATCTGAGAAAATTTCAAGTTTAAGTTTTAAAAAAAAGTAACTAGAATTGTAATTTGTATGCTTGTTTTTATTCACATTCCAATGGCAAATGAAATTTTTAAAACTAATTTATCTCAGAAAGAAAAATTCACAAGTTCTCTTTCAATTTAAATAGTAATAGTAAGGTTTTTTTTCTTTTTTTCGAAATGCTTCTATACTTTTTTCTAAAAGTTGTTATTAATACAGGCAACAAAAGTTTGTATACATTTCTAAATTAAAGCAGCACTTATTTTTAAAAAAAATAGTTAAATTTAGAATTTATACAATTTTTAAGGAATTTTTAAAAAACACGCATTAAAAAAATAATTTATGGATATCAATAATGTTATCACAAAACCAACACCGACTTTTACTATAACTAGTTTCGACGTACTTGTGAATCAAATTTCATACTAGTACGTAAATTATTGTAGGAGGAGAAGCAATTTAAAATCACTTCATATATATTCTTAAATTGTTTTTTGAAATTTAAATAGTTATCTCTTTTGAGCAAAAAATTGTTCTACATCTTATATATATATAGGGAACGACCAAAAAATTTGTGAAAAACATAAAACGATAAAATAAGTTTTTTATATGTTTATAGATTGTACTATGTTCCCTTAAGGAAATGCAATGTGCTAGAATTTCTATTTATTAATTCAATTTTTTCAATAAGTTATGTGAATTTATTGAAATTATTTTTGTATAATATACACGAAAAAAAATTCAAAATTTTTTAATTTCTTAAAAAAATTCATAAATTTCTTCTTAAATGTTCTTTTTTTTTATACATTTTTAAATTTCGTTTTTTTATGATTTTGAATTCAAAATAGAATTCCATAAAAAACTTAAACAAAAAATAAGAAATTTGACATTATTTTTGAAAGCAGCATTGTAACAAAGAATAAATTATTTAGAATTTTGCAAAGATTTTTTTTTCTTTCAAAAAAAAAATAATAAATACTAATACAGTTGTAAAATCTTTATATATAATTAATCAAACTAATCTAAACTTCATGCACCATTGTTTTAGTTATACAATGCAAAGTATATTTTTTTAAATATGGCTCGTAAAATTCCACTTGAAAGAAGAATTTTAATTAGAAAAAATAATTGATTTCAAGTAAAATCAATCCCAACGAAAAAATAATACATCCTTATCATTAGCCGATTGAAAAATAGTCAAAAATTTGAATAATATTTATTGAAAAATAGTCAAATTTGAATAATTTTTATAGTAATGGTAAATAATTATTTATTCTAATTTCAGTTAAAAATGTTTTTTTTTCATAAATTCAGCTTTCTTAAGATTTTGTGCTCTATTAATTTTGGATGTGAAAATATAACACTATTAACACCTACTTTGTTGTATAGCTAATAAATACTTTTTATACTAAATTTTCAGAATTGTTCCCGATAAAACAATTTATCATACAGATTCAGAATACCATACTTTTTGCAAAATATTATTTTAACAAGAATCTTCAAAAGAATGAATGTTAAGAAACTAATGTAAAAACGTAAAAATAATATTAAAATCAACAAACAATAATAAAGTAGTTTTTCGGCTACAAAGTTTATTATATGCTTCAGTTCTCTTTTATTTAGTCGCATGAAAATACATTTTTTCCCAAAGTTCTCGCTCGAATTATGTAGATTTTTTTTTTCAAACTGCAATCAATAAATGTAAATAGTTACTTCTCGATTGAGCGAATGCGAAATTTCGTTCAAACAACCTTCTCAACTGAAAACACAAAATCTCGGCAATTTATACATACTATATGTAGACTTAAGAATAAATTCCTAAAACACTACACTTTCAAAACTAAATCTTCTTTACAAAGATTATGTGCTTAGTTTCTGAAATAAGAAGGAATTCAAAATTTTCGAAAGTAATTTTACAGTTGAAAAAAATTAAGTTCTCAAAGTCCACTGGGAAAAATGGTGCTTTTTCAAAAACACATGAACTGTGAATTGTTCAGTCAGTAGTATTCCAGAGATTTACTTCAGTAGCTGCATTGGCTTTCAAAAACTTGAATTTCACTTGCAGATCAAACTCGGAAAATTTTTGATTTTAAAACAAAACTAATAAATATGTTTCTGTTCAGCTTAATTATAGCTGGAATTGTTTGCAATAGAGATTTTTTTATTATTATTATATTTTTCAATTATCAAAATATTATGAAATAATACAAAATTGATTCTTTTTTCAAGAAAACAAGTGAAAAATTAATACAAATCAGTACAATCTAAATATAATAATTTAAAATACTTAACCATTCCTTTTTCTATTAATTGCAGTTTTTTTAATGATTTTTAATATCTGTAAAACATTTTTTTCATTAAATCAATCGATTCGAATCAAAAATAATACTTCATATATTACATATATTTATGGAAATAGCTTGTGGGGGGTGACACACCCCACCCCTCTCTCCTAACATCCACACCATGCCAAATAACACATCTAGAAAACCTCCAAATACCAAGTCTATAACAATGGGCAATAGTTTATTTCATAAACATTAAACTTTCAAATAATATATGTAATATTTTCTTATAATATGGAAACATTTTAAATATGAATTCATTAATAAAGCAACTTATATATTAATAAAACCTTTTTCTACACACATCATTGTAAGAATTGAAGTTTATTACTCTCTATATAACAGGCTCGTACTTCCCCATACGTTCTATTCAGATAACTTTTCTCCTTTTTTAAGGTAAAATATTACAAATTTCTTTCTATGTAACTGAGTATATATGTGCTAAGAGTTTGCTATTATACTAGTGAGGCTATGTTATTTTTTGCCTATACTATCTTGCTAAATTTATATTTATACCGCGCTACTTTATTAGATTTATGGCAATTTAGAATAAGTTAATGCTTTTTTTTTCAAACGCAATAAAGACAAATAACACTTTTAAAAATTTTTAATACAAATGAAATAAATGTAGTTATGATTCTCAACACTTCTTGTTTACCAAATTTTTATAAACTTAAATACAAAGACACATACGCTCTTAAAACAATTTAGTGCACATTTATTAGGGTGGATTCCACTTTTTGCACAAACAAACGCTTTTAAATTAATTTCTACACAAATTCTCACGACAATAATTTCCATGTGTAGAAGATGTAACAATTTCTAATTAAATTTTTACGTAGTCTAATTAAATTTTTACATTTTTAAAAAGAAACCCATTAAATAGCTAATTTAACCCATAAACCCATTAAATAACAACTATTGCAGCTTATTTTTATTCCAAAGGAACTTTGTTACATAATAAATTTGAAAAAACCTATAAAAATTATGCGTCCTTAAGAATTTTAGAAATGGATGAAACTGTTGTAACATTCTGTTGAAATTCATACATTTCACCGATTAATGCATCAAATAAAAAAATAATTATTAGAAGAAGAATAGGTCATACTGAATATTACATTTAAGCAAACTTTATTACTGAAAAATACCGCCATGTAACATTTAAAACATTAATTTATTTAAAAACAAAAATATCTTATCATTCTTCTATAATAATTTCAATTAACAGTTTATTAATACATTCTTTTAATAAAAATATGTAGGTAATCGAATTTTCTTTTATTTATAGATAAGGACACCTATAGAGAAAACTAAGTTATTTACCTCTATATACATTGCATCTAATAAATTAAACAGCTTCAAAAATATAATTAATTGAAGAGCCTTAATGAAAATATGATGCTTTCAAGAAAAGATTGATCAGCTGCTCGTGATGAAAATTTTAATAAGTTATTTTCTATCATAAACAAGATTTTCACTTAAGGAATCTCATTTATTAATTTTGAAGAAGGAAGAGAGAGAGAGAGAGTTTAATGATTCTGCGAAATATATATATTAAATCGCTCCCAAATTTATAGAGATTTTTTTATATATATATTTAACATTTTATACGAAGGTCATTTATACAAAAAAGATTTTGTTATCTTCAAAAATGATAAACAATTTCAGTTATTTATTTTCTCTTTAACAACTAACCACAAAAGATATAATTTAGTTCTCAATATTTTTTGCTTTATTTTAAAAGAAATTATTAAAACAACGTTTACACAAGCAAGACTCCCTTTTTAAATATTTTCAATAATGAGAAATATTTTTCGATGAATCATAATTATATTTCATGAAGTTTTTGATAAAAGAAGTTCGGTGTAATTAACCGTAGATTCCAAAATGATTTAACAAGTAAAACTAAATCATTATGATTCATTCTCTAAAATGATTAATTTTTTTTTTCTTTTAAATGATAATGTATCAATTTTGTATCTTAATGTCAAAAAATATTTTATTGCTACAAGTTTTATAAAGCATTTGGGTTTCTTTTCTGCTTTGAGCTAACAGAGTACGATTTTTAACAGAAAAAAACGTGATATGATATTTTTAAAAGCAGCAGCACAAAAACACGAAGTTAAAAATAGTAAATTTTTATTTTATTTATATACTTTCCTTTCAAAAGTCAATTTTCCTAATTTTTAGATAACCACTCATATATAATACACTAGCATCTAAAAGTTAAGAGTTACATGATTTTTGAAGTTAATTATTAAAAAAAGGCAGTAACAATAAAATTCATAGTACATATGAATGATTGTTATTAACTATGAGTTAACTAATGTCAGTGGATAATATACAAGAAGGGTTCCATGTGTATGAATTCCTTGATTTTTTTTTTTTTTTCTTTTGATGAAATTTCTATGTATATAGTACGTAAAATTGAATTAAGTATTTGTTACTAACAATTTATTTTATTCATTAATGTTAATTATTAATTCAATAATTTATTTTTTACTGTTTCTTGTTCCCAAAATCGACAAAATCAAAAGAATATGTTAAGCAACGTAGTAAAGCATAATACGAGAATGGTGGACTTTCGACCCTGGACACCCCTTGAAAATTTTTTATGTGCCCCACTGATTTATGTAAAAAAAAACAAAAACAAAAACAAAAAACGATAGCTAACAATATTATTTAGAAATGGGCACTTATACAGGAACGAGAGAAAAAGTATAAAAATCAAACATTCGCAACATTCCAAGTGAGTGCGTGCGTATGAATAATACTTTTCTGCATAAAATAATAACATATGTCTCTCAAATGTTTACATAAATATGTGTAAGTAAAGAAATAGGAATAAATACAGAACGTAATAAAAAATATGTTTAGTGTAAATTTCTCCAGGCTTCTTAAAATTCACAAAAATGGATGTTTGAATTTATTTTATGTGTAAAAATACGAATGTAATATTTTTTAATTCATCTTAATGTATAATGTTTCTGCTTTCAAATTCAATTCATATATTCTTGTCACTTTTTTTTTCTTTATATTAGTGTTCCTAAAGCTAGAACTACTTGTTTAATAATTAAATTCACAAACGTCAAAGCTACAGATTTCAGATTTAATCTAAAGCAGGGAAAATCTTGAAATTGTAACCACAAAAAAATTTCATCAAATTAGAGAAAACACAATATTGATCAAAGATTGCTCTTTTTTAGACTATTTTTTTCTCATTCAAAAGACATACATCGATTTGAAAAAATGTTTGAGGAACCACAGAGATAATTTTAATTTAAAACATTCTAATGTATAATAACTCATAGAGAATATAATAACAGCTAAATAACTACTTCCATTTTAAAAAAAACTTGCAATTTTATATTTTTCAAAAAAAATAAAAGCCGTATTCCACCCTATCAATGGCAGGTTTTAAGTAATATTTTTTAAGAAATTCAATTTATTCCGTGCTCTTCAGTAAAAGATTTATTACAAATCGAAAAACACGTATCATCCATTTTAAGAAAATAATTTAACTAACAGATGGCAGCACAGTATAGTATCAAAATTGCGAATTAGTTTCACTATAAGCGTGCAGATGGCAGCATGAACCATGATAGATGCATTGTGCTTGAAATTCTGGATTACTTTTGAATTCGGAACATTTTTTTAGAGAAATTTTATTTTTATTTTGCCAAAAATTTAAAACAAAGAAAAGAAGAAGACAAATAGTTGCTACTTTACATTAATTTTCATTCAATTTGGAAACATTTTGCCTTATGTATAATCTTTGTTCTTAGTAGTAAGTGTTTCTTAGTTAATTTTTATAAATAATTTTTTATATAAAACATTTTTTTTTATCTTATAAGATTTTGAACAACATTCGCACATGTTTTACAAATTTAAAGTGTACTTTAAAAAACCAGTTTTATTTTTTCCGCTTTCAACAGTGATTTAAGACTATGGATAAATAAAAATCTGCACTAAAAAGATAACTTTTATACATACATATTTTTTAATTTTGTTAACAATTACATTTGTAATATTTTTTTTTCTTTAGTGAGTTTCTAAAGAAGGAAATAAATTTTTAATAATAATGTAATTCTTATCATAGAGGATGCAGAAGTAAAAATTGCACGTTATACCCCCTGTATAATAAACATAATGAGGTATTTACACGAATCATATTCTCAGAATTTAAAAAATAATAAATGTTAAATAACGCATGATTTTCTGAGATTCAACACGAAATTACTGTGCTTTACCTAAATACACAACAGGGCTCCTTTAACAATAAGTGGTTACATATCATTTGCAGTTTTAATAAGATCGCATAAAAAATAAGCATCCCCTGAAATAAAATGACATTAAAGGAACTTGTATAATGTATATTTAAGAATTGAAGTACCATATTTACTGGAATCTAAGCCGCACGTCCAATTCTCAACACGTTTTTGAGAAAAAATAAAATTTGTGTAAAGGGTTCATCAATATCCGATAGTTATGAAATTAAAAAAAAAAAAATTGTGAGAAATAACAAGAAGTTAATAATTAATTTATTTTACCAGTCATTTATTTTACCAAAAACTTTTCAATACATGAAGGAACTCATAATTACTCTAAACATCAGTATCATGTTTCGAAAAAGATTCGTCACTCCCATTGGCACAGCTGACCTCAGAACTGGTGGTGACGCGGTGTCGCTATTTTCCTACACGGTGTCGTCTTCCGTGCAATTTAAAGCACTTGTTAAGCAACATTTTTTTTAAAGAATGTAAAAGAATTATTAAGGACAACTGAGTATTTAATAGCAAAATTTTATATCATTTTGCTTACGCCATCGACGTATATTTGTTTCATTCGTGTCAAATTTTCAGTGATCGTAGCTCTGTTTACGTTTTTTTTTTTCTTTGCACAAAAAATTACCTCCTTTTTCATACTTGCGCCATAATGAACGCATCTTGATGCTATTACCGATATCTTTCATGTTTAGGTGATTAAAATAATGAGAGCGTATACATAAAAATTTCTAAAAGACGATCAGACACGTGTATATATATATGTATTATATATATATATATATATATATATATATATATATATATATATATA
>BMAV01001568.1:106883-132643 GCA_019973955.1 Trichonephila inaurata madagascariensis
CTACGACATGCAACTTATTGTTTCAACGGTACAATACAGAACCGTTTTTTGATCGCTTGATCACTGCAGATGAAAAATGGGTCCTGTATGATAATCCAAAAAGCAAAAGACAGTGGCTCTCTCCGAAAGAACCGCCACGGACTGCTAAACATCCTTCCAAAAAAGGCGCTTTTGTGTGTTTGGTGGGGTATTCGTGAAATCGTCCATTTTGAAGTGCTTAATCCTGGAGAAACTGTTCATGCAGAACTTTATTGTGAACAGTTGCATCGACTAAATCAATCATTAATTGAAAAGTATCCAGCGATTTTCGATAGAAAAGGCGTTATTTTGCAACACGATAATGCAAGACCGCACTGCGCAAGAAAAACCGTGGAAAAAATTAATGGATTGGGGTGGGAGGTATTGCCTCACTCACCATACACGCCTGACATTGCGCCAACGGATTTCCATTTATTTCATTCAATGCAACACTTCTTAACAAACAAAAAATTAAAATCCAATTGGTTTTTATCGATCCGGCATTGTTGCCAACGAGGGTGATTACATCATTGACAAAAAAAAAAACTTGTAAGAAATTTATTTATTCGAATTTACTGTATTTACTGTGTACTGTTTTCCGGTCCCTCTAATATAATAAAGGATAATTTGATACTCTTTGAGTCTTTATTAGGTAGATATATTTCAACAAGACAATGCTGTTTTGCCCCACATCTATATCCATCTATATATGGTTCTAGAAAAACAAAAAGTTAATGATTTGCTGTAGACAAGTTGAAATCTACACCTGAACATTATGGAAAATATTTGGAGAAAATTATGTCACAATGTTTAAGCGAATAATAATCAGTTTTTATCTGCCAATGAACTGGAAGTAGATAACAAAAGAATGGCACAATATTTTTGAAATAAATTTTACACGAAACCATTAGTCATTTCAAAGAAAGTGTTTGAGATAATAGGAAAAAATGTGTAGGACCACTATCATATTAATTTTCGTAGTTTTTTAAAGGTGTTTTTTATACCTTGCTAACAGATTATTTTTCATATATTTTTAATATTTTTGTTAACACATTGCATACAAAACCACACTTTGCGAAGGTTTTTTTTTTTCTTTTTTTCTGTTCAATCTACGTAAAAGTACGTATTCCGTAGATTTATGTTGGAGAATGACTATCAATTTCTGTGAATGTTATATCAAGAGAAATTTTACACCTTTATTCAACAAAATAACAATATTATCTTCACACTTAAATAATTTTAATGTCATATTTAGGTACATATTAACAAATTGCAACAAAATGTGTATTTCCCCTCATCGTCATGTTTCGTAATGTTAGTCCAATCTGATTTTTTAAACTAAAATATATAATATCATCCATTGCACTTTTATAGTAATAGAAATAATTTTAAAAGATAATTCAGATTTTCGAAATGTGAAATCCAAATATTTCGGAATCGTTTCGATTTAGATTAAGGCATTTCTTGCAGTAAATTAGAAACTAAAATTATGAACACGGAAATAAATTATACTAGCACAATGTCAAATTAGTTGGAAATAGAAAAAGAATAAAAAAATAGATACTTATAATTTTATTTTAATGTAAAAATTGAAATTGACTTACAGAATAATTAACAACCATATATTGTTCCCCACTTGTTAAAATTTTTAAGAAATTAAAAGATTTTCAAAAATTACCAAAAAAAGTCTATACACACACATAAAACTAAAATCTCCTTCATAGAAAAAAATGTTCTAAAAAACTGATCACTCTCATTTAAGCACAACGTATATTGCACATATTAATAAATCTAATTTCAAACTCAAAACAAAATCGTATTTAATGAGCGTTTATTGAAATTATTATCTCTATTGCTCACAATTCAAATTACACTGCACGGAAGAAAAAAATGCTAACAAAGGATAGAACAAATTTCTGCTTCTATAAAAATAGACAACTTTTTAACGGTCAATACACTTTTAAACTTAAGATTATATCTTTTCAGTTACTTAAAATCAGTAGTAAAAGATCTCTTATATATATATATATATATATATGTAAACAATCTCTTAGTTGGAAACTGATCTTGTCTCTTATTTCATCAGCATATTTTGAGATGCTGTTTTTCGTCTTAATCCAAATTGTATTTAAAATACTTTACCATTCAGTTCTCTATCGAGCTCTGCACGACTGTTGACAGCATGTGACCACGTGACCTCGCTTGCATCAGCGGAAAACGTGACACCATGAGCAGCCATGATTATTGGATCAGTTCCATAAACCACTCCGAAAAACACAAATCCCGAAAACAAAACATGGACCAGCACGGCGTATTCCATTGAAATTAATTTCGTGCACAATTAACTTACTAGAACGGGCCCGATAGCCGTTTACAAGAATTACTACATCCATTTCGTTTTCCACGGTGTACAAACACAGGAGCAGAAGGTTTAGGGTTGCCGGAACGGTTCAAACGCCAAATTGGGATTTTTGATTTTCGCCAATCTACTTCTCCCGAGTATTAAGATTTCCATATATATATTTCCGTTATAAATATGCTTAAATAATCGTTTGACGGTCTGTGCAATTTTGAATACAAAATTTTGCCTGTTAATGAATGATAATGTCATGCGCTTTTCTAAATTGTGTAATGAAAACTTATGTGAGTTTTTTGTACTTAAATGGATTGTGTTACAGAATGTTTTTTTAATTAAAACTTTCAAAATAGCATAAATAATTCTTTGAAGTTTATAATGGTAAATAAGTATATGCATATTCACAGAAATATGAGAAATACGTTTACTATATACATGACATTTGAATCAAAGTATAACTTATAATAATAACTCCCCTTAATACGTAATTATAATATTTTTGCTAATTTTTTTTAGCTGTAATATATTTTAAGATGTATATTTTCATTTATTGACAGTAATTATTTCGAGGAAGTAGTGCTTGGATAAAAAAAAACTCATCCTTTTTGAATGAAATGAATTAGAAAGTCAAACTTAAGCTTCACTGCTATTGAGCAAAATATATCAGGAATTAAAAGTATTACATAAAATTATCATTTAATTTTGTCAAAATTATGTCTTTTTTGATTTACTATTACTTTTTGATATAGTTACACTTGCGATTTTCGTTTCATGTTTCATCCTTTATATTATCATAAAAATAAATCAAATGACTGTTCATTTTTAAATATTACGTCTAAGAAAAAGAGTTTTCTGTTTAGTTCACATGCGGTATTTCAACAAAGTGTTCATATTATTGCTACAATGGCATTTAAAAGTATTTTTAACTTTTTTTTTCATTTGGTCCACATAGTATACGATGTTAGTTCATGGAACAGATTGTTTTTCGTTCGAAGTAATAAAATGGCACTTGATCACACATTATTAAAATGTTGAAACAATCTTCCATTCTCAGATACGAAATTGATTTTGTACATTTTGGCTTAAACATCTCCCTTGATGAAAAAAATATATGTTTACAGTTTGACTTTTCTTTTTTTTTTTTTCATAACATTAAAGCAATTGCATACAAAGAGTCATTCATTTCAGGTGCATGAAGTACAATCGATAAAGCAGTAATTGCACTTATGATAATTTTAATTGTTTTATATAAGGTTGTCAAGTATGAAATGGAGCAAAGCTCATGTTATTGCACAAACCTCATTAAAACGCCGTATTTTGGCATAATTTGTTTTTCGTGTGTAAAGTATATCTTTTTCTCTTTTTAACGCATATTTCAGTTAGAAAAAAAATAACAGGTCATTTTGAAATCTTAGTTTTTATTGGGAAAAAAATCGAATTCAATTATGTGCATTTTTTTCTCCATTTCATACTTGAGAACTTAATATTTAGAATTTTTACTGCTCTTTAGATTACGGTTGGAATCAGTTTTTAGAATGCGCGACGATTTTTAATACTTAAGATGGTTTTATTTATTCGAATGCATCATTATTTGACTACATAAAAAAATCAAGTAAAGGTTACTCAGAGTTTAAATAGATCAAAAAATAGTTTAATAGATGTGAAAAAAATTGTTAAAATATCTTTTAGCGGATTAATTTAATATTTTCTTAAAAATCGTTTGGTTGTTATAATTATTTAATCAATGATATTAGAATTGTATCTGTATTTAAACAGCTTGTTGTAAGTGTTTAACTAATAACTCTCCGTAATTGTTTCAAAATCGAATTAGAGAAAAAATAATTTATCCTTAAAAAAAGAAAAAATTTCGTTCAAATTTTTGCGTAAGAATTTTTAGGCAATAGGGATTTCAGAATAAAGGATGCTTTGAACAAGACTAATGCTGAATTTTATTTGATGTAAAAAAGTTCATATGAAGTATTGAGTAAATTAAAAATAATCTTGAAAAACAAATGTTTTAAAAAATTTCAAAAATATTCTAAACAGATTTATTTATTTATTTTTTCAAAACGATGTCACTAGATTCATTAGTCTTAAAAAACAAATTTCAAGTATTTAAGTCGAAAAAATTCAACTAACCAGAACGGGGCACAAAGAATAACTTAATGCGCATAATCTGATTTGTTTTTATCCACATTACTCACAAGGAAAATTTTTAAGCTCCTTACTTTATGTCTTTTGAAGTAAAAGTTTCTGCAGAGAAAAAAATATTTAACATCTATGAAATTTATATTAATGCCGATTCAAAAAATAGAAATCACATTATGTATTGCATATTCCATTTGCCTTAGTAATGAACCTCCGATATTTAACAATACTTTTTTTAAAAAGAAATTTTAAAATTACAGTCTTGTATTTAATAAATTCTTGAAAATAGCACATCTTACACTCTTATTAAAGATATTCTGAAGTCTAATTTATAGAAAATATCATTATTTCTTCATTCTATCATTCACATGAGATAGAAATTAATTATTAATTAAACAAAACAAAATAACCAATAGAAACCTATTTTATCGATAATCAGAAAATTTAAATTATTTTCTAATTAAATAAAAAAAGCATTTTGCTGTTTTTATTCTACTTTATTTTTTATATTGCGGAATTACATGCATTTTAAATTCCTTTTCACAAGAATATAGGAATTTTATGATGTCCTTGATATGAAACAAAGTAGATGACCACTCACACACTGCTTGAAACAGCTGATAAATTCTACAATAATATATCTTCTAGTTTGATGAGCAATGATATTTCTGATAAATAATTATTCACTGAAGATGGAAAATGAATTCGGAATTGTCATGGAAGCCTTTCTGATCGTAATAACACACACGATTGGATTATTTTTCTAAAACGATAGGACACCTGAACAAACATAATTACCGTAAAAATCAGCTCTGCAAACAATTATTCTGTCTCCCAGAGTCGAAACTTTGGTAGTGTATCAAAATCTCTTTTTTGGCAGTATTAAACTTTATTTTTTCCGTTCCTACATTTAACAGCGAAAGATGCGTTATTTATGACTGCAAATGACAATAATTAAATATCTAGTATCCAAATAATTGTTTGTTTTGTAAATTAGTTGCTTAAAACATTTTTTTTATTTATGATAATGAGAAAAACTGTATGTTTTTGTTCCCTGAATATCTTTTCTGGAATTAAGGTATCCGACTACTTGCGACAACTTGTTTTTGAAAAAAATTGAGATATGGAGATTTTTTTTTTTTTTTGTGATTTTTAGATTTATTTAGTATATTTAAAAGAAAAAATTCTAAAATTGAAAACAGAAAAAAAATATTATTATTAAAATGGGGAAAAAACTAGTAAAAATGTACAAAAAATTACATAAACGGGGCCCGCTCTCTACAAAAATTTTATGCACAAATTCTCCTTTTTTTCAATTTTGACGTGTTACTCTATTATTCATGTTTGAAATGACCTTCAGGAGAAGAGAAAGTTTAATTTTTACAAAAAATAGAGAACTTTATATTAGTCATTATATGAAATTGCTCAAAAAAACAGTGATTATATTCACATAAAGGACTGTAATTTTTGAAATAAAACTGTGATTGATAAATCTGAAGGTCAAAACACTTCTACTGTTGTACAGAATATACACAAAAAATTTCAGCAAATTATTTAAAAAAACTTTTTGAGCAATCGCTGTCCCCGTTTGAGCTTTTCGAAAAGAACACATTTCGAGTAAAACGCATTTTAAAGTTCGACATCTTGTGTTAAGTTATGTCATCTGCTTTTATTAAAACAATTGCAATTTTTGCTCTAGTGAATGGAAAATAAAAAGCTTGGTATTTTTCTTAAGCTAATAAGATGGCCTATAAAATAGAATCACAAAAAAAAATTTGTCAATTTTTAAAGAAAATCATGATTTTAGGGTAGTTTTGTGATACCTTAATTTATCTTTTTTACCTAAATAACTTAATTATATTTTTCTAGATTTATAATTATTTTTAAATGCTCAAATAATATAAAGGCACAAGTTTTCTCTCAAACCATTAATAATAGTTTATAATGTGTAGCTTATATATATTAATCTATTAATCTACAGAAGGAAACATTAAATGTGTCTCTTTGAAATTGTCATTAAAAACTGAGAATTTAATTTCATATTATTGAATACCCTAAATATTTTTAGTCCGCAAATTCTAATGTCTCAACAAGTTATCAATAAAAATTAATAGAATTAGATTTTGCTATTATTATTATTATTATTAGCAATTATAACTTTTAACTTAGTATAGTAAATTTATAAAAAAGCTCTAAAAATTGGTCATTTGTAAAGTGAAAAGAACGTTATATAGATATAGTTGATTCGAAGTATGTGCTCAGCCTCTAGAAAAACTCGTGACATTTCGAGCTAAAACAATAGGTTTTAGTACACTCAATATTTTAAAGTAAAATCTGCAGCTGGCCTGACTGCATTCGAAGTTATCTTACATAGTTCTCGACAATTCTAACACTCACTATCATGTAGAGTCCTGTAGAAAACAAGTTGGAACTTACATGTTTTGTGTTGTATTGTCTCTGCGTGTCTCCCCTGTAACGCAATCCCATTGATGACCATCTGCCTGTCATCCCTTCTTTTGTGTTTTCCGGTTCCTCAAGCAAAAATACGCTTTTATTGCTTTCCTAATTCAAGTGGACAATAGACCGGTCGCACTTGTTGTCAGCCATCCGTATCTTTGGTTGTCCTTGCTACACATGTATTAAAAAAAAGGATGGTCCGCTATTGTGAAAGAGAGATGCGTAGGATTGTGTATTTTGCGTCCAGGAGATATGACGATTTATGACTCATCTGTGTCATGTGACCAGACTGGGTCCTGCCTTGAAGAACCAATGGTGTTGAGGACAGTGTCTGAGGGAACCGATAATAGATTAAACATATTATTAAAGATAACAGATGTTTTTCATCAAAAAAGATTAATTATGTACAGCATGTATTCTTTTAATAATTTTTTTAATACATAAATGTATTATTTTAAAATACAAGACTTTTAACTTCTGCATAATATTTATATTGTATAATATGTACTTTTTTAAAAATACTTTAAAATAATTTTATACATATGTGTACAATGTTTGTTTTGTTATATAGTTTCAAATTTAAATGTGTTAAAAAAATTTATCTTTGTGTATTTTGAGAGTTTTTTCCTACCCTCTTGACAATTCGAACTTTTGATAATACGAAGTGTTTCATTGGTCCCTCCAACTTCGAATTATGGAAAGTCGACTGTATGTATAGAATATCATTTACATTTCTAACTGTAACTTCGCTGATTTCTGATAAAAAAAATCCCCTCAATTATCGTGAGTGCAAGTTTTAACTATTTACAAAGAATTGTCACTTGTCAAAAATAATGCTATTTATTTTGTTCTTATAAAAAAAATTATTTTTAAAAAGTTACAAATGGAGGTTAAAAGCTATTATGGAATAGGGTAATATAGAATAGATGGTTTAAGGTATCCGACTACGTTCGGAACCTTGATTTTGAAAAAGCGTGTAAATGGATAATATTTATGATATTTAGTGTCACTTAAATTAGAAAATGTATATAAAATTATTTTAAGAATAGTATTACAATAAAAAATTATTTAAGTGCAATATTTTGACAAAAAAATGAACATAGAATGGCCATTTTTCAAAATATTCTCCTTTGGGAAAAATGCTTCTATTATAATAACATTTGGCCTGTATATAGCTCAGACCTCTGTACAGAGGCTCAACTAGAATTTTTGAAATATATAACTTAGAAGTGGGTTTATCCATGTTTTATGACAACAGAGGAAAGAAATTTTAAGAAAAAAACGCCAATAATTACTTTAATTGGTTGTAACTTTGAAAATAATGTGAATTGTTCAAACAAAAAAAGTTCAGACTCTCTGGAGAAGTCTTTACTTTATATAAGCACACACACACACACAAAATATTATTATTTTAGAAACATTTTTTATAAAAGGAGAACATTTTGAAAAAAAGGTTATTCTAAGTTAATTTTTTGGCAAAATATTGTATTTAAATAAATTTTTTTTGTCAAAATGTCCTTAAAACAATTTTATACATATATTATAATCTAAGTGACACTACATATCATGAAAATTATCCATTTATGCGCTTTTTCAAAATCACGGTTCCGAACGTAGTCGGATACCTTAAGCCTTTGGAAAACTAGTTTGACTTCAAAAACCGTAGTTCTTTTTAACCATAAAAACCGTATTTTTTTCAAGACTGCGTGCAAGTCATTTCTGTTGCGAGTTTATTTACAAAAGTTGCTAGTATATTCTTTTTCTACTTCGATACAATCAAGGTGAGTCCTCAGAAAACAGCTGAAGCATTGAATCCAAATTTTCCCTCTTTGATCTACGGAGAATTTTCCATTACAGAAGATACATTCGGTGTCTTTGTTTTCTGGTTCTTTAGTTGATAACATGAAGTCCATTACAGATAATACATCATAATGGAACGATTTATCGCTGCTAATAGTCCTCTAATAGTCCTAATAGTCCTCTGTAGTAGGTTTAGTTCTTGAAGAGGTCGGTCTAAGATTAATTTCTTAACAGAGGGTCTTTGAATGTTCGGTTCCTTTTGTTGTTTTGAAGCTTCTGGTTCCTTCTTATACACCGGAATTTACGGTAATAAAATAAATGTGCACATTCAAAAGTAAACCGTATATTGGATAATAATATACACCAAAAGTAATATTTATCGTGGAATATACTCTTACTATAATGCTCTAATGAAATAGATAACAAATGTAATATTATTGTGAACTATATAACAAATGTATTAATCGTTGAATAAATTTTCGAAAATTTTGTGAGTAATACAGTAGCAATTAAGATTCTAAAAGGACTTCATATAACAAGCTCACAGAAACATATTCTCAAAGTAATAGGATACTGGAACTTCTTACCAGACAAAGGAAATAAAATTCCAGAACCTGTTACTTAAAAAAAAAACCTTCACACATCTCTAATTCAGAGCGTAGGTACGCACATTATTTAACTCGAGTTTTACTTAACAGTCTATTTAATTTAAAATTAAGAACTTAATTCATACTTAATGAATATTAACGTGTTTGTGTTATTATGAAAAAGATTTCAGAGAAATAAAACTTTTGTGTAAATAGGTTTTTTTTAATCGAATACGAAATTATATGTATTTTTCTCATATTTATTACAAAGATATCCTAAACAGGAAACTCAAGTTCTATCCAATACTAATTCCAAAAATTCGAAAAATTCGGGAACGGAAATTGTAAAAAATGAAAAAAATTACCAATCTATTTTAGAAATCTGTACATAAGTTTCTCATTCTAGAAATCAGATTCCTGAAATATAGTTTTTGTGGATTCAGTTCCCTAATAACAGAATTATAGACAATAAAACTTAATTTGATATCGTTGAAAGTATTAGAGAAATTGAACTTATTTCTTAAATTTCGAATATTTTGATGAATTCCTCAATCACAGTAAGTCTGACTCAATCATAAATTAACTGATCTCGTTTTCACCAACAATGAAACATGTGGAACTCAAAAAACCGTTTAGCAGACTCAAAACATGGCAACAAAAAATAAAAATAAAAAATCTCTCGACTGCTTTTCGAAATGTTACATCTTGCAGAAAAGAAACTAAGTTGACATTTTTAAAAATCTTATCTGAGCAATGTTTACTTTTTAATATATGAAGTATATCGTGAATGAATATGACTTGAGAATAAACTTTCCGCTGTGTCGCAGAAAAAAAATTTAGAAAAAAAAAATATCCTTCAAATGTTTGCTATTTCGATTGTAAGTACTTCAAGCAATCTTATCACATAAAAATTACCCAAATTACTAAAACATTCATTACAAATTTCAACGGTGAGAAGACGGTTTTGCCAAGTGAATCGCCAAAGGTCTATATCTCATTCAGGAAAAAATGAAGACGTTATTTGTACCGAAAATGATGATATATTATAAAACAAGATGACTTTTTAAAACGTTTATAGCCATGTAAAATGACTGGAAATTCAATTTAAAGAACAAAATATTGATTCTTCACGGCTGGAAGTCTAAAAAGCAGATGGAACGAAGTCGCCTATTCATTGTTAAAGCGTAATAGAACCAATACCATTATTCTTTATAGATTCCCGGAGCTGATGTATCCAGTTTTCCTCCTACAAATGTAGAAAAAAACCTGATAAAGTTATCAAACTGCTGCAAATGACTTAAAAATAAAATCTTAAGTAAAATGAAAATATTACGTTTAAATTTTATACCGTGAAGGACTTTTAACTTGATTAGATCAATTGCAGAAATTTCTTAAAGTCAATTCAATCTATTTATCTACAATCTACAATACAATATTTTATTAGTCCATTTGTCTCATATTTACCACAAAAATATCTCCTGAGTTTATCTGACGAACAAGAAAAACATATTTATTAAAATCGAAAATTTAAAATAAGCAGCTTCCTTATAACGTTGCGTCGAAATTTGACAGACAACTTAAAAAATATGAATCTATAAACACATTTAATTTCTTAAAACAATAAGCAATATAAAAGGGGGAAAGAATTGTGGGAAAAGGACTTTTTAAAAATTGTTGTTGTACATTTAAGAATTCATAATTTAGTGAGACCAATGTATGAGTTTGAAATTAGAAACGAACCCAAATTTCAAACGTTTTTAACTAATGTTTCCCTATTTTCACATAATAAATTTTAATCTCTAGCCATATTTTAAATTTATAACTAAAACAAACATAAGAGAAAGAAAGGTCCTGAAGAATTTCAATATAATACTGCTATAATATCACTGTATGAATGTACGACAAACATGAGATGATTCCCAACTGTTGTATATAATACCGATCCGTACTTGCAGAGATTGGCAATAATACCAGTCTCTATGGTGATTATAATGAATTTCTTCATCTTGCCACATTAGCTAAAGTACAGAATTAAACATGTTAAATCAAAATTCATCAAATATTATTCTAAACCACAGATGTTCACTGTAACGAATGTACATATGACTTCCTCCCCAAAAATACAGTGCTCATAGCCAAACTCAAGTATGCACAAGTGTCCCACCCCAAGTATGGTGTGTATACACAAAAGTACAAGCTAATATAAATTAATTATCATATACAGAAGATAGTTCTCACTTGATGAAAACGATTTTGGTAGCTAACTTTTATCCATAAATGCCGTATTTTTGTCACGATTTGCTTCTATCTGATAGCCATGACTTTTGAAAGTAGCTGTAGCTCGAATTTTCCATGAAAGTAAACTTTTTCTTAGTAATGTCATGCCTGTTTTATTTCGTTCCTCTTGAATCGTTTTCCAAAGCACGTTCAGTGTTCTTGGATGTTAAGGCGTTTTTTTAATAAACCGAAAGCACTAAAAACCGTTGGAGAAAAGGCAGGTGGTTTTACAGGTTTTTCATCAAATGGGATACACTTTATTTCTGCTTCTGATTCTTTCTTCGCTAAATAAGCGGCAGTTGACTCAGACATGTGACTAGAGGCTTTGTACATATGAAGCTCAACTTTATCAATGTCCTTTCCGTATAAGACTGGAGTTTCTTCTTCAAAAATGGATTTTTAAACATTCTGCTGATAGCTGAGTAAATTAATTTTTGCTTTACTTGTGACTTTTTGATTTTTAACTCGCCATTGTAACAAAATTCTGCAACTCACATGAATCCCTTTGGGAGTTTTTCTTCACACTGACAAAGCCATTTCATACGTTCTTGCTGCCAGTTGAGCAAAAGAAAATTAATCTTCTTTTATTACAGTCACTTAAATATATCCATGCATCATCGAGTGTTCCCACAAATTTCTATTTTTCAGCAGATATAGGCATTTTTTACATAATTTTCTAGTTTGTTTTTCTTTCAGCAATATGTTTTGGCAAAAGCAGATGAACTTAAGGTTTGAACATCTTTTTTTCATAAATTTTAACCCCCTTAATTTTAAACAAAGCCGGAAGACATTCCTAGTTTCAATACAAGGGAATCTTTGAGTAGGAGGATTTTAAGATTAGAGACTTCATTTTCTTAATAGTTGCCTGAGTTCTAACAGTTCTAAGATGAGGTCTCGAGGTCATGTTTTTACTTTCATCTAGACGCACACACACACGTTTTTACTTTCAAATTCAATATATTACAAGTACCTTTTTTTAAATGCAATTACCGAGGTTTTTTAAACCGCTTTATAATTTATTGTTACGAGTACTTCTCCTCGGAAAGCGCAACTACGTAACACTTTCGAGTCATCTATCAATTTTAGGAACCATTTTCGAAATCAATCTTCAATTTTACATTCCAATCAAAAGAAAACATTAGCAGAACTTATTCTGAAACAGACAAAGTCTTATCTCAAAATGCAAGCGAGAAAATAAATTACAAAATCGCTTCCATAAAGTGCGAATGACCTTTTGTATATAATACCAGCAAATCTGTGAGGTTCTTCAGCATTTTTTCTAAGTAGCTTTGACTACCTGGTCAGAAATACCATTTTTATTCCAATTCAGGTTTTGAGCTAGTGATATCAAGACTTTCTGAGCCCCTGGGCCCCTAAGCAATAATAGACCTCACCTGCAACCCTTTTAAGTAGATAGTAGCATACGTTGACAAATATTCGTCTGATAGGTAACCCGAAACAAGTAAATATATGATTGACTCACAATCTCACAAAACGACTGCTCCCTTTTCACAATACTAGTTATGACTGTGTATGTTGGTAGGCCTATAGACCAGACACGAACGAGGTTCATGACATATTTATACATACTTCCCACTGTTGCCAGTATGCATATTGTTTGAACTTCCTAATTTTTTGAAAAATATGCACGTAAATAACATTTAAAAATTAAAATTATTCGGATCATGATCTTATTGAGGCCTACTCGAGAACGAGTTAAGTCCCCCAACCTGAGGCCAAAGGCTTTGACCCATACCCTGTTGGCGCATGCCTTCAAACGTCTCTGCATATATCCATACTCCTGAGAAGCGATATTATTTCATGCGCGTCAGTATGTGCTTTTGCAGCCTCCAGTGGCGCAACGGAGAATTTTATAGCCCCCTGCAAAGTCAGGTTAAGGCCCCAAGCCGGATCTTACAAAGGATCTCGAAACCATAACATAAGTTAGGCTTCGCCTCCCCCCGTGCGACGCGGTGGTTGCGGGGTGTACGTTACGCCACTGGCAGTCTCCATAGATCTTTTTAACCGTGGAATAAAATTTACCGGCACGCTTATCGCGGTGGTAATTTGTGCGGCATTTTGTCCTTTCCTTAAGTGTTTAACTGCTCAAATACGATCTTATTCACTACAATAATAACTTACAGACATTCTATAGTCAATATTTGCGGTAAAAGAATTGCATCACTCCTTAAAAACCTGCAGTATAGTTACTCATTTGGAGTAAATAAACAAGCCATGAGAGTATATATATTCTTTCTGTGATTACTCAACTGTCAGAAAAAATAGTTCTCATGTTTGATTCTAAACAATATATTTTGCAAATTTTTTACATAAATTCCAACAGAACTTCAATTAAAAGATAGAGTAGAAAACCGAATGTATTACTTTATTGTAAAGCAAGTCAACTGCAATTTCCAAATAGTTATTAAGACACATAAAATAGCTCCACCGCGATCTCACTCAGAATATTGTAGATATTCAACGACATTCATCAGAATATACATTGAAAAAAGAATAAGTATTTGTGCAGCACTCTTATCAGAAATTTATGAAAAAGTGATTTTCTCTCAAACTTTACTGTTTGAAATTTATAAACAATAAACAAATCACAAGCATTGCTTCCTAAAAAGATAAGAAAGTTTGCTCCATCAGTTCCTTTTTTTTTCTATAGACTTTTTTTCTACGATTGCGTGGTTATCAAAAACACAATTTTGAATTAACTGCTTATTCTTTAGCAATTTGTAGAATAATTTATATTTTAAAAAGAATTTGAAAATAATTGTTATCTTTAATTATTATATTTATTACATACATATATATATATATATATAGTACTTTTATAACAATTAAGCAAAAGTTTCAAATTCAGCTTAATTAATTTTTCCAAATATTAATAAACCCTTTTTAAAAAAAATTTTTAAAAAAATTGTTAATTAAGAATGTTAACTAATAAATGTGTTTTTTCTGAAGCACGATGTGTTTAGTACACAGTAAGTTTTAGGATTTTTAACTACTATGTTGTAAAACCCTTTTAGCATCTTTTGTGCGGAAATATACATATTAATCATCGTGCGAAGAAAAAAAAATGTTATTCCAAAAAAGTGACTAATTATATCTTGAACACATATGCTGTCCATAAATTATCTTTACAACTTTAGAGTTTCATAACTTTTAAAATGTTTCAGAGTTAATAACAGACAGTTGCCAAGTTACAAGATAACTCATAAAGTTTTTTTTTTCCCCTCTCTTTCTGGGTGAAGCAGATTTGACGAAAGATATGAGCCACAGGAGAAAACTCAGTTTGTAAACTGATTCTTCGAGACTGTCTTATCCAAGGTCAACGAGCTTTCGGACATTGTACAGAAGGAACCACCATCCCAACGAGTGTTCGAGGTTGGTATATATCAGTGAGTCCCAAGGTGGTCTGTAATGACCCCCAGAGGTCTATGACGACTTGCAAGGGGTTCACGTCAGCGAAAAAATAATTTGTGGGTGTTTTAAGTGTAAATGGGAGTATACAATACTGGCACTTATTAAACCAGATTGTGACTTTAATTTTAAACGAAAATTCAATGAATGGAAATCAGATTTTACATATTTAACAGATTTATTTCCCGAATTCTATAAGGTTAATTTGCAGTTACAAGATGACAGCATAAATTTTATCAACGAGGACCATCATTTCAGCGTTTCTCTACAGAATTAAATTAAAGATGTATACTAATGGACGTCGTGAATTTTCCCAGTTTCTCAAATAGCCACAGACAATCTGCCAGGAAAACGACGTTTTAACCTACATTCAACATTTAAATGCGCTTTATTCAGATTTTGAAACTAGTTTTGGGAATGCTTTGACTATGGTAATTACCACAGTTGTCTATGAATCCATATGGTCACATTAAAAAAAATATCCCATTTCAAGAGAAACTGATCGGAATAGGCAATAATGAAGATCTTAAAGTAAAGTTTATAAACGAGTATCAGCAATTTTGACTTTAAAAAGACATACCTGTTTTTTATCCCGAATTACGAAGTATTCTGAGAAAATGTTTAATTGTGCTTTTCCTAGTGAGAAGGAGTTTCAGCGTAGTTGCCAATTTCCAAAATAAAAAAAAAGAAAGTAAAAGACTGGACACACACACACTACTAACCAAGGAGATTTAGGGCTAAGCCTGGCAAGATTGATGCCAATGTTGAAAATTTGTTATTGAAGTAGGAGATTCATCCCTCCTATTATAAACATTTGTTTGTTGATCAATTACTTTATGTATTAATTAAATTTTGATTTAATTAGAATTTGTTTTTTAAGTTTTAAACACTGTACTTCAGTACAGTTAGAAATTTAAATCTTTTAAAGCAAGTAGCTCAAGACCAGCTTTGAAAAAGACATTTAATTTGATAAATATGCCAAAATTCAATATTAGGTAACCAGGGGTCTATTCAAAACCGAAAAACATGGCAAGGGGTCTATCAGAGAAAATGTCTGGGAGCCTTTGGTATATATCGTTTACAGATACAGCTAATGCTCTCCATAAGTAGGAGGTTTATCACCCATCTCTTTCAATACTAAATGGACAAGACATATAGGCGTTTGGAAGGTATCTGACAAAACTAATGATGACCTCCGAGTTAGAAATACCACGATCAACCATGCACAAAGTCTTGCGTAAGAGATTACGGCTTTATGATTACAGAGTGAGATTATTTCAGGAATTAAAGCTTCGTCCCTATGAAACAGGTTATACCAGCGTTTCTCAAACTGTGGGGCGCGCCCCCTTAAGAAGGGCGTGATAACTCTACAAGGGGGGCACGAGCCTATTGAAAATTCGAAAAATAAAGATTATTCAAAACATTATCAATTTACTGAAAGTAAGCAAACAAAATATTTTCTGACATAAAATATAAAATAAACATTTACACTGATATAATACACTTATAAAAGTATCTTTACTGTACAAAATGTATTTTATTATTAATTTAACAATACTAAGTTAAGAACAAGTTTGATAATTAACAGCAACCCCATGGGCTTGTATTAACACTTATCTTGATGATTTTTGTACGGTTTATAATTAATTCCTTAACTGCCGATTCAAAGTTACGAGATTCGGTCCTCAATGCCCTGATTTTCCACGTAGACGCGAGTATTTTGATATTTATTTTGGAGAGGGGAAGAAAAGAAATAAATAAGCAAAATTCTCTGAAATAAGTAAATCCCTTGCAAAGACTGTCAAGGTCCTTTTATTGTAATCCAAAGCCTTAGGAATAATTTTATGGATAGCAGTTCAAAGAAAAGATCGTACTCCGGAAAAAGTATATATACGTCCAGAAGATTAATGCTTTGGCTGAGCGAGACGTTTATATACGTCGGTGGCACATACGAGGTTAAAGTCGTACTGTAGCTTTAGTGTAAAAGTATAGTATTATTGAATTCAATACAATGTTATTGTATGGAGGGGGGGGGGCGTGATGAAATTGATGATTGAATATTGGGTCGCGAGTATTGAAAGTTTGAGAAGCACTGGGTTATACGATGACTTTTTTTCAGAGGCATCTGTATTTTTCATCAAATCTGCATCACCTGTAAAATTATAGAGCTTCGTGAATTAGCTTGCCCTATGTTGAAAACTCTTTGTTAACATCTAGTACAGTGTTTTAAAGTTATTAAACTCTAAAAATTTATTCAGATAATTCAGGGACATTCCGTATATTACCTGAACAAATGGTAAATTTTCTGAGCTAAGGAGGAAAACAAAGGGGAGGAGGAATATGTGAATGCCATAATTCTGTTATAAATCTGATATATATATTATGCTTGGAGTGACAGCTTGTACTTAATTAATACTTATTTCCTTCTTTTAATTAAATAGCAACTTTTCTCACGGAAATATGTTCAACAAATCCTTGAGAGGATTTGTTGAACAAGGAAGAGAGTGTTTGAATGACAAGCAAAGGAAAAAGTGTTAAACTATTACGAATACCATGGGGTTTTTCTTAATGAAAGTGGTAGTTTTGCCATCAGATTCTAATTTCTCATCATAATCCTCCACGAATAATGCATGATTTAACTATACTAATTACGGTGTATTAATATTTTTTCCTATAATTACCGTAAAATTCGGCGTATAACGCGCATCTATACTTTCAAGCTGCATGTTTTAATTTTGATATATATTCGCCGTATAACGCGCACCCCCTTTTTTACGAAGGAACCTGCAATGTACGTTAGCAATGCTATTGTACTTTAAAGCCATTTCTTCAAGATATTATACAAGGTTTTTGAAAAAATAGTATATTTCTAGAACAACAACCATTTAAGTTCATAAGGTATGACATTTCTTTTAAATATATAAACAGTATTATGATCTTTGTAGAAGTCTAATTTTTTTTTTTTTATGCACATCTCTTTTTTTTATTTTTGAAGCTATCATATTTATACCCGCCGTATAACGCGCACCCGTGAATTTCGATCTAATTTTTTGTGTTAAAAGTGCGCGTTATTCGCCGGATTTTACGGTATATAAAATTCATAATTCCTTCTCAAATCTAGATAGTAGCATTTGGTTGAAAGTTGCAAATTTACTTCCGAAAGAGTAAATAATAGTAAAGCTTTCTGTAGAACCCCAGTTATCTTTCAATGTTTGAAAATAATTTTAGTGTATTTATTTTTTATTTTATTTATTTATTTTTATAAAATTTTTTGTTAAAAAAATTGTTTGAAAATTCCTGAGAGAAAAAAAAAAAATTCTTCGAAAATCTTCCTTTTTTTCCCCCTCCTGCGTTACAGCATTCATACGATTTAAGCAATCCGGTTTTGAGAAGAAAATACGAGTAAAACTGCAAATTATTTCAATCTAAAATTATCCACGACGTACAAGAATTTAAAATAGCTAACAAACGCGTGCGGAAAAACTAACAGTTGTGTTAAATGCATTTATGTTAAAATCAGTTTTAAAAATTTTTTTTTGTGCACTTTTTTATCGATATATTATTGTTCCTTTTAATTTTGAAAATCATTTAGTAAATAAATAATAAAGTTTCTAATTGATAAATAAAATATTAAAAATAAGAACTCCCTTCTAATTTGCCAAATTCTTTTGAAAGAAAACATTTCCTTTCAAAAATTGTTCTGAAAACAAATTGTTGAATATAAATTTTGTTTGGTGTGTAATATAGGAATATCACGTTTATGATATTGGTTTATGAATCTTTAAAATTAGGAAATCCAAGAATATCCTATGATGAAAAATGATTAGGTCATGCTGCCATCTAGCGGTAATTTTGTAACTTATTTAATGTGCTCGGCTATTTCCCCCTCCCCCTTCTTTTCTATCCTTTTTCATCTCTTTTCCTTTTTTGCTGAATTTTTAATAGTATGGTTAATTTTAAAGCGATATTATTCCATATGATTATTGTCTTTAAAGCAATAAATGAGTTAATAAAAGCCATAATTATGAGAATATAAAATATAACAAATGCTCAATGAGTTACAATTATATATCTCCGTAATCCTCTTTAAAAAAATTGCTATCGTAAGCTTTTATTCTTAAAAAAATTATTTTTCTTTAACATTAACTCTTTTTTTCCCCCTCATATTATTAACCTTCAACTGAAATTTTCATCTTATATGTATATATGTTCAATACCACTTATTCAAATATTAAAAAAAAAATTAATTCCTTTAAATAAAGATAAGCAATGCCGTTAAGCTTTAAAGGAGTAATTTACAAATAAGCATTCTGATTTCAATCGCAGCATCTGTGCAATTAGAACTTTAAACTTTATTAGATGTGTGTGTGTGTATAAAAGTTTTCATATCTTATAGATGTGTCATTCTATATTTGTATTTCTTATTTTCTAGAAAATCGGTGAGTTTATAATAGCATGTACTTCATTTTGGTTTTTAACAAATCTTTTAATTTTAAATAAACCTTTCCCTTTTTTGTGTGGGTGGGTGTGCTTTAATATTTAACAACATATCAGGTTACTTTATATTCCAGTCTCAAGTTAGAAAAGAAAAAATATATATGCCTTATATATATATGAATACAAATCAAAACACTTTTCAAGTAAAAAGATATCAATGGAATATATGTGCTGAATAGACTACAATTATCGAAATATAATTCTGCATTTTATTTTAAATTCCTTTTTGAATTATAGCAGAAAAAAGTGTTGAGTGCTAAAGGAAAGAATGTCATAAAGTCATTTCAAGTGCATTTTTAATAAAAACACCTGGTACATTTTTCTATATTAGTTATCGATTTTCGTATCGTACTTTCCGAGATCATGAAATAATCTGTGAAAATAACCTGTTTTCAATTTTTTTAAAAAATAATCATCTTGCATTCGCAATCGTTATGTTCAACATAATCACAGAATATGATTCAATCTCTCTCTCTCTCTCTATTTTATTTCCATATTATAACTGCTATAAATAAATCATTTTAAAACGCCTTTTAAAAATATATATTTGAATATGTAGCAAACTGATATTTATCTGCATTTATTATCATTCCCGAATCGTTTAAAAGCCTAGCTAACGAGCATAATCCTTTTAATAAGGGCTCCATACCGGGGCAACCAAACATTTCAAATAAATTTTAATATGCATCTACCTTAATTTTTTTTTAATAATTATCAATGATTTGTAAATTACCCTTCAATTGAAATTTCAACAGACTTTCTAGTTAGTTATGCTCTTTTCTCTAAGTATGTTGAGAGATATAACCAGAAATGTGTACATACTATTTTCCGTTTTACTATTACAGCATAAATTATGAGGTGGCATAAACAAATTTCTTTTGTGTATGGGAGGGGGGTGAGTTATATTGTAAAAAAACAAGCAATTGAAAGACCCGATGTATAATTGCTATGCTAAAAATTAAAAATATGTTGGTTAATAAAAGAGCGGAGGGCTTAAACCCTTAAACCCTATCCTTGTGTAAGAGACTATCATTAGAATAGAAAACTTATTAATCATTGCTGATATTGCATATGTAATCTTATCATATTTTGGACAAGAAGGAGTTTTCAAACATCCTATAAGCCAGGCGTCTGCAACCTATGGCACGAGTGCCAGATGTGGCATGCTGCACCATTCTCAGAGTCACACTACATCAGGGGTGGGCAAACTTTTAGATGGCACGGTCTACTTCTAATTTTTTCAACGTGTTGCGGTCCCCCCTGTGGCTTGGATGAAATGAGCAAAGAAAAAGCTCAATAATATTTATAACAGAATGAAATACAGAATATGTACTTACCTACATAACCACAATAAAAAAACTTACTCTTTTAAAACTATGTTTTAAGTAAAACGCAAAAAAACAAACATAATAATTATACCCTTAGATTTAATAATATCAAACAATTTAAAATGCATAAAAATAAATCATTTTCATTTAAATTTAGTTCTTGTAGTTATAGTCTCAGTAGAAGACTTAGTCTGCATACTGTCCGCCCCAATCTTGAATACCTCGGTATATAATTACTAACTGCTAATCGTGTAATGGATTCTAAATAGTCGTATGTGAAATGGGAATGATATGTTGACTTAATTATATCCATCTTTGAAAATGTAGATTCACACAGGTAGGTAGAGCGAAGAAATGATGTTAAATGAATTGCAGCCTTTTTTTTTAAATTAAGATACTTTATTTCGTACATTAGATATTCCAAAAGTTATTCTTTTAAAAAATTAAGTCATTTGAAGGAGATACTTTTATTCGAGAGATAAAAAGAACATGTGACATATTTTTAGTTATATTTTCCACATCAACATTGACAAATGGGTAACACATGAGTACAACTATTGATTATAGTCTAGTAAATTCTTGAAACGTCTCTCAAATTCGTGGGTTCAGTTTTATTATTGCATCATAATATGTTTCTCTTTGCTTAATATACCTCTATTTTTAACCAACTCATCATAAATATTTTTGAAATTTTTTAATTCATTCTTCATCAACTGAGAAGATATTATCTTTATCTTGTTTTTGGAAGTATTAAAAAATCCAATAAATTCTACTGTTGTTTGATTTTTCCCTTGCAATTTTAAGTTTAGTTCAAAAACGAAATCTAAATACATCAACCAAGCGTCATCACTAAGTTCAACGTACGCTTCATCTTTTGATTCCAAAAATCTTTTACCTCCTGTAATAGGTCCGTGAATAATTGTAAAAAAATACTCCGACTTAACCAACGAACATCTGCAATGCATAACAATTCTCCGTAATGTTTGTTTTCTTAGAGTTGAGCCAGAAACGTTTTTCTCTGAAGAATTCTTCCTTGAACTGAGTTCACAATTTTCATGCAGTCTTTCATGACATGACGCAAATTTAGAATGTTGCAATAGAGGCCTTGTTGATAAATAACGCTATTATAAGAAAGGAAATGCGGTAAGTCATCATCTATAATACCCATAGCCAGAACTCCAATGACTGAGCCGGTCGTTGATGGAGCCCCATCAGTTGTCAGATCCATCTCCATATTCGACAACTGGAGGGAGACATTCACGGCCATGCCCTTGTATAGGTTGTCCTCTAAACGTGCACCCGTCCTGTTGTACAGAAAAGTGTGAAAGACAATTCGTCAAAGCATATTACTTTCTTCCATTCGATAAGATTTTGGGAGTGTGACATCACTGTAGACGACATTTGGCATTAACATCTGTCACAAGTGGTTTGATAATTGCCGCTCTGTTCTGTTTATGAAGGTGCCTTCTAACTCTGTAATTATTGACTAGAGAATCTAGATGCTTCTAGAGTTCTGCAGTCACTTTTGCTGCAGTAGTTTGCTTTTTATACGTTACAATCCGCTTCATTACCTGTCGATCTCTTTCACTGAGCCTCTCTTTTCTTTCACTATTTTATTTTGCCAAGCTTGTCTTGCTGCACTGTGTGTAAGCAGTCCTGACTTTAGATATCTTACCTCTAGAAACCTCCAAAAACTGGAAAGTTTCAGTCACATTTTCTCCAGATAGACGGGCTCTCACAACTTGACCTCTCTGAAAATCTGAGAAACCCAACATTTTATGATTTTGAAAAAAATCCAAGTCTTACAGAACTTCAATAAAGCTACCATATTATCAGAATATATACATTTCTATTTATAAGAAAATCTGTGTGGTAGCTATTATTATACTTTTATGCTTACGAAGGGCATTCGAGGCCGTGGTAGCTTAGTTGTCAAGGTTATGAACTCGTGGATCGCGGGTCAAGAGTTCGAGCCTAGTACCGTAGAAGGCTCCGTGTAGGGGGCGATGCACCTTAAATCTGTCGATTCTCAAAAGTACTCCCATTGGTGTTGTGTATAAGTAAGGAGAGAAGGAAGCCAGCTCAGGTGTCATCCGCGTCACTTGACCATGGCTCAAAATTATGAGGTCCGTCACCAAATGCCCTCGAGTAGCTGAACAGTGTGACAATAATATTCACTTACTGATTCATTACGAAGCGCATTCAAAGATGTCCCTTTTATTCACAGTTGTTTTCATTATTTTGATAACCTCCTGTGTTTCTTTTAGTATGCGCGTCTCTAAGGTCTTATGTGAAGAAGGTTACCCCAAAATGTTTTGGCGATCCACCAGTCGATCGCGATCGATTTAGTACTCACCCTGGCTTTACATACAGGAGCAAATTTTTCACATACAGTTAAATCGCCTTGTTTCTCCTTTCTGCTCCTCAATCTTTTGTTTTATTTTCTTTGGTTTGTAGAGCCGATATATACGCATATCGAGTATGATTTCAGTCGAAAGTACAATTTACTTCACAGCACATCGTGCGCTATAAGCTTCTTTCATTTTTTTGACGCATTTTTTTGTTTTATTGAGGAAACTTGTAATGTATTTGTTTAATTATTGTGACGATTTACACCTACAAATTTAATTAAAAGGGACAGTAAGAAAGAAAGCTTAATGCTCACGGTTTTCAAGATTCTTGGACGAATGAATGTTGATTTGTATAACAAAAAGATTGCGCTGTATGTGTGTTATGTCACGAAAGTGTCGTATGTCACATGTCAAGTGTACAAAGACATTTTCAAACTCAACATCAATACACATTTAAAAATAAAATGGGAAGTTATAAAAAGAGTTGTTATAACTGGTTATGAGAAACATTTCATTTTGTCAAACAGATGGAGCCAAATCTAAAGTGACCGAATGTAGTTTCTTAATTGCTCATCGTGTAACTGCCCAAGATAAACTTTTCACAATTGGCGAATTTATAAAGAACACATTCGAAGGTTAATAAACATCTTTAAATGATGCATAATTAATATATAATGAAACTCTGAATATGTGTTCTTGACTAATCGAATTGTTTCAGATATTACCGACTGTGAGAACGTTGAACCCTAATGATAGATTTCTTTGGCCCACCACAAAACTTCAAGGCTGCCAATCCCTGCTCTAAGCAACACAAGAAAATAAAGTACAAAATTTTCTCAGTTCTCCATATTGATCCTCTCTGTTTGTTGATTGGTTTGTTCACATCTCCATTGGTTATCAATATACAGAAACTCTGTTGTGTTACTAAACTGGGCACTCCTTCAGAAAAATTAAGGTGATCAATTTCCTATCGATCTGTTTTTTTGTTAGCGTTTCGGTGGATACGACACTTGCTTCATGTGCTTAAAGTAACGAAGTATATACTGTTAATAATTTGTTGCAGCGGAGTTATTTTTCCTTGAAATAAATTTTTTGAATGAGTATTGATTAATTGACATTGCGAGAAAAGGACATTAAGATCATTTCTAAAAATTGTGTTAGGTACTCATTTTAAATATTATTTTTAAAGAAACATTATTTGTGAGAAATCAACGGATTGCAGAAAAACACAGACTTCATACGTATCAGTTGCATCACCACTTTAACAATGCGTCTATTTTCCCCTTAAAATAGTTACACAATATGCTTACCTTAATAAACAGTTATTTACTTTGCATTGCCTAGTACGAAGAAAGCATTTAGACGAGATAATTATTTGATTATTATAAGCATTTTAATATGATTTATATTTCGCTTATCCTTCTTTTAAAAAAAATACACATCAGGAGAAATGTTTTTACAATTCCTGATTTGCAATTTTTGTTATGCAAACTCTTCAGATTCTTACGAGAATTATACCAGATGGTATTAGTCATGTTTGCATCTCCATTAGTTTTTTCTCTCATATCTGACTATTATCGCATCGAAAAATGATTTTAATCAACTCGAAAAAAACAGTCATTTTGTATTAGGTATCAAATCATTTCCTCATTTACAAGTCGTAAATCAGATTGACTTGTATAACATTAAAATATTAACCAAGAAAAAAGAAAAATGCAATAATTGTCCTTTTTGAAAGAACAAGTAAAAAAAAAATAATAAGCTCACACTTTTTTATCATTTATAATTAGGTGGTGCAGTTTCATAGAAAGTTAAGTATCATAAAAAACGTTTAATAAAAATGATTATTATGAATAAGCAAAATATCTAAGCGTTGAAGAATGGATATATTCTTCATCTAACTTGGAAAATTTAATTGGATATAATAGTTAATGACTAGGCATTATATTAAAGTATTTAAATCATTTTTAAAAATGTCTAAAGTACATGAAGGCATTCTCTCAACAGACAACTCTTTTTTAAATAGTAAACCGTATGTAAAAATTTAAATGTCACAGTAAGGTCCTGTAAACTCTTCATAAAGTTATTTCCAATCTTTACCATATCAAAGCGCTTGATAGGACATATAAACAATAATGAGACCGATAATGTTTGACTAGATACAGTCAATAAGCCGAAACTTTAATGAATGCTTAACTTAAAGCTAATTTGAGTTTCTGAAAATTACTATTTAGACTTTCAAATAGATTGTAATTGTAAGTTTTATTTCACGATGATGAAAGTGCCTTTTAGATTAACTGTTAAGGTATCTGAATTAAAAGGTTGATTAGCCATAAAACTAGTTGAACCCTCCTTTTCTACATAAAAAAGCTGTCCCCAGTCAGCATTGCTTATAATTCTCCAGAGCATCCATATTTTTAAGATTCCAATATTTATTTGATTCTTTTATCTGTAATGTTCAAGTCATTTGTGTCTCTATAGTGGAGATAATTAAAATCCACACACACACATG
>BMAV01001568.1:161551-180726 GCA_019973955.1 Trichonephila inaurata madagascariensis
AAAGAAGCTTTTCGTTTAATTATATTAATAAATATTTTAAAAGAATCAATAACTGCACAAAATGAAATATTTTGATATCACAAAAAAAGATTTTCATCCATTATAAAAATGCATTAACTAAGCAACTAAATTTTAATGAGAAAACTATGCGTTATACTGGAAATATGTATTATTAGAAACGGTAAAATGTGTGGCATTGCTTATAATTTTTAGCAAATATTTTAAGAAAAAAAATTTCATTGCATAAAATAATCTAAATGAAAATAACAACGTTTATAAAATTTCTGCAATCATAATATGATCAATATTTTAACTTAATGATGAAAGAAAAATACAGTAAGATTTGCAACCATAACAAAAATTAACACTTTTAGTAAAAAATTATGTATTAGACATAAGAATGGAAATTTCGCGAAATATTACACAATTATATTTGCATTCATCTTCGTTTGAACGAAATTATTCAACATGTTAGGGACAAACGTTTTTCTATGTGTATACACTGTATTTCTTTCTCTTTTTTGCCACATTTTAACCTGTTCTATGTTTATCGCAATTATATTCTTAGCGTAATTAATTACTACTGTTTTTTTTTACTAATAATTCCTATTTTACTTTTTCCTCTAGTAAAAATATTTTCATTTTCTAATTTTTTGAGATGGACTGTACTTGATCATCGTATTATTTACAAATCAAATATATTGTCGTATCTGTCAATAAGATAATATAATACGAAAATTCAATTATAGCCCACACACAAAACTATTACATTTTAACACAAATTTTAACAAAATTAATAATCATGGATAAAACTTCAAGCCTGTATGCATCAATATAGTTTAAAACGGATGCATACAATTCTTTTTTTAAAAAAATAAAGAGAAAAAATTCTCACCCATAATCTGTTGATGTATATGGCAAATAAAAGAAATTGAATAAAAGTATGAGCATTGGAAAGCCTCCAAAACCACATCAAAATCCACGTTATTGAAGAACGCAAAACGTCATTTTGAGCAGCCTGTGAATTGAAATATAATATATAATATCATAATATTTTTTTACAAAAAATGACTAACTAAATTTTACTTATGTATTTAAAATATTTTTATTTAATATGATCCACATAATCAGAATCCTTGCTATTAATATAAATTAAAATTTTACTTATTTTGTTTTTAAATAATATAAAATACGTTTACAGTTATACACAAGTTTTTTTTTAAAGTTTAGCTACAAAGGAGACAATATTGTAATAAATGGATCAAGTAATGTTTCAATACAAATTTTTCAAATAGAGTCATGACAAATATTTCGTTATGAAATATGCTTCCCCAAACTGAAAATGTACATGATTAACGAATTTGTCAATCTCTAATATTAAATTACGTAATATGAAATAAGAACATTTTTTTTTCAGACAGAAAAATATCTCAATATTAACTTTTACTTCATCGAACTTTCTTTCTTTCTTTTTTTTAATGAATATTTGATCAGAAAAGATAATTTTTTACAATTGTATGTTAATATGTTTCTTAAGCTGAATTCAAAAATATAGTATACTTTTGTCGCTAAGCAGTTTTTTGCTTACACTACAGGTGGTCATAGATGTGATATTCCATTGACTGATCACCAATTTTCCCAGCAGTGCACCCGTTTAAATTTTTAAAAAATAATCTCGAATACATCTGAAATATTTAAGATATCTGAAGTATTTAAGATAAATATCCTCATCAAGAAAAGTTATTAAAAATATGTAAAAGATCTCTTGAAAAATAGTTTTGCAACCTTGCCATGAAAAGAGTTTTACAATCTTTCTTGATTCACACACATCCCACCTCCATCCCATAGAAATTTATAGCTCTTCTTTTATTTTAACTATTATTATTATTATTATTGTTTATTTATTTTGTCAAAAAACAAATTCTTGGACATGGATATATATTATCTTAGCATAGTCTTTAGTATAAGTTGGTTATTTTAAATTCTAAACAGATTTCCCATTGCAAGTATAGACAACTTTTTATTATCATGAACATTATCATTATTCTATTTTGACATGCAACGATAACTTCAAAATTGAAATCACAGAAAATACAAAATAACCATAATTTTCTATTTCAAAGATATATCTTTTTTTCTTTCGTCATTTGGACATGCGACGCCGATCGTACAGGCATTAAAATGAAAAATATGAAGTTAACCAAGGAGGAATCAGCATAATATTCTGACAACATCATATATATTACTTCATTATTCATTTCAGTTTGATCCAATTCTTTTTTTTTCAGTATATAATACGCCCCACATTTCGCCTCTTTGATACATTTTGTATTTTTACTGTTAATCGTAGATGCAAAGAATTGCTTAATTATTAAGTATTTCCAATTTTCAAGATCGCAGCATGGTGAATGAGTGAATAAGGTGCATTATAATCACACAATCGTAAGGGATATACCTAAAAATATACTCAGAAAACGAGGGATGCTCTCTAACATGATGTAGTCTCGTGAGATAGTTTTAAATATAAAAAAAAAATTAAAAAAAAAATTATTAATGTAGTATAAATGAAAATCAAATAAGTCTCAAAAAGTTTTTTGTAAGCAGAAATGTATTGGGAAAAAAACGTTATTTAAAATTTAATTCAAATAATATCCAATTTTTCTTTAGTATGAGAAATGAAATCCTGACATGCCTACGGATATATAAGCATAATGATTTTGATTAAACACATATAAAATATCAATTTTTTTTCTAGTAACTATTTGTATTATACTTTTTTTTGCCACTTATAGATTAATCTCAAGAAGACATTATTAATTTCACTCAAGATCGATACGAAATGTTTCAATCAATAATTGTGATCACCATATTTTTTAAAACAGAAAACAAATAGATTAATTTCTTTCAATAAAAAAAAACTGATTTCACAATACACTTTATTTTTTTTACTTCACTTGCATTTTTTTAAAGTTGACTATTCTTCAAAATAGTTTCCGCACCCATTTTACAAGAAAAAAATCTTGTTACGCACACTTAGAATAATAAATGTGCACGGTGTTAATAAAATATTCAATGTGCTATTTCTCCTAAAATTGATTGTTTTTAAAAATAAAGTCACGTCACGAAAGTTTTAACATAAATCTATTTTGAAGGAAAATTTATATTCTATACATTATTTCATAGGAAACCCATTCCAGTTTTTGAAAAACGGCTTTTGAAAATTATTTTATAACACAAAAGACTTTTTCTATAAATTAATGCAGGCAACGAATGCACAATTTATACATTTTGAAATTATAATTCTGTAAACGTGCTTACAACGAGTGCATGAAAAAAGAAAAATCCCAAACTGTATTATAAAAATTATATATATATTTTTTTTATTTAGCTGTTAGATATTCTTCCCGCATAACGTAACATATAAGAAATAAAATGTAGGTCATAAAAGGGAAAATTCATCACTCACAAAAATACTTTCTAAGAACTCTAGTTTTAAAAGTTTATGTTAAATTAATCAAGTTAAAGAATTTTTCACTTAAACCTTTTTTTTTACGAATTTTTTTCCAGATATATGAGAAAAATAAATGTATGTGGACAAAATTGAAGCAATAAAACTTTGACTTTTTGATATTTTTTCAAACCTTTGGATATTTCTCCCCTTTAGTTTTTGAATAAATATTTTTTCTTTAACTTTTGCATTGATGAAATATAATTCTCAATTCTTTCACGATAAGCATAAATATGATAACATCATTTTGAATGAATAAATGAATATATATACCGTAAAATCCGCCGTATAACGCGCACTTTTAACACAAAAAATAATATCGAAATTCACGGGTGCGCGTTATACGCCGGGTATAAAAAGGAGAGCTTGAAAAATGAAAAAAAGATCAGCACAGAAAAAAAATTAAGACTTCTACACAGTTCGAAATACTTCTTATTTAAAACATATGGCATACCATATGAACTTTAAAAGTTGTACTTCTGGGAACATAATATTTTTTCAAGAACCTGGGATAATACCTCGAGTAAATGACTTCAAAACATACTATTATATACATACATTTCAGGTTTCTTCGTAAGAAAGGGGGGGGGGTGCGCGTTATGCGGCGAATGTATCTAAAAATTAAAAAATGTAACCCTAAAGTATGGGTACGCGTTATATACGCCGGATTTTATGGTACATATATATATATATCTCATCTTCCAATTTAAGATTGATAACATCAAGATTTTTATTCGGCTTTTGTAGGACCAAGTATCTATGACAATGTTAAGACATTAAATATGCAGAACAGTAATCAACCTACTGGTCACACACCTAAATTCACGCCCACTACGACAATTAAAAATCTAATATAGAGAAAATTTCAAATAACACAGATGTAAAAAGGCAATGTTAAAAATTGATTTAATTTATAAAACTCTTCAATATTGGTACTCATGGCCGGAGGGTTGCGAGTTCGAGTCCTGGTGCCGTTGAAGATCTACCGTGCAAAAGAGGCCGATAGATCTGTCGAGACTCAATGTCCTCCTTTGGTGTAGTGTGGTAGTTAGGAGAGGGTAATGACCGCTCAAATGTGGTCCTCTCACTTGAAAGAGATTCAACATTACCGAGTTCCGTCGCCAATATAGTCCTCGTGGTACTTTATATAACTCCGTTAATAAAACTCTCACTCACTCTTCTTTACTGGTTATTAAATATAAAATTTAATACTTAGGGGCATTAAGAACTTTATGATTTATGCTGTAGTAATATAATTATTTTGAAGAGAAATTCAAATGTAATATTTATTATTAGCTGCTCGAATAACAGGCAATAAATACGTCTAGAGGCTGAAACTAATGAAATTAAATGCTTCTTCATATAAAAATCTGTATGCAAGTAGTTCATTACATTCACAGAGAGTAAAATATTATTTTTTTATGTTTTGAACTTGTTTGTATAATCTATTAAGAATATGCAAAAGTAAACGTATAATTATACATTTTTCTGTTTATTTTTCTTCAGTTTCTAAGTAAATTATTTTTATGCGTTTTAATCTCTTTGAATATGACATGAAAAATTTAAGAATGCGCAAGCCACACATTGAAATATTATTGTAAAGTCAAAATAACAAATAGAAAGGGTGCAGAAATCTAATGTTTTTCATAATCTAGAATCTTTAACCGGTGTTCCTTTGGAAAATTTTCTGCATTAAACCAATTTTTGGTTTTCTAACAATAATGTAAATAAAATGCACAGTACAGATAATGCTTTTTCCATCAATCCCAAGCCCCCTCCATTAACTGATACAACGGAAAATTGTCTTCGTTTACATCTGCACTCAATTTTTAAAAAAATTACAGAACTATTGTATCAAGCCGTAAATCCTTTTCAACCTTTTCATGCGCAAACATTTCATACTCTAATGATTTGTTTATCTATTATGTCACAAAACTTTTCAACATCGCATACAGAAAACACTCTTTCGTCGTCCAAAATACGTTTATCCAAGAGAGCAACTTACTGTTTGGGCTTCAGTTGGAGCGCTCGTCTCTAGTAAATTATGGTAAGCGTTGATGTAATGGTCCCAGAAAAAAGCACCGATTGCCATTTGCAAGCCAAAACAGAGAACAACATAAAACACTCGTCTCTGCGTGTTGGCGTTGGAGACGATGTTATTTTGGGGACTTCCGCCATTCAAATTGCCATCTTTGCACTCTTTGCAAGTATCGTTTGTACTCAGTGGTAAGTATTTATGCTTCGGCACCACAGTGCGCAAATACTGAAAGCAACCTGTAAAAAAATTTTTTAATAATTAACTGAATGGTAATATATATCGCAAGTGTAATTAAAATTTTTTAAGTAATGCATTTTAGTACACTTTGAACAAGTTAATACAATTTACATAGTTATATACAGTCTAAGACATTCATATTACTCAGTAATGATCGCTTTATTATTTGAAATACAGCAATTATTTTCAAATTTGTTATAAGCTAGTTTTTGACTGTCGTATAGACGAACTGAACCAAGATCAGACAAGTTAACTAATTTTGAAAATTCAAATTAAGGTATCTGACTACGTTTTGAACGTCGATTTTTCAAAAGCGTAATAATTTTTTTGATAGTTAGTTTCACTTGAATTTGAATATACATATAAAAATGCTTTAAGACTATTATTGCAAAAAAAAATTATTTAAATGCATTTTCTTTGGCAAAAAATGAAGAAAAAAATAACACATTTTCAAAACATTCTACTTTTATGGGAAATATTTCCATATTAATAATATTTTGTCCACATATATAGCTAAGACTTCTGAACAGAGATCGGATAGGATTTTTTTTAATTCACTCTTTTCACAGTTATTATCAATTGAAATAATATAACCAGTGATATTCCTTTAAATTCTCTTACTCTGATACATAAAAATACGAATAAATTCCCACTTCTAAATTATATATTTCAAAATCCTAGTTCTGGCTATGTGCAGAAATCTTAGCTATTAATAGCCAAAACATTATTATAAAAGCATTTTTAGTAGACAATGTTTTGAAAATAAGTCATTCTTTCGGCCTTTTTCGCCAAAAATTGCATTTAAATAATTTTTTTCTTGTAATAATATTTGAAAAAAAAATTTTAATGTATAGTCTAATTTAAGTGACACTAAATATAAAAAAATTATTCATTTATACCTTTTTTTTAAATCATGGTTCCGAACGTAGTCTAGTCACTTTAAATGCCACCCAATAGACTTTGGTTTAAAAACTTTGACAGGAGCCAAAAATATATAAGAATCATTTATTTACTATTTTTATAAGGGAAATGTATCACTTTAATTTTTTCACATAAAAATATTTAAAACCTTTGTTTCATAAATAATCTTATTTACAATGATAAGTAATATAATATTTAGAAAAAAAAAATGTTTTAGTTACACTGACCTATAAGTTTTTAGATATCCAAGAATTTTTCATTTGATATGATAAGTTCAGAGATAAATTCAACCTTAAAATATTCTAGAACTTTAAACTGGTAGTGTATTTTTATCAAATATATTAAATTTCGAGGGGAAAAAAAGATTTTCTTGCAACAATTTTGCAAATGTTTAGCTAATATTGTTCTCTGAACAGCTAAACGAAATTTTACCTCTGAAATTATAATAAGGTCATAATTGAATATTCAATGCTTATGTGTGTGAATGTGATTGAGACAATACAAAATGAAAAACTTACCAATAAGAAATGCTGCAAATCCCAAAGCATCTGCAACTCCATCCACAACATACCCGCTGGTATTCCTCAGCGAAACGTGCTGTACCATGCCTATACGGCATCGTGCTACAATGCCATCCAAGGCATCACACCAGGTTCGCATTTGGAAGAGAAAAATGGCCAAACAATGATAGATTCTTGCATCAAAACACATGCATTTGGCCGCCCCCACAGCAAATAGAATGCCAATGAAACTCACCATGTTGGGAGTGATGAAGTAGAACACTGTACTGAATTTCGTGACCTAAAAAGGAAAACATTTTTTAATAGAGTTCAAAATATTTTAGTAAATAGAATGCAATATTATACAGAAGAAATTTAAAATAACGCTATTATGAACTGAATAGAATGCTGAAAGTTGATAAAAACAAAGTACACATTGACAGGACTATATTGATATTCTTCAAAGTTCAGCCTCAAATAATTCTCCTGAATTTTATAAGTTATTCATAGATGACGTAAGGGAGAATAGTAGGACCCCGCACCCCTGAAGAGTCAGGTTTTGCCTTTAATATTTTATAAATTGGTAAAATGCGTACTTGGCGTCAGTCAGGCTTTAGGCTCCCTAGAAGTCTGGGCCCTCAGGCGATGCAGGGGTGTATGTTACGCCCCTGTTTATCATATAAGAAGACAAAATAAATAAAGACCCCTAATTTCATCTGAGCCCCAAGTTTCATCTTAGTCAGCCTTATGAATAATACGATTAAAATCATTAGCGCGTTTATAATCTAAAGTTTGTAAGAAGTGAAAAATTAAAGTTGAGTGCAAAGACTTCAATGCGATAAATACCTTTGAGTTACACTTTTATCCATGTGTGGTAATTTGAGTTATCTTTTGGATTGATTAAAATCATAATTTTGAGACTTTAAAAAATAAAATTTGTGAGAATTATTCTTGAGAGAATAAGACTTTTTTAATTTTAAAATATATATGCTAAACAAAAAGAGAAAAACCTCATATATATATATATATATATATATATATATATACTAGCTTCATACATATATTAGCTGTAATCCACCCCCTTCACTGAGTATTTCACGATATTACGTGACTGCATATTGTTTTTAAGGTATTAATATCCAAGTGTCAGCATTAATCTTTCGATAATATTCAAAAGCATTCTTGTAGCCCTGACCTCTTCCTTTGAAAAGGACAGGACTTGAATTTCTAAAACAGAAGTATATTTATCTCTTACCTTCCCCTTTACTCGCCAGAAGCGGTTTCAGCAAAACCCGTTCTTACCAGATCTCTACCCAAGAAAAGAAACGATTGCCAAACTTTAAATCTGAGGTTCTATCGGTGCAAAAATGGGATTTTTTCAATTTTAACATTCCGTTAATTCCCCTTGGGAACCTATTTCCGCAAAACCCGTTTTTAACGGATCTCTATTCAACAAAAGACTACGTGTGCCAAATTTAAAGCCAGTGGGTCTAATAGTTCTGGAGATATCATGACGATTGCGTTGCTTTTCTCCTATATACACTTTCCTCCAAAAGTCTAAGTGCAGGCAATCATCCTACGTGTTTATGCTATAATTACTATTAAAATCTCGCTTTAGAAAATCAAAATACTAGTCAGCAATTCTTTAAAATGTCCTTATTAATAGAGCAGCAGCAAAATTCACTTTAACAAGAAAAAACAAGAATGACTACCAAATAATCACCAACCATCCGCGCCAAAAGTCTGCGTACACTTACAAAATAGAGCTTTTAAATAACTTTTATTGAAAAATAATTGCACTAAATCGTGTTTGTAAGTAATTATAAGCTTTTTTTTATGATTTATTTAGAATCTGAGATTTGAAAGCTTTTGTGGTCCCATGGCAGGCAACAGAATAGAGATCGATATATCATTGAAAGAAAAATCATCATAGATCTTCAGAAAAGGGGGAAATTTTTAAAGGAATTGCTGAAATGTTAATAGGAGACATTCATTGATTGAAAAAGTGTTCATAAACTACAAATCAACTAAACTTTTAACGTCCAAGTCAAGATCTGGCCGCCCGTCTGCAGTGTTACCTCGAGAAACTTGCTTTGTAATACGCTCTATAAAAATAAATCCAAGACTATAGGCTTCACAAATAGCTAAAAGTGTAGCTGAGATATTGCAAAAAAGTGTGACTTTAATTACAATTCGAAGAAAATTGAAAAAGGATGACTATCATGCCCGAGTTGCACTCAAGAAGCCATTCGTCTTTCGAATGAACAGAGCTAAGAGAATAACCTTTGCCAAAAAACAACTAAATGGGGTACATATTTTTTAGAAAAATGTAATACATTCAATTGAAAGTAATTTTTGTAATTTAACACCAAAAAGCACAAAAATGTGCCTACAAAAATTCCTGGACCAATCTTAAGAAAGAAAATCCTTTTTCGACTGTCAAACATGGAGGAGGAGGCATAATGTTTGGGGTGCATTAGAAGCCTTTCGGATGGTAATCTGGAATTTTTGAATCAACAATATACAAAATTGGTTATTTGAACTTATTGAAGTAAAATATCAGGGCATATGCCGAGAAACTTGCGGCGAGTGATGAGTTTTACTTTCAGCGGCACGATGGTCCTAAGCAAATGGCTCTCATTGTGAAGCCATGGCTGTTCTGACATTTCCCAAACCAATTTAGTAAGCCAACCTAGTCCCCAGCCCTAAGCACAATACAGCATTTGTGGAGGATTTACTTGAGTTAATAATCAGAGAGAACGTAATAACATCCAAGGAATTGCTCAAATTTGTCATAGTAGAAGAATGGAACACAAATATCCACAGACGAAACAACTAAGCTAGTTAAATCCCTGCCAAATATGTTGAGAGAGTTATAGAAAGAACGAAATAGCTTAAAAAAAATTAACTTTTAGTTACATTCCATTATTTTAAAGGTTTTATCTAGTGTACGCCGACTTTTGACGCATACGATTTGTGTCGTTCTCAAATTATAAATATTTGTATTATTTTATGTAATTATTAGGCGATTGTTGTTTATACTATTTGATTTAACGACGTGAGAGAAATCAATAAAAAATAGTATTGATTCAGAAAGACTTCATTTAATTAGCGATCTTTGCATAAATATGAAAGATGATCGCCTGTACCCAGACTTTCGGAGGCAAGTGTATATAGATATATTATAATAATTCAAAAATACTCAGTTAAAAAATAAATAATTCAGATTTCTAAAGTGTTATGCAGTTTTTCCGCACGCACTCTTCATGTATAACAGACGCTAAAAATTTCTGAATTTTGTTTTATCAAAAATATAATAGAAGAAAGATATTCTTTGGTTAATTTCAAAGAAATGTTTCGAGAAATGAGCTCTGCTGAATTTAGGTTTACCGAGAAATGCAAGAAATATCAGCAAGAATATGACAGGTCAAAAAGAAAAGTTCCCCACTTGCGTGAAAGAGCTTGACAAACCCTCTTCTCAAAAAAGCTCAGTAAATGCAGGTTACTTATTTCGAACAATGAGTTCGAAGACTTGGTTGCTTGCCAAAGGACTTTTAGGAAGTTATTAGAAAGTTGTCACACCTCATATAGTATAATAGTTTTTATATACACGCATCTCTTAAATAATTCATTAAGTCCTATATACATATTCATCAGAACTTATAGAATATAATTAAGAAAAATGTTGAGTTCTTTTTTTGAGTCGAATAAGAAATAAATCAATTTGCCGTATTAAACCATGTAGAAATTCGTTAAAATGCTTTTGAGTAATTGAATCGTAGAATAGAAACCAGCGTTTTTATATTTGTTTTACAAAATGTTTCTTTATGATGATAATAATAAATCATTACAGAGATAATAATATATAATTTATATTACATAAAATTTTAAGAAAAGATTGAATGAAACGCATTGAGAGTTTTCTTTGAAAAAATTGTTTTTAACAATCCTAATAAAAAACGAATTCTGATGTATATACGAGTATTTAAACATTATATCAGGAAGAGGTTTTTAAAAAATATTTTACTCTTATTCTGGAAAATTTCTGAATTATTCAGTTTCTTGGTTATTTTTCTTAAAATATACCGTACAATTCTGCGTATAATGCGCTGTTACGCTTTCAAGCTGCAATTTTTTATATAATTTTTTGGTATATTCGCCGTATAACGCTCATCCCCTTTTTTACGGAGGAACCTAAAATGTATGTGCGCAATGCTGTTATGTCTCGAAGTCATTTATTCGAGATATTATTCCAAACTGTAGAAAAAAGTAATATACTTCTAAAACTACCACCCTTTCAGTTAATAAGGAATGTCATTTCTTTTAAATAAACATTATTTCGATATATGTAGAAGTCTATATTTTTTTTTTATGCTCATCTCTTTTTAAGCTCTCATTTTTATATCCGGGGTATAACGCGCACCCGTAAATTTTGAGATTATATTGTGTGTTAAAAATGAGAGTTATACGCTGGATTTTACGGTATTTTGTTACTTGAATACTCAATTTTTGCAATAATATGCTCAAAATTACATTCTAAAATAATTCGTAACTTGTTCGTTTGTTGTTTTGATAAAATGTAAATTAGAAAAAGAAGAAGAGTTGAAATTAGTGAGTAAGAAAAAAATTAAAATGGAAAAATTCAAGAGCACGTAAGCTAACAGTATTCAGTTAGCTTAATAGTTCCTTAAAAATATTTCTCGTTCAATCGTATCTATATCTCTCACTAGATTAATAATCTTTTACTTGATTTCAAACTGTTTAAATTCTAGTTTTTTTTTAATCTAATCACAGAATTATTTTTATTATGCAATTATATTTCAGGAGGTTATTATGATTAAATTTTAGCAGGTGTTACTGGAAAAAAGACTTATTTTATTAAAAGTGTTCTACATAGCAAAAAGAAGAAAAATGTTTCAACTCTTCTAATTAAAAAACAAAATCGATAATTCATATGTGCTTTTGTGATTTTATTTTTATCACTTTTCAGTTCCTTTTTCCACTGGTTTTTCTAAAATTAAAAAGTTCCTCAAAAAAAGAAAGAAATTCTTATTTAAAAATTATTCATCACAGTTTTTTGAGTTTATATCAGAATGGAAAACAATATGTACTACATATATCTAAATATCTAATTCATATTATTAAAGTTAAAACCATACATAATTTTGAAAGCTTTGATATTAATCCTATATGCTTTCCGTCAGCGAAAAAAACAAAAGAGATATCTCTACAGTATATAAAAATAAATATTAAAAAAAACCTTTTCATCCACAAATACTGCTGTACTAATTAACTGAAATATTTACAAACAATAAATAGATTTATACCGATAAAATTAGCTGAATAAAATGAGATTATACAAATAATATAAGTATATATATCATTTTCGAAACACTAAAATTAACACATTTTTTCCACGTGTATTCTAAAATATTTACAATAATCTAATGTTATGTATGATGTACGCAAATTCAATATTTAAAAAAAAGGAACCCTTAAACTCGAAATTTAAAAAAGCAAGTTCATGTGCGTATGTGTGTGTGTGAACTTCCTATTACAATTGCTTAGAAGAGTACTTTTTTTCAAGGTTACATGGCACAGACAATCAACTGCCAACTTCCATAGTTCACTTATAGATATCAGTAGTTATCTCTGGTTCCGAGTGATTACCTTAAAGTTTCTTTGCCAAGGTGGAACAAGTCCAAAAGTGGGGACTACGTTGTTAGTTTATACATTTGTTTTCGTAATTTGTTGAATCAAATTATTTAAAATACAGGATTTAGATAGATATTCATGATTTTTTACTTTTATCATTGTCAAAGTACATATTTTCTCTATCAAGGACTGAATCCTGAATATCCATTTATTCAGAATTTTTTTTTTACTTAGAATATGAAATTTCAAAAGATAAAATTTAACAATAGTAAATATACACATATTGATTTTGCGATGTATTCGAAAACATACGAGAAAGATTTCAGAAATAATTATAATAATCGGTAATATTCACGAAATAAAAACAAATTAAATAAATCAAATTTTTCTTGGTTTCAAAGAATTGTACACTTATTTAATATTGCAGAGCTCTCAAAATTCGATATTGTTTACTTATACAATCAGACAAAAAAATTGATTATATTTTGACTCTCGAAGATTAAATTGAAATAATATTTCACTGCTAATAAAAAAAAACTCAAATTAAATTAGCAGTTAAAATTAGATAAAAATTAATCCCTTTTAGAAGGGAAAAAAATTAAATCAGATAAATATGTAATCAGAAATAAAATAAAAAAATATATTACTTTTTTTTTTATTCGAATGTGAAATTATTTTGTTAAATCTTAAAAATTATAAATCTATTGAATAATAGACACTTATGTACTACCGCAACAATGCCAACGTTAAGATAACTCGCCAAGTTGACAAACCCGATTTAGCATTTGTCGTACGAGGTGAATTGGCAACCAAGTGCTTCGTTTCATATATTATCGCCAATACAGTTGCGATAATACGTAAGTACCGAATAATGCATAGCGACTTCATCTAATATTGATAGAATTATTCAGTGCAAAGAAAATTAATTAGCCATCTTGATATTCCTTTAATTAACTAAACCTCTTCATGTTAGGAACCTATTCATTAAAAATTGACCCGATTTGTAAAAAAAATAATTGATTATTTCCGCTACTGTCGTTATTCATCAACCATTATGTGTGTATAGCATCGTGATTAATTAAATATTGACTATTAACAGCTGATTACAATTACAGTAATGTTACAATAAAAAAACCACGTAAGCAGCAAGAATTATGACCATATATCAAAAACTCCCATTTGATATGATAAATGATTATGATCTTTTAAAGGTTTATCCAGCAAGAAAAGCAATAATTAATAGCTACTAATAACTAACAGCATAATATTAATAAACGTTCTAACGCTGCCTCTTTAACGAACCTCAATTTGATATAACTTGAAGATATTTGAAATAATTAAAGCGGAAAAGAAAAAATAAATAAACCTTTTAACATTTATACAGATATAGATATAGATATATACTGTGTCTGATTCAGTAGATATTTTGAAAATGTAACACTTGCATGTATATTCACATGGAGTACATTTTGTACATGAATCATTTAGCTATGAATAATTAATTTTACATGAATTTATATCGGTCTAGAATTACACGAGAATCGGGATGTAGCTCATAATTTTCTCATATGACTGAGATCAACATTTGAACTGTGAAAATTTCCTATCTTATCTTCTATCTCTACTCAAATTCTAAATACTCACTCGTTTATGAGGAACCTTACAGAACGTTAGAACAGATATCGAAATACGTGCGTGCTATCGGTCGAATAAGGGGTCTCAGGGGTGTTAAATTTTTCTAGAGGTCTGAAAATATAAACAATTTTCAAACAAGTATAATTCATTTAATATTAAATTTAATGATTCGAATCTTTTACACATTATTTATAAAAGAATGGGGCTTCAGAAAAATATAAAATGTTTAAAATATAATCATAATTTTAAAAATCATAAGCATATGAAAATCCTTTGATAAATATTAAGTATTTTTTGTGTTGCGCACGCTATTTTCTAAAATAGTAGTAACTGATGTATAAAAATTTATAGAATTATAAAATGCATCATACTCTTTAAGCCGTGCCTAATTTTAGTATTATATGTCTTTTGTATTTCAAAATATTTGTAAAGCATTGCAATTTTTTAAATATTTTTTAAAAATGTATTTTTTTTATTTATTAAAATATATAAGTTATTATTCTATTTATATAAAAATAGCTACAGTGTAATGAAAATACATTTAACTTTATTATTCAACTTATAGCTAGTAATTAAAGCTACTACTTTAGAAAATAGCGTGCGCAACGCAAAAAATACTTAATATTTATCATAGAATTTTCATATGCTTATGAATTTTAAAATTGTGATTATATTTTAAACATTTTATACTTTTCTGAAGCCCCATTCTTTTATAAATTATGTGTAAAAGATTCGAATCATTTAATTTAAATTTAAAATAATTATACCTGTTTGAAAATTGTTTATACTTTCAGACCTCTAGAAAAATTTAACACCCCTGAGACCCCATAATAAGAAAAATAGTTCTATACTTTTTTGAAGAAACTGACAACTCAAAACCGTATAGGGTTTCGAAAAATATACCCAAAATCTAATTTTCACTAGGCCTTACAATATTTTGATTCCTCTTTCCATTAATTTAAGTGACTACTTCTCAATTTTTTTTAATATTTAAATTAAATTTAACTTCGTTGATTTTAATGATTTCCCTCAGTAAAAAATTTTTTCTTGTGTAACTTCTCTTTTTGCTGTCTCTGACGATCAACCAAACTGCTCCCTGTCATTCCTAATATTGTTCAAGTAAGTTCCGAATTTGTAACTCTAACATTTTTGCTGTATTCGTATTGGCTGGGTTAAGCCATGCCCACAATTTTGATTCAGCCGTCTTTTTAAGAATTTTTGAACGCTTCTACCTATTTCTATAATTTAATATAACGCTTTAAATCAATATAATTTTTAAGTATCAAGTAAATTTTTTCATAAGGAAAATCAATTTTAAACGACAGGACATCCCAAAGCTATCATTGTCCCTAAAAAAACTTTCGGAGATTAGTACTCCAAATCATATTACTAAAAATATCATTTGTAAAATTTCGCCATACCACACTGCGAATATTTCATATTGGTATATTCGGGAAAACATACTATTACTCAAAATTGTTTTATTCCCAAATGGAATATTATATCTTTTACAGTTTTATTATGATATCCTTTAAATATGATTTTTATTAATTAATGGAAATAACAGCTTTAAGTCCGGATATTTTTAAAGAATTTAAATATACTTCCTTTAACTTAACAGAAAAAGATAAAATATTCAACTTGACTCAATTCAGTTCTGGACGCTTTTTGCACATATCAGCATCTACAAAGCATGTTTATTCTCTTAGCTATTTATAACACAAAATCGACTTCTTGCCCCTAACAAAACATCAAACGCCCATTACTGACATAAAAAAAGCATTACTAAAATAATAATCAACAAAAGCTCAAACTTGCTTCGTTGAAGATCAAAGCCGCCGGTGTGAATATATAGTTATTAACAGGGTCCATCATCATCATTTTGACAGAGAGACCAGTGAAGGGCGATATCAGCTGAGGAACGCTGAAAGGGGTGCTTGAGGCTGAGGGGGTCGGCCCAGTAGATTGATGTACGATGGTTCGATTGTTGACATGGTAGAAAAGAGCTATGTCCATCCACAGGAAATATAATAGAAGAACTGTGACGATGACCACAGTAGCTTTGTTCTCGTATAGGGACACCATGTTTTTACGGCGGGTGTCGGATTCCCTAGGCTGGAAATAAAAATAAAAATAATCAATTTATGCGATATGAAAAGAAAAACTAGTACATAATATACTGAATTTATATTCTGAAAGCAAAAACATTTTTTCTCATAAGAGATTTATTCAATTTCTACTGTTAGTTCACAATCTCCCTACATATATATCTTGTTCAACTTTTCAATCGTTAATAAAATACTTTCTATCCATGCATTCAAATTCAAATACATTTTTTTAAAACTTGCAGTGGATGACACTTGATGTTAAAACAGTTTTTTTCAAATATTAATTCATTAGTTAAACTTAATTAAGGAATAAATAGTAACACACAAACAAAAATAATAGTCCAATACCATATATAAAAAGGAAAAACGCTCGTTGTGTTCCTGTAGCGTAATGGATAGCGCGCTGGATTTTTAATCCGAAGGTCGTGGGTTCTAATCCTGCCTGGGATAGCCTAATTTCTGAGAACGTGATTTATGAATGAATAAATAGTAACAAAAACGAAAATAGTAGTCCAACGCCATATAAATATAATGGAAAATCTCTTTCTATTTTGCCACTTAATATTGGGTTTCTGTCATATATATATGCATATTTATATTAATTGTAACTATTTAATAAAAAGTTATTATAAAATAAAAGGTTGGATCCTAGCTGGGCACACTGCTGGGCGACAAAATTTCTGGCGCCTAAGACCGTCCCCCCCCCCCCCCTCGATTCTCTTTGTTTTCGTCCATGACGTCATTTTTGAAACACGGGTTTCTGGCGCCATTTGGCGAAAAAAAAATGATGCCAAAAACAGCTGTGTGCCCAAGCTAGGATTTTACCAAATAAAATTTTTCTTGTTGACCTAATAGGCATTGACTGAAAAAAAATTATGTGTTGCTTGTGTTTTAAAATACACACAGACAAAAAGTCCTGTTCTTTTTAAATCATGAGAGGAAGGCTTTAGAAATTTTGAATACAATAGAAAGAGCTTAATATGTGTACGTACTAAGACTTAGATATTAATAATTTATAATATATATTTATATATAGCCATACATTATAATACCAAGAAAAGCGGGTGGGGGTAACGGCTAGTAATCTAAGCAAATACGTAGTAAATACCTTTATATTTATTTTAACTTTCTATTAAGTTAAAAATATAGGCAGGTATTTTACATAACTAATATAAGTGTGTATATAATCAATAATAAAAATGAATTAATACGATACTCACACCAATGTATCAACAAAAACATCATTAATTACATATGTAACAAAACACGTACAGAAATTTTATATCCCGTACCGTCATTTATCGGGAAAAGATTTAAAAAAACATGAAGGAAAGGAGATAGCAACTGAGATAATTTATCGTATTATTCGAAATAACATAGATTTGGAGAGGATAATGTCCGTTTTTATCTAAAATTTTGTTCAGTGAATGGGTAATAAAACACACACTCAGCCGATTCAAAGATTTTCTTAATTTACAGTAATCAATTGTTTTGAATTAGTTTAACTTAATTACATTTCCACGCTCACTTAAACACAACGTGATTCATTTTTTCACACACAAACATTACTCTTACGGAAGTAACAAAAATGTTCATTCTCTTATATTTTATGATATACAGTTTTTATTCACTTTTATTACTAATTTTTATAATTATTTTATGGTTTAAATTATTATTAATTCCTTACTTTAAATACATTTTTATCAAGTTAAGCTGTTCAATATATTAGGGAAATATTTAGAAAGGTTTATGACAATGAAGTACTTAAGATTTTAAGTGCATCGAGATTAAAAAGTATATTAAGTAAATATATATAACTTCGGGGCGAGTGGTATAATTTCTTATAATTAACTATGGATCATTTGGCCGAGAACGGAAGTAATCGTAGAAGATGTTGAATTGATGAGAAATCATTTTGTAGCAAGATAATACATTTTTTATTTTACATTTAGAAGACAGCACAACAAAGAGTACAAAAGGAAAAGCTAGATATTGCGGTTACATGGTTTTTACAATAAGCGGCGTGAATTTTCCAGACTTTTTTCTCGGCTTTTATACTAAAAGCAGACCGAAAATTCAAAAACTCTTACGACTTCCTGTGACGTCTCTTCTGATTGGTCCAGATAATTGGATGATGTTCGTTATACAATTCTTAACTTAAAATACACTGAGATTTTAATTTCAAAGAGATAAAGTTACGATTATATCCCGTTATGCGGGTAATTAACAGTTACTTATTTACGGTAAGTCCTGGAGTGTCAGGACCATTACAAATTAAAAACTCGAATGATGAAATTAACGTGAGTTATTATTATTATAATACATACACACACACACACACACATATATATATATATAGGCCAATTCTCTACAAACAAGAGATAACATCCAAACAATAACATTCGACAAACACATAGACAGCAGGAAAATCACACAATGAAGGACAAAAGAGTAAACGAGATTATAAATATAAAATGGATGCTACAGTGTTATGAACATTACTGACTTAGGACAGCTATAATATAAAAAATAATTTATATAAAAGTGGGGTTGAACATGTTTTTTGGCCAGCC
>BMAV01001568.1:196068-217018 GCA_019973955.1 Trichonephila inaurata madagascariensis
AACATCACAGTCACCCAAAACTGCAAGGAATACAGGTTTAAGCGGACAAGATTTTAAAAGATTAAATACAATTTCAAGAAAATATACGAACATTTTAATTTTTAATCAAATTTCTCTGAACTCAGAGAAGTTATACCAAATAAAAATAATAAGAAGTTACAGTGTGAGTACTGAGACAACGAAGTATAAGAAAATTTAATCTTGCACATTTTTAATAATATGACAAATGCTACATGCATGAATTTTTAATACTTTAAAAAACACGCAGAAGTAAAGTCTTAAAATATTCTTGCAGAAATTTGAATTGAAAAATAATCGCACATATTTTTATCAGTAAGAAATAAAATCCTTCACGACAAATGACATTTCAGCGTTTGCAATTAAATTGCGTTTCAGACAACTCGCTTTTATTGTGTTCCTTAACGTATGTATGATTCACAGATTTTCTTTGCTTTATTGCGTAGAGGCTGACAGATTTAAAGGCTTAAAAATTTTTTGTGTCATGAAAAGTCAAAACTGGTTGACTCAACACAATATGAGAATATTTCATATCATTCCTGAAATAAAAATAACAGCTGCAAAGAGCAGAATTCAAGTGAAAAGAATTATTCATTGCTCAAGAGAGATTTCATGTTTTCCCCGCAATTCATAACGAATTGGTATTTATTTCTTTTCACAAAACCAGCGTCAACATTTATTTTCAATAGATATTTACTGTAATACATTTCCGAAAGATAAGGTTTAGGCAAAATTTTCTTAAAATATTTATGACTAAATGATTTTTCTTCGATATTTTTATCTGTTGTTGAATTTTCTACATCAAAAATGAAATTTTGGAATTCTTTCTCATTCTGACTTTTATGTATCATTTAGTTAACAATGTGGACTATTAAAAATACTGTATTATATTTTAGAGTGATTATTTGCTTGTATCATAATAAAAAAGTATTGGAAAAGATACGTACAAAAAAGAGTAATCAATAGTTTTGTTTTTTAAAAAATGACAATTTAACATTAAATCAAAATTTTTTGTTAAGAAAAGAACAATAATCAAGAAATTTAGTAATGAATATAGGAATAATTGCTTTGTTTATATAAAAATGTAGCAATATTTTTTCAAAGAAAAGAAAGTAACTTTGATGTTTTCCAAACAGATTTAACATATTGCCAAATAAAAAATTTTAGAAAAATTTTAATACATCAATTCAAAAATATTATTTTACAGAAGAAACTAAGCAAATCATTTAAAATTCAAGCGATAATATATACTGCAATGTAATTAATCTTAAAAGGATGAAATTTAAATCAAAAAGAAAAGTCATTCAAAAAGTTCAATATTTCCTTTCAAATCAGTGTAATTTGTTTCTAAAGCTTATAAAATATTATTGTTCATTAATTATTGAAATCTTAACTATAAAATTTAATCAAGAAAACATTTTAATCAACTTACGAATTAAAAACGTAACACACACAAAAATGTTAACTCACATCACAAGAATGAAAGAAAAATATATACTTAGGCTACATTAAATATTAATAAATTTTAATAAACTATATATTTTTAAAAATTAGAGTTAATAATAAATTATATTGTGTTGATGTTTAAATGCGGTATTTTCTTGAAATTTTTAATATTCTTTTGCTTTAATTTTAAAAAATATCGCATGTTTTGAAAAATTTTCACTATAATCTAATTAAACTAAAAAAAAAAAAACATCGTATTTTAAAAGATGAAATAAAATGAGAAATTTTATCCTACTTTAATGAGTTATGTATAGAAGAAAAATATATATAACAATTCTAATGTTAATTAATAATTCATTTAAAATGGTGTACTAGATATTAATCATAAAAGGGAGCTAAGATCCTTTTTCGTAAAAACTAAAATTAAAAAGCGAAATTTCCCCAGTTTTTCATAAAAAGCCGGCAAATAAAAATTTTCCATTAAATAATTCCAGTAATTCAATTAATGTAATGTTACATTACTAAATCGAAAACTCAAAGATGTGCTTTTATATATAAAATAAACATATTTACATAAGTACAATTATAAAACACATACACAAATATATTAATTCGGACTTATTATAGCTACAGTTATCAGCACATCTGCTCAAAATGTGTGAGTGTGTATATTGTATTTTTCAACTCCTACTATATATATATATATATATATATATATATCTTGTTCAAATTTTCAATCGTTAATCAAACACTTTTTATTCCTTCACTGAAGTTCCAATACATTTTTTAAACTTGTAGTAGATGACACTTGATGTTAATACAGTTTTTTCAAATATTAATTCCTTAATTAAGAATAATTAGTAATAAACAAAGATAATAGTCCAATGCCATATATAAAAAAGGAAATTCGCTCGTTGTGTCCCTGTAGCTCAATAGGTAGCGCGTTGGACTTCTAATCCAAAAGTTGTGGGTTCGAATCCAACCTGGAATGGCCTAATTTATGAGAATGTGATTCCTTTTTATTATATTATTTTATTGGAATAATTAAATTTAATTAATGAATAAATAGTAACAAACAAAAGTAATAGTCCAACACCATATATAGTAAGGAAAATTGCAAGGAAAATCGTTCGCTATTTTTCCACATAATATTGTGATTCTGTCATATGTATACACATATTTATACACTAATTAAAATTACCTCATAAAAAGTAACTAAAAATAAAATTTTTCTTTGTTGACCCAAGTAGGAATTGACTTTTAAAAAAATGTTTTTTATGTTACTTTTTAAGTTATTAAGCAGCTGGATTGTAAGATTGTAAGATTTTAAATTATTTAAAGTTTTAAAAAAGTTATGTTTTGCATATAAAAGTAAAACTATCTATCCACAAAATTACAAATATATTCATTCATTAACAACAGCACATTGATAAATCATCATGCCTCTCCTTGTCAGTGATCGATCGTCACATGAAAATTACACAACAAATAAACATCCTAATGTCACAAGAGCCGAATACGAAATGCCAACTCACCACAGTCGGAAAGCAACCGCATGCCACGCGTATTTCTCTCCATAGACGTAACATATGCGTGAACAAGAACATGTGAATAATCCAGTGTGTTTTCTGAGCTATAATAGCGGAAAGGTACAAAGAGGTTCTGAGGAAGGCCGATCACAGATGATAGGATTTCTCGCTGATTTTAACGCAGCCATCCTGCTGGTTTGTGGTACTAAAAAGTATCAGCTAATAGGTGGATCGCTGATAAGGTAATGCGTTGTTACTAATCGTACGATATAATCTTTTCTAAAGAGAAAAGAAATTGTTTTCCAACGTTACTTTCGCTAAAGAGAACCAGATAACAACTGAGGATAATGAAAGAAAAAAAAACTGAAAGCAGAGCGGAATAAGGGCATTGTAGATACGAGATATAACGAAAAAAAAATATATTTTTTCATTATCTTTAAGAAAAAGATTATTTTTGATAAGTAGTCAATCAAAAATTTTAAATGAACTTTTAAATTTATATAGCAGGAAACACACGGGAAAAAAATCGCGGTATTAATTTTAAAAGATGTATACACTGATAAGTCTTAAAACAATGAAAAGTGTCTAAACAGTTTGAAATTTTCAGTGACTGTTTTAAAACTGTGTTTAAATATGAGGATTTTTGTGACATGGTAAATCCTAATATGCTAAGATTTTGATTTTTAAGTATCAACGTTTAATGAAACCTTAATTCCTATCCAATAATGTGGAAAACTTCTAATTCGAAATAGTGCCATAATTTTTCAACCTGTGTATTAGATGATTTTTTGCGAGGAGACTCTTTGCTAATAAATCGGTACTGTTCAAAATTTATATGTGACACAATTATAGTCTCATTTTCTGTATCTTCAATGGTGCCACGATTTTAGACTCGTTGTAAAAATAAATGAGGTGCAAATACAGCAAGAGAGGTTGTAGCCAATAATATAAGTTGTAGCGTCATCAGATTTAAGCGGTGAATAGACCATGCAGGAAAATGTTTCTGAGTTGTCCTATGAAGGAATGATTCAGCTTTATTTCCTCAGATTACTTTGATGTTTTTCTCAGCTTCATTCATCTAATGACAGAGTGGTATTATTCATAAGATTGAATTAAAGAATCTGAAACGCCCTTTAAGGCCTATTAAGTACTGCACAGAAATTTGGTACTCAATTTAAGTTTAAAGTATTTATGAAGATCTAAAATATGACCTAACGCCTAGTTGAGTTGAGTTGTGTTGAGTTTGGTGTTTTATGGCGCAAGAGCCAGTTTTGGCTATACTGCGCCAAACATTCATAGGTCTGTGGTCTGGACGGGAAAAGAAGAAATTGGATGACAAGGGGATCGGGCGGAAAATGGGGAGGATCACTTGGGTATCCCGGGGTCGTGACACCCGTGTTTACCAAAGATAGTAAACCCCCTGGGAAAAGGAAAAGATCACTAGGATACCTCGAGATTGTGACACCCGTACCCACCTAAAGAAGGCGAGCCCCCTGAGGGGGACCTAACGCCTAAGATTTCGCTAAACAATGATATGGACTAGACTTATCTCATAAATTTCATATTCATCATGTTTCTTCTTCTTCCCCCTCAGGGGGCTCACCTTCTTTAGGTGAGTACGGGTGTCACAATCCCGAGGTACCCTAGTGAACTTTTCCTTTTCCCAAGGGATTTACTGTCTTTGGTAAACACGGGTTTCACGAACCCGGGGTACCCTAGTGATCCTTCACTATTTTCGACTTTCTCTCTTGTCATCCCATTCTTCCTTTTCTTCTTTTCACGTCCAGATCACAGACAACAAATGTTTGGCGCAGTATAGCCGAAATCGGCTCTTGCGCCAAAAAAAACCACAATCATCCTCTTCTTCAATGGCTCGACAACCCTGGATGAGCCCTGGCCTTCTCCAGAAGTTTTTTTTCCGGGCATTTCTAATTTTGGTAACTGTTTTCCAGTTTTTTACCTTTAAAATATTTAGATCGTTTTCGACACAGTCAATCCATCTTAACGGGGGTGGTCTGCCCCATGGTCTATTTCCCATCATTTTTATTCCGATTTAATCATTTTTGTTAGGACCATGCAACACACAAAATGTGAAAAAAAAAATGATTGACATATATAGCATGTAATAATAAACGACACTATAATATACAAGCGAATTTCTTCAAAATGAAACGAAGCATTGATCATATTAATTTAGAAAATTTTCGAAATAAATAAATAATAATGAATACTTTTCCACACAACTAAAACTTAATACTTAAATACACCTGTTGTTGAGTGGCGCCCTATTTGACTTACCTCTCAGTTTTTCCAACGTTCTAAGGAAAAGGATGCATTGAGTTGAGTTAACGAGATGACCTTCTCACAAAGATAAAAAATGGTATTTCTGTAATATGTAGGTCCTATACTCAAACACAGCCAAATTGACACTAGAGGTTTTCAGAAACTCTCGTCAATGTATTTTAAGCAGCGCTAACTAAGAAAGGTCAGAGTTTGAACCAATAACTTTCTTCCACAGTCAGCGGTAGCTTATTTCTCGATAACGCCAATACCATTTATATAATGACTCGAGCACAGTATTGTATGTTTTATTAGTATATCCACTAGGAAATGGCTTATTTCTTTTATTAGTCTCCATACAAATGATAAAGATAGCTTACAGAACCTTCAGAAACTTCTTGTGGACCTTAGAAACTTCTTGCCGTGTTTTTCTTCCATCCACATCATAAAAATAGCACGACTTTGAGATTGGACCCATAAAAGATGCTCATAATAGCATGCAATAGAACTTCTTTTTATAACAATTTATGTGAATACATTCAAAGGCTTAACCGAAGTTACTAATATAAACTCCCAAATATCACAAAGTGAAATAAAAGTTATAAGTTAAACTTAGCACGTAAAATCCGTAATTACAAATAGTAGACTTTCGGTACTAAAATAAGTAAAGTACAGGGGAAAAAAGAAGTAAAAACAAAGCAATAACAAATAAACTGGACAATGTGTTAATAATTAATTTCTTATATATATATGGTGGTTATTCAATTTCAAATTGAATTATATAACAAGTAATACAAAAAAAAATCAGTCAATTCCTTCTTGGGTCAACAAAGAAAATTTTTATTTTAGTTACTTTTTATTAAATAATTACAATTAATATAAATATGTATATACACATGGTAGAATAACAATATTAAGAGGCAACTAATTTTTATTAATCATCATTATAGTATCGTATTTTCATTCAAAACAATCATGTATATAAAATTTCAATTCAACCGAATGCTTTAAAACGTGAGAATAAAAAAATCTTTTTAAGTTTTGACCCAAGCCGCTAAAAATGAAGCCAACATGACTGTATCTGTAATGCTTTAAATAATTAGTTTCAGTCAATTAATTATAATTAAATTGTTGTATTATCACCAAAACAATCGTGTATAGAAAATTTCAGCTCAAATGAGCGCTTTAAAACGCGAGAGAAAAAAACATTTTAAAGTTTTGACACAAATCGCCAAAATGGTTGCTAAGTTACCAAAAATGATGCCAACGTGGTTGTATCCGTAATTCCTTAAACAATTTGTTTTAATCAATTTTTATTAAGTATAATTAACTTACCTTATTGTCCTCCAAAATAATCGTGTATATAAAATTTCAGCTCAATCGAGCGCTTTAAAATGTATTTTATTAACAATTGAAGATTTGAACAAGATATAAATATGTATAGGGAGATTGTGAACTAAGAGTAGGAATTGAAAAATTACAATATAAAACACTTTACAAACAATAGCAATATTTAATAATGCAGGAATTCTTCATTATTCGATGGTTTTGAATCTCTTAAATCATATTAAAGCATATGCATTTGCGGTAAATTAACTGGTTCTATATTATTTACTAGTATTTTGTCCACACTAATTTTTTTTAAAAAAAATATTGATTTTTTTTTTAAGCTAAAAAATTTAATAATTTGTTTCACATTTGTGTAATAAAATACGTTTATCGTTTTATTTAAAAGCAAAATAAGCAGCTGATTTTTAAAGTTTTGTAAATTAAGGATTGTGAACAGGGATGAAACGAAAAAAACGTGTTTTTTTAAAACAAACTTCCCTTAAAAGTGAAATTTCTGTAAAAAATCTTTAAAAATTCTATCATTGAATTTCATAAAGTAATTAAGGGTTTAATGCGTAAATTTTGCATGTTTTTATATTTATTTGAAATCTTAAAGTAGAAAAAAATATATTCATATAATCCCATAATAAGATCTTGCACACACACACAATCAATATAAAATTAATCGATCTTTAAAATATATCTAGATAATTCACTGAATTACTTTGTTTATAATTATGTTTTTTAACCATGAATGTATATCAATCAAAATGAAAATGTGTTAAGTGTATTTTCTTAGTAGTAAAATCTCGCTATTTTACCACCATCCCAAATAGTCTATTTGCTCAAAACATTAAAACTTTCCCCTAAGAACTTTCATCAAGCATGTGTAACTTCATAACATTTTTCCTAACAAATAATTTTTTTTTAACTTAAAATTGAAATCTATTCTATTCCTTATCAAGACATTCTTTTAAATAAAAAATCTGTTTCATTTTATTATATAAACAACATAGCATTTTATTTAGATCGTTCTTCTTCCTGATACAAGTTTCTTTCCTCTTCAGTTCACTTTTCCATTCATACAAACCAAATAAAGCAATTGATATACACGAATGAATACAATTCACAACTTGGATGAAAGAAATAAATCCGGTCATACAGTCAAGAGAGCAACCTCAAATTCTGATTTCTTTTTTTACATGTAATGAGAGATGCTTAGAATGTAGATTGTCTCCTTTTTGACCCAGATCACGTTTTCTTTGAATACGAATCTGTCCATTATGGAAAAGGAAAACCCTGCATCAACAGTTTTCTTAAAAGTATTAAAGATGGTTACAAACTCGTTATTTCTTCGTCCTATAGTTATAAACTCGTTTAAAGCGCAATGGGTTTAACCAGTGTAAGGATTGAACATAACCGTAATAAATACAGAGAAAATCGTTTAACACGAAACTGAGGCGACTGAAATAATTTTTCGCGTTAAAACGATTTTGTGTTAAGGTATCCGACAGCGTGATTTCTCAAAAACGTATAAATGGATAATATTTATGACATTTAGTGTCACTTAGATTAGAAAAGGTATATAAAATTGTTAATTGTTAAGAATAGTATTACAATAAAAAATTATTTAAATACAATATTTTGACAAAAAATGAACATAGAAGGACCCATTTTCAAAATATTCTCTTTTTGTGAAAAATGCTTCTATTATAATAACATTTTGCTTGTGTATAGCTCAGACCTCTGTACAGAGGCTCGACTAGAATTTTTGAAATATATAACTTAGAAGTGGGTTTATCCATGTTTTACGACACAACTGAGGGGAGAAATTTTAAGAAAAAAACGCCGATAATTATTTCAAATGGTTGTAAATCTAAAGATAACGTGAATTTTTCAAAACTCATAGTTGAGCCTCTGTACAGAGGTCTGAGCTATATACAGGCAAAATATTATTATAATAGATGAATTTTTCACAAAAAGAGAACATTTTGATAAAAGGTTATTCTAAGTTAATTTTTTGCCGAAATACTGTACTTAAATAATTTTTTTTTTGTCAAAATGTCCTTAAAACCATTTTATACATGTATTCTAATCTAAGTGACACTAAATATCATGAAAATTATCTATATATGCGCCTTATTAAAATCACGGTTCCGAACGAAGTCGGATACCTTAAAGGAAAAAAAATGCAAATATATATATATTATATCCAACAAAACTAAGTTTATTGTAGTATGTTTTATTTACATATATATGTATTTGTGCTTTTATTAAATAAAAATCAATGAAACAAAAACATTCACCAGAACTTCATGAAATTTAAATCAAAATTTTATTATTTATTATTTTTTATTATTTAAATCAACGTTTTCTTAAAAACAAAACTTTTATTGAGTTTTTGGAAAATAATCTGATAGTATTCTTTGTGCTGTCTTTTTCAGCATCAAACTGTTAACAAATTGCTCGATGTCGTCCATTGTGTTATTCATTTTACCGTCTAAATAACTGCGCGTACTTTTCATGACGTTCCTCATTTCAGTTGTATTATTTCGAGTTAACCGATATTTGTTCTTAAGCGTTTTCGAGTTAAGCGTATTTCACTATGTAAGGAATTAGGTCCACATTGGATATGTTACACTTTTAGAATCTAAAATGGATGTAAAAATTTTAAATACAAAACCAGAGTAAATATCATGAAGAATACAGAATGTTATTTATTCATTGACAATGTAAAAAATCAATAAATAAAAATTACATTTTTAGATATTTGAAGTGTATATGTCATTACCGAGGAAACGAGGGGATTTATTAGTATTATAATTATTTAACTGTAAATACCCCAAATACGAAGAATGAATGCATTTTATTAACTTTCAACTTTTTTAAGGCGACTGAGAGACTATTCGTTCAGAATCGTGATTTTGTAAAAGCGAATAAATAAATAATTTTTTGATATTTAGTGTCGGTTAAATAGGAACATACAAACAAAATTATTTTAAGAACATTATTACAATAAAAAAAAATTTTAATGCAATTGTTTTTTTGTTTTTTTTTGCATCAAATGAATAAGAAATTAGGTTTTCAAAATATACATATTTCTTTTTTATAAAAATGTTTCTTTAATAATAATATTTTTCCTAAATACTGCTAAGACTTTTTTATGGGGCCTGTACAACGGTTTTTCATATATATGTTTTTGGAGTTGATTTTCTTTTTTTTATTCATACTTTATTGAATCAAAGTACAGAAATTTTAACAAAAACACTGGTTATTATATTTTAATTGATCGTAACAGACAAACATAAAAAAGTATTAATTTTGAAAGCTTTTTCTTAATCTTGGTTCTGAGCGTAACTTAAACTGAAGCTTGAAGAGAAAACAAATAATATCATTAATAATTAATGTAATTTAACAATATTAAATTACATACATTCCTAATATATATATATGTGTGTGTGTGTGTGTGTGTGTGTGTGTTACTCTTATTTCAATAATTAATCTTAAAAATACCGATACATGTGCAAGTATTCATTAAATTACATCAGGATACATTTTAAAATTTGTGATAACTTTATCATGAACCAAAGTATTTATATAAAATAACCCCTATTTTTCTTTTTTAATATTATAGCATTATCTTTAAGTATTTTCAGTATATAATACATGTCTTGTGTAATTATCAGTATAAGACATATTCTCTCTGATGCTAAAAACTTTTACCTACATGCATATATACTATTGGTTTTAAATGTTTTTTTTATGAAAACAATCAGCAAATTTTCTCTGACTCCCGCTTAGTAATTTTCACTAAATACGAAGAATTTCGAATAACAGTTCTCAAATTCTTTAATTAACAGAAAATAATTCCTGGAAAGGAAAGAAAAAATTTAGTTTTCTATATTTTTAATATATTTTAAAGGTATCAATTTATTAATTCAGGGAGAAACATGTATTAATCAATACAAATTAATATTTCAAATTCAAAAAAGTAGTTTTCATTTCCGTTTCCATGGAGAACATACTAAACAAAAACCTTTGTTTACGTCATGTTCTCCATTATGAAATCGAAATGGGAGCTATCGCAACTTTTTATGAATCATAAGAAATTGTTTTCTCAATCTTTTAATTAAAGTTATGAAACCAATATAATGAATTCCAGTAAGTAATGCATGAGCTAATACAATATTTCGATCTTATTAACGCGCAATTTAAAATAATTAAAATTAAATTAATTAAATTAAAATTAAAATAAACATATAATGAGCTTAAAAATTAATGGGAAAAAATTGACAGGTAACTGTTTCAGTAGTTCCGATGTCGAAATCATAATTACACCAACGTTTTAATATTTATGAATAGTTTTACGAAATTCCATTTTTATAATTTATAAACTTCGAAATTTACGAGTGCTTGTAATATTCTGAGTATAAAAATGCTAGCTTCAAAAATAAAGAAAAAATTAGAATAAATAATTAGATTTCTACATGTTTATCCAAATACTGTTTATTTAAAAGAAACAGCATCATATTTTATGAATTTGTATGATTGGATAACAAAAAAATCGCCACATGTTCTTCTTCCGTTGTATATGACAGCACATCACCGATTTACCGTAAAATCCGGCGCATAACGCACATCTATACTTTCAAGCTGCATTTTTTTTTAATTTCAAGGTATATTCGCCGCAGTGGTGTAACAGAGAACATTTGGGCTCCCTCGCAAAGTCAGGTTTCGGGCCCTAAGTTGGATTCTACAAAGGGTAGGTATTTGGAGGCAGTCAGGCTTTGGGCCCCCTAGAACCTACCCCCACCCCCGCGATGTGGGGTTTGAGAGTGTAAGTTACGCCACTGATTCGGCGTATAACGCGCACCTCCTTTTTTACAAAGAAACCTAAAATGTACATGTTTATTACGTTTTGAAGTCATTTATTCCAAGTATTATTTTAGCCTTTTGAAAAAATAGTATAATTCTAGAATTATTACCCTTATAAAATTCAAAGGTATATCATTTCTTTTAAATAAACAACATTTAGATATATGTAGAAGTCTTAATTTTTATTTTTTTTATTTTCATCTTTTCTATTATTAAAGCTATTTTTTTCTTACCCGGCGTATAACGCGCTCCCGTAAATTTCAATCTTATATTTGTGTTCATAGGGAACGTTATACCTCGGATTTTACGGTATATTTCATTTTTTTCACCATCACTGTTATTCTGATCCATAAATAAATCTTCATCTCTATTCCATCTAGATCAGCGATACTCAACATGCAGCCCACAAAGTCTTTTAAAGTGGCCCGGTCATGGTCCATTGCTCTGAGAAATTCACTTATTTAAAAACATTGAATTAAAAACTTGGGAATTCTTTGTCAAGAAATCAAATGTATCAATTTTGCTTTTTGCTGTCGGTGTCATACAGGAACGAATTGATATTCTTTTTCTCTTTGGAATGGTGACGGTTAGTGTGATAACAGATAATAGTAGAGTAGCGACCATTTCATGGGTGGAACTAATTTTTTAAATATCTTTCATATCTTGCAAGCGAAAAATATTCGAAGAAAATATATCGTTTCAAGATGATTGGGAGGTTGACTATTTTGTAGTGAAAAACAAACATGGATCAGTAATTGTTTTATTTGTCACGAAAGTGCTCAATTTAAAAAATACTAATCAAAAGGAATCATTCGATGACACTTTTCCTCGAAGATATGTTTCAAGATGTAATAAATAGGCTTTCTTGAAAAATCTTTGCAACAGCAACATAGTGGTTTGTTTGTAGAAATATCAAAGCAGCAACAAAGTTCTTATGAAGTTTGTTATATTATTGATAATCATAGAAACCGTTTACTGATGCAGAAACTGAGAAGGAGTGTTTCTTAAATGCATTTAATTCAGTGTTAGCGACGAAAATAAAAAAAAAAATTAAAAATAATAATTAAAAAAAGCAAAACACAAGAGTTAAAATATTTTGACCAATTTTCCACATTTTAACCCCCACACCCTTTACCCTCATGATGCGGTCCACGTGAAATTGTTAACATATGTACGCGATCCACCGTGAAATAGATGATATATGTATGCGGCCCAACAGAAAAAAAGGTTGAGTACCCTTGATGTAGATTTTTATATATACAACATTTTTTTTAATTATTTTCTTTAATTATGTCAGGTTTTATTTTATACTTTAATTAACCACTTACAGATTATTTCTTGACTTCAAAAAATAAGACCATGGCATATGTAAAAAGAAAATAAATTTCTATGTAAAAAGAAATGTGCGCGTTATACGGCGAATTTACCTAAAACTAAAAAAGTGCCATTAGAGATAAGCGTTTTTCTGTGGAATATACGATATACAGTAAAATACGTTGAAAACGCGAAAACGCTTAAGACGAAATATCAGTTGACATGAAATAATACAACGGTCCCGACAAAATACTATGTATTTGTACGCATTTTTCTTAACACGAAACGAAAATCGTTTAACACGAAAAGATTTCCCTTCTGGTAATGAACTAAATACGGAAAACACTAGCCCCGCAGGCAAGATTTAAGAGGGGTGTGAAAGGAAAGAGAGGGGGTTTCATATATTTCGTAGAAAGGAGGATAACTTGGCTTTGAAATACTCTCGGAATAGCCTGTGACACGAGCCAATTTTGTTTATCTAAGCTACTTTCCCCCTCAACCCTACAAACTCTCCACCCCCAAATGAAATGAATGATGCGGCTCCTATTCTCACATCTTCCGAAATATGGAACATCATGAAACGTATGCGCAGTTATGAACACGGATATTCTAATAGTGAAATGAATAACAAAATGGACGACATCGAATAATTTGTAGACAATTTGATACTAAAAAAAGAGAATGCGCGAAAAAAAGTATCAGATTATTTTCCCAAAACTCAATAAATGCTTTGATTTTCAAAAAAACGAAAATTTTATATTAATTTCCTTTAAGCTCTAATGAATGTTTCAGTGGCATTGATTTTTATTATATAAATACATGCACCTATATATATAGGTGTAAGTAAAACAAACTGTAATATAATAATTTTTTTGAATATATGCTTCTTCTTATATATATATATATATATATTTGTAATATTTTTTCACGAGAAATTCTTTTAACACAAAAAAAAAATATTTCTGTCCCCTCAGTGGTAATATATGAAAGAGGGATATATGAAATATGCGCTGCCTAAATAGAACAATTAAAGGAAGAAACAAGTGTAATGCAAGTTGAATCTTTCCAAATGCTAATTAAGTCAAAATTTAATTTATCAATGGAAATTTATCTTTTGAAAACATATTTCAAAGTATTTTGATCCTATTCTCGAACACATCATTATAAAATTAAAATAAATTACTTAAAATATATTATGTTACTCCAATATTTTGTGATGCACTTATTTCATGACATTCTTTTTAAATACATAAAGTATGTCACATTAATATCAAAAGAAAAGAAAATATTCTGAATATGTGTCTGATCTCTCAACAACGCGTGATCTCTTTTTATGGAAACTATGTATTAAGTCATATCACATAAACTATTTATCTTTCATCACTTGATCTTAGCAGATACGCAAATCCGCAGTAAATCACAAAATAGACATAGCTATTCAACATGACCTTTATGCCAATCAGTGTGCAATATATACAGAGGATTAGAGATGAAACATACTCTTATCTAAATTTTTTTATGACCCCCGAAACTTTTTTCTGTTGCTCACGTGAGGAATCACGAGTCTATCGAATTCACGTGAAATATGCATCACATTTCTTTGTTTACCCAAGCGTGCATTTATCAATAACTGAAAAAACAGATGCGTAAAAATAAATCTATCTAAAATGACTCAATGTACACCCTCGTTTATTTATAGACTGCAATTAATTCCAATTCTGATAGTCTTATTGCATTATTGATAACTATCGATAATTTATCATGCAATTGTTAGACGAGGAATAAAGTCTAGTCAGTCTATAGACTGGAAAGACACCGTATCCTGCTACAAGACTGTATACTATTATATTCGTACCATGTTGCTGTAATAATGAAAACAACACAATGCTTGTAATATAAATTATACAACATATGTAACGCAATAATTTCAAAACAATAGCGTTGCATAAAGTGGTGATTCAGAGTCTATGATATAGTTGCTTTGACAAAAACGATTTCAAAATAACATAAACATGCTATATCAACAAATATTTAAATGTTATAGTTTTGGATTTAGGAATGAGTTTTGAATTGTGTGTGTGTGTGTGTGAACTTATATAATGTTTTGATGAAATCTACATCATACCACAAATATAAAATAGGACATTTTTTTTTAATAAACCAAAGCTTTGCAAATTTTCTGACAGTTATACATATTTTATAGATTTTCTGTCGGATTCCCTAAAAATTTGAAACACTTAAATAAGCCATACGTATTTTAAAAATATAAATTAATTTTAAAATGCAATAACTTTTGACTAATATATAGATGTTTGGTGCTTACCTGTATATCTACATATAATAATTTTCTCTTAAGCTTTCGATTATATTTAACAAAAGAAACTTTTATACAAGATTATTCATTACGTGCTTTAATGTATTATTATATAATTACGTGAGAAAATATGATACATTCAATATGCAATACATTAAAAGGAACAGAATTTAATTAAATTAAATGCAACATTTAAAACGATCGTTACAATCCTTATCAAAACTCTTTACTCTCACGAGGATGTACGCATATAATTCAAATTTTATTTTTCAAAATATTTATAATTAAAATAATTTCTAAATTTTTCGGTGTATCGAAAATGAATTAAGAAATACTTTGATTTTATTATAAATAAAATGAAGCCGAAAAAGACGAGAAAGTTATTATATTTCATCCGCAGCTGAGAAATTAAACAGAATACATATAATTTTCCCCCGTAGAATATACAATTTTTTTATGAGTATTCAAAACTATAATTAATTTATTTGGATGAACACAGAAAAGAAAATATTTCAATCTTCTGCCACTGATCAAATTTACGATAACAAAATGGGATTATGTACTTATTCAAAAGAAATAAAAAAAATAATAATAAAAATTTTATCAATAACATTAAGAAAAGAAAATTAAGAATATTACATTCCCTTAAACATATGGATTAATATTCTCCGGAAAGACATTTTAACAGATGTGTGAGTAAAATAAATTGTGTTTATCAATAGCGAAAAAAATTATAAAATTATAAATGTGAAAACATATGTGTGTGTGTTTCCCTACAGAATCCAATTCTAAATAAAATAGATTGAATAAAAAAAGCATGAAGAAAAGAAAAAAAGCATCGAAATGAATATAAAAGAAATACTCCAGAAACTAAACACTTTCAAGACAAATGTATTTTTTATTTTAAAAAATTCTATAATCCAATAACCCTTCTTGAAAATATTCGGTTCGACAAGACGTAGGAGAAAGCCGCTTTTGTTAAAACAAGTTTATCGACTTCCTTTCAGTCAGCTCCACCCTTAACATTTGCATAAATACACAAATAAAACAAAAGGAAAGAAATAAAAGTGCTAATGCCTGTTGCTTTTAAAAATTATACAAAGGTTTGCATATAAGAATATTAACAGAAAATAACCAAAAGATATAATTCTACTAAAGCAGGTGAAATTATATTTTTGGTTGGAATAAAGTATAATTATTTTATATTAATATTTACAAGGAGAGGGCACACAACTAAGGGGAAATTCATTTGGGGACGAGACTTTGTGTATAACAGTAGTACTGCTACTCTCTCTCTCTCTATAGGGTATTCAAACCTCAATGTGTGTGTGTAATTCTGCCGAATGGTCAGTCAATTCCGAGAAAACAGCGTTTGAAATTCATGATACAACGTCGCCGTGGTACGATCATCAGCGTATCGGAGTACTATCCAATGGACCGGGGTTCGATTCGCGTGAGCACCAACTTCATTTTTATTTTTTTCTCTTCAATTTATTTTTCAGAATTAAATACTTTTATAATTATAGTAACTATTCTATATAATTCTATATAATTATAGTAACTATTTTACTTTTTTAAAACACCAAACAATTAATAGTTATGATAATAATATTTTTAATAAAAAGTGAAAATAATTTAAATAATAATAAATAAAGTTAAATAAATATAAGTAAAAAGTTAACTTTGTGTTACATAATTTTTTTTTATTATATTCAAGAACCTGAGTGATAATTATCATAAAAACAATATCTTTATTCACAGACATCTTCACTATAAAGTATTCAAACTATTTATATTATATGTGATATATGTAAAATAATATGTATCAAAACACTACGAACTCTTTTAAAAATCCAGAAATAAACTAACAAGGTTATATTGTAAACCAAAATCCGTTATCTTACTAATTTCTCATTTTATTGGAGCATTCTTTGCTTTTAAAAGAATTCTTTGTTCACCTGCTCTTTAAAAACAGCTGCCTTTCTCTTGAACAAAATCGTTTTGTTAAAAACGGAAGTAAAATTTTATGGCCATTTAGGTATAAAAGAAATAATTTTAAAAATACAATTAATTAGATTTTAATGACAGAAATAATTGTAGTTATACCATACATTAGTTGTTTTTGTGTTTTAAAAAAGTAAAATAGTTACTATAATTATATATAATATCATTTAAAAATCAATGAATCTTTTTTAAAAAATAAAATTATTTAATTCTGAAAATAAATTGGAGAGAAAAAAATAAAAGCGAAGTTGGCGCTCGCGCGGAAAGTATTCCGATACGCTGACGATCGAGCCACGGCGACGTTGTATCAGGGAGAAAATAACTTGTATATAAGCTTAGTATGAATTTCGAACGCTGTTTTGTCGGAATTGACTGACCATTCGGCGGAATTACATTGGAGTTTTAATACCCTATAGCACTACTATTACACAAAGTCTCATCCCCAAATGAATTTCCTTAGTCATACCCTCCCCTTGTTAGATTAGAACAATGAATTCCATGATAAACAAACACCACAGCAATAATGCTTTATCAAAGATATAGCAAAAAGAAACTAACGACCAAGTAGGCATGGTTTCATAATCAAATCAAAAATGCATTTAAAAACATGTAGTGAAACAGAAATATATATATCGGCAAAATTAGAGTTTATTACAAAGGTAGTGTTTTACAATCCAATTCTGGTCGAGACAATTATAAATTATTATAAGTTAACAGAAATGTCACTAAGCGTCAATATAGATTAATCAGCGTTAACATATTTTAGCTGTCTCTTATCTAATCACACATTTTTAAATTTTTAATTTGATTGTTCTTTTTCCTTTACGTACGAGTGAAATCCCAGCATTAAACGTAACAAAGAATTACTAGTTCTTAATAATTCTTCTCTGCAAATTTCAGAAAGAAAAGAAAAAAAAAGATTAAACATAGCAAACACGAAAGAAACATATTTATATTAAGAGTTTTCTTTCTTTAATCTTTTTGTAACTTATAAAGTTTTGCACAAATCCTTGACACAAATTTAAAAAAAAGCAAAAACTTCATTAAACCTCTCAAGAAGCCGCCATACTCCACACACTTTAATTAGTTGAAAAAATATGTGGTTACAAAACTGATGAATGTAACTACTTATGATGAACTTAATTTGAACACATACACTTCAATTCCTTTAATCCGCTTGCTGTAAATGCTGAAATGACTCCGTACTTCCATCTATAAAGGGATAGAAAAATTAATTTATTGCTGTTTAAATATTTACGGAACAGAACTTTGTATAACTTTGTTTCTTTTTCAATTCGAAATCATTTTGGTAGGAAAAGTATTTAAATGGTACACAAAAGTGTTAGACGTCTAATCAGTGGCGTAACGGAGAATATAAACGCCCCCCCCCCCCCTGCAAAGTCAGGTTTTGTTCTCCAAGCCGGATCTTACAAGGAATTGCGTACTCGGCGTCAGTCAGGCTTTCGGCTCCCTAGAATCCGGGGCCCCTCCGCAATGCGGAGGTTGCCGGGGTGTACGTTATGCAATTGCGTCTAATATCAAAGCATACCCATGCAGTAAACATGATGTTTCAATATTTATATCGTTAAACAGTGCCATTTTTTCGCAACGTACATACAATTCATATAATTCCATTTTCACAATAAACATTTAGCCTGTTTTTAAGGTTTCCGACTACGTTCGGAATCGTGATTTTAAAAAAGAGCATAAACGGATAATTGTCATGATATTTAGTGTCACTTAGATTAGAATACATGTATAAAATTGTTTTAAGGACATTTTGACAAAAAAAATTATTTAAATACAATATTTTGGCAAAAAATTAACTTAGAATAATCTTTTTTCAAAATGTTCTCCTTTTGTGAAAAATGCTTCTATTATAATAATATTTTGCCTGTATATAACTCAGACCTCTCTACAGAGGCTCAACTAGAATTTTTGAAAACTTCACATTATTTTCAAAGTTACAACCCGTTGAAATAATTATTGGCGTTTTTTTCTTAAAATTGCTTCCCTCTGTTGTCATAAAATATGTATAAACCCACTTCTAAGTTATATATTTCAAAAATTCTAGTTGAGCCTCTGTACAGAGGTCTGAGCTATATACAAGCAAAATATTATTATAACAGAAGCTTTTTTCACGAAAGGAGAACATTTTGAAAAAAGGTTATTCTAAGTTAATTTTTTGCCAAAATATTGTATTTAAATAATATTTTTTTGTCAAAATGCGTGTCCTTAAAACAATTTTATACATGCATTCTAATCTGAGTGACACTAAATATCATGAAAATTATCCATTTATGCACTTTTTTAAAATCACGGTTCCGAACGTAGTAGGATACCTTAACAATCAATGCCTAGATTTTTCTTGAAAATACACAGCTGGTTAACTAAAATGCATCACTAAGAAGGACAAGATATACCGAAAATAAATTTAGTACAGATATTAGTACAAAAGTGAACAAAATGATTAAAAATACAGCCTTCTGCGAGGTGAGGAAAACGCGATAAATCAGATGATGCCGTGGAGTCATTATTTGCCATCACGGACTGCAATAATTGTTGTTGCACGCCTCAGGACTGAATAAAGAAAGTTTTCGATGCTTCGTTGGAGTACATCAGCCCATGCTGCCTTTCCACACTGCCAAAATTGATTTTATGTAGCAGTGGATGGTGTATGACGTGTTACTCATTCTCTCCAAATATTCAATAGGCGATAGATCAGAACAGGTGAGCAGGCTGAATGTATAGTAGGACAACAAGCTCCAAATCCTTACAGATACAGCGCTAGCCGATCATTGAACCGGCACTGCTATCGGAAAGGTGAGAAGGATCCAATATCACCCCAAAACATAATGGTGGGTAAGGGATGCAGTATAACGATGCATAAAGCAACAGTTAATTAAACTCTCTCTACGATGTCTCAAGATTCTAATTCAATCATCATGATATTGCACGCAGAAATGTGCTTCGTCTTTAGAAATAATATAGAACCATTCGATTACACATGTTCACCGCCCCATGTAATATTTCAGATGTAAACGTGTATCATTTTGAGACAAAGGTATTCTCAGTAATAGAAGCCTTGCGGACATTCTACAGAGTTGCAAACGACGTCGAAAGGTAAAAACTGATAACAATGGCGGATACTGATTGTTGAGCAACAAGTCATTTGTCGTGATATGATTTCTGATGCGACAGAACGATCCATCACTGTCATGCGCACGATATGCCTGTCATCTCGAGAAGTTCGTTGAGGCTAGAGTACAGTCGGTGAATCGTTCCCTCTAGTATTCATCGATTACATACCTGTTTTACTGTTGCTTGGATACGTCTGACAAGATCACTTTCTCAGAAGGATAATCAGTATTCTTTACAGACAATTCTTTCTCGGTCCAACTCAAAAACGTGCTCCAATGAAGACATTCATGTAAAAACAAACTCGTACAAAAAACTTCTCCAGTATTCTAAGATGGCATTCTGTTCTCTCTTTCTATAGCACTTGTTGGTGGCTCTACAGACATTCATGATGTGTGCGTGCACTGTAAAGCTAATCATTTGCATGTACCATTGCAATATACGCACGGTGACAGGGTGACACATTTTCATTTTCGGTTATTTTGGGTGGCTAGCAAAATAGTTAAGATATCAAATAAATGGTTACGTTTCAAAAATTTTAAGTTGTTGTTTATATATTTCCGCAGACAATATTAAAAAAGTAAATTATGTAAAATAATTTTATTTTACTTTAGCCATTCAATGATAAAAAAAAAAATAAAAAACCTCTACCGTTCTTTTTTTTTTTTTTTTTTTTTTTTTTGAAAAAATTTTCCAATATTAA
>BMAV01001568.1:217118-301961 GCA_019973955.1 Trichonephila inaurata madagascariensis
ATTATTGCACAAATTAAATCTCAAATCCTTTTTAAATAATTCAATTTAAAAACATATTTCTTATTTCAACATCTAAAACAAAATCTATATTTTAAAAAACAAGAAATGTGAGCTACGGGGCATATTACTCAAAGGAAAATATCAAGCCAAGTAAACAGAAATAAATCAGTAGCGCGTATAGAATACTGTTCTACACTCAAGATAGGGAAATCCAAATGTGATTATAATTTGTTGGTCTTTTCCACCCTGAAATTCTTTTCTATTATGTATATTCTTAATGCAGGACAAAAATACATCACTATTATTGATTTTAAAACTCTACTAATGTTTTAAAAGTTTATATTAAACTTAAAAATTTCTGAATATTTCGACTGTCCTTTTTCAACCCAAAACAAAGTGTGTTAATGACAACAAATTTCATATAATTTGCAATTTTTTTTTTAAATCAAATTTCGATTTTCTGTACCCCAATAGAAAGCAAAATATGTTTCAAATCAAATTATTCTATTCTTGTCGAATAAATCTCAAAGGTTATCTTTTTTTTAAAAAAAAAATGACTTTGACTTGAAGGTGAAATTAAATTAAGAAACAGCTGACACAGCTCAAAAACTTTACTTGAGATCATTTCAATGATTATTACTTTTTAATAAGTCGGCACGAGAGAAAAAACATGTTTCCGAAAAAAGACACGCAGATGGAAAAAACAATAATAAAACAACTCAACCCCACTCTCTTTCAGGAGGTCTAAAAACACTCCAAATGGCCTTGAGACTTCAATGCGACACGTAAAAAAACAAAACCAACAATGAAGACAGGAAAGATGTTTTTGACGAAGTTGAAAGAATCGAGTTATTTTAAAAAGGCTGACTTTTACTATTGATTTTAAATTTTCCGGCTATCTGAATAAACATGACGGGTCTATATTAATATACTACTGCAAAAACCAGACTACACTAATTGCAGGTTGGTTTATATCATTCTAGCAAAACCAGCTGCGGAATTTCCTATGCAACAATAAACATCCGAATCGATTTCAAGTTATAAATTCACCTTTTCTATTATATCTCGGGTTTTTTTTTTTTTTTATTTCTTTTTATTTAAAATATAAGCTTTACTCTCAGTATATTTTCGGAATATACAAATGAAAGGAAAATAGAAAAGCGTTATACTTCGAACTGTTGTTGTTTATGAAGAAACCAAATGGAAGTGATTAGTATACTTATTCTAAGGCATTATAGGTATCCTTTATTGAATTTTATGATGTTTGAAGTTTTTTTGTAGACAATTGCGTCAGCTAAGTAAAATATTCTTCACTTTGATTCATGCTGAATGCAGTTTAAAAAAAAAAAATTTCAACAAAAAGAGAAATAAACAGTTTATCGTGTTTTTCAACAATTTCACAGAATAGAACGAATCAATACCTTCCATGAGAATAAAATGATTTCGGCAATCCAATCCTTGATCAAACGCCTTAAGGATCAAAGCGTATAAATATTCAAATATTTTGCTTTTTAATAATTATGTCAACAAAATTGAAAGAAATAGAAAAATTTGTATTTCTGTGGTAAAAATACACTAATACCACCTCATTAAAAAACATGATTTTTTCCTAATCATAAATATTTATACCAATGCTAAACATCGTCGAAAAGTTCAGGTAATATTTTTTTTAAAAAAAGCTTTAAAATTTAGCACTGTAACCTCTCTTGTCATTATCTGACTCTCCCAAGGGCCAGAAGCGCCCTCTATCAACCACTCATCTTTAATGGAGGCCAGGTGAGGAGAGAATATGAATGCTATTATATATAAAAATTTGTCCATGTTTTAATGGTATGTGGTGTTTCCATTGTGAAACCTAACTTAAATTATAATGAATGTATTAATTAGTGTATTTATTAGTGTAATAAATAATTATTACACTAAAGGAGACTTCACTGAAACCAATCCCGAATTAACCACATTTAGCTTAATCTTTAAAATCTAACGCTCTACAACACTACCTCTAGAAATTATTTAAATTTAGAAAACTAAATTCAAACAGCATAATGGAAAATTTATAACGATTATATTAATAAACCATTAACAAAAATGTTATTATTAAGAGGTCACAGTACGATTCAATTGACCAAAATCGGTCAAAAAATCAAATTTAATTTTTTTAGCCTAATTTTTTTTTTATGTACTTTTCTATAGCCTCACAAAATTTGAAAGCTCTAAACTTAAAAAATGCAGAATTATAATAGCTTTTACGTTCGTTTTTATTCATATCCCTATGGTAAATCAAAACTTTAAACTGCCGTAACTCAGAAAGATAAAATAACTATTTTGTCTTCATTTAAAATGCTAAGGCTTTTTTTCTATTAAGCCTAATGCTTTGAATTTTTTTTTACCTATCCCCAATAGTACATGTAACAAAAGTTGGTATGCATTTTTGAATCAAAGCAATATTTATTTTTTTAAAAATAATTAAACTTAGAATTTATACATTTTCTAAGGAATTTTCAATAAACATTCATAAAAAGAAGTATTGTGAGAATACCAATTACGTTAACGCAAAACCCATACCAACTTTTATTATACATAGTTTGATGTACTTGTAAATCAAATTTCATGCGTGTATGTCAATTTTTGTAGGAGGAGTAGCATTTTAAAACCACTTCAAAAATTTCAAGTTTTTTCCTTAAAAAGTTACATGGCTAGCTTTTTATGAAATATTGATCACAAAATATGTTTAACATAGTATACATACATAGGAGCCAACCAAAAAAATATTAAACATGCTTAAATTAAAAATTTTATCGTAAATCGTACCATGTCCCCTTAAAAAAATGCCTTCATTATCAAAATTGTAAGCCCAAATTTAAGAACCATTGTGTAGCTTAAAGTATTCATCATCATTATTTTCAGCTTTGCATTGCATTTACTTTTTGTCGTGTACCACAAAGCATCTAATAAAAAGTACAACATACAAAATGCTATCCCCTTTCTTTTTTTTTTTCCTTTTTAACACAATGCTATTTTTCAAAGTTTTGTATAAAAAAGAGATTTGTACAGCAACAGGATATCATATTTTGAGAAATTGAATGAATTCGAGGCTTAATTTCGGAACAGCATAATATAAATTGCCATAGTAACTGACAACAACACAAAATTAGTACTTGATAATTGCACGTGAAAGTTTAAAGAGAACTTCCTTTTCTTTGTAGAATGAAATAAATCGATTCGCGCTAAATCGAGTCGAATAGCAGTAACATGATTCGGTTAATTTTATGTAGAAACTGCAAGATGTGTGTGTGTGGCAAAAAAAAATGTAAAAAAGAGTTACTAAAAAAACTTTTTAAAAAAATATTTGGTACGGTTTAAAAAAAATATTCATCATTAAAAGAAGAATAATAAAGAATACAAAAGATATTCAAATAAACTACTTTTTCTTTTATGATTCATAAATCACAATAGAACAGTTGTAACAAAAGAAGATAATGAATGAGCTAAGCCCAATATTCTGCATGTGTTGAAATAAATCAGATATTGCTATTGAAAACCACCTGTATATACATGAAAAAATCTTTGTTAACACAACACAGCTCAAACCTTAAGCTGAAAAAAAATTTCGAGAACTTCTGTGTGTTTGGGTAAAAAGCAATACTTTTTTTTAAAAAAAAATATTCCAACACAAAAAGTAATCGCATAAAATAAATTACAATCAATACAAAATTTCCAATAACGCATGTTTCCTTTGTATTTATCCTATTTTAGCCCACATCTTTGGTAAACAAACAAAACAAACTGTGCCAAATTGTTTGTTTACCAAAAAATGTGGGCTAAAATAGAATTTTCCCTAATATAATAAATTAATTTTTAAAAATGGTAAAATACAAAGGAAACATTCGCTATTCGAAATTTTGTATTGATTGTAACAAATTGTGCCAAATGCCGGCTGGATTGGTTAGTGGCTGACCTTCTGCAGATAAGGTTGCGGGTTCGACCCAAGTCAGTGGATTTTCATGATGCAGAAAATCGACAGCGGCCATGTATGATTATTCGGCATGAAAAAGTTTGGCTTAGGTGCTCTAGGCAAAATTAAAGTCCAAAGAACGGTTTCGCATCGACAGAGCTCAGGTGCCTCCCTCTGGGGAGGAAATTGGGCGTCAAAATTACTTGCGGTAATTGGTATAGCCTATATGGTGCCGCATTAAAAAGTGATTCCAGCTCCTGGGAAATGTACCAGGTCTGCAGAGGTTAAAATACCAATGAGCAGCCCAATCAGAGAAGAAACAGAATTGTGCCAAATTGAACCTGTTGCTGTCTGCTATGTTTTCGATTCCTATCCGTAATGGCAACGGTTCTTAAACTGCAGTCCACGGAGCCCCGGGGGTCTCCAGGGTTTTTCTAAGGAGTCTGCGAAGGTCTCACATTTAATGTTACGATTTCCCTCTTTACAGACTCTGAAAGGCCTTATGGATAAAATTGAAAGATGAGCTATCTTAAGGTTTATCACTAATTTGACCCCAATGAAAAAACTTTACAAGAACATGTTTGTGTTTTCGATCACGAATGTTAGTTCAGTTATTATTTTATTCTTTGCAACCATTATTACAGCGTAATTTTTTTAATTAGATGCTTATTGTTTTTTTTAAGGAAAGAAGTGTTAAATAAGTCTGTATAAAAAGCAGATTCAGTCTTAGATTGATTCAGTAACCTTAAGGTATCCGACTACGTTCGGGGGGAACCATGATTTTAAAAAAGCGCATAAATGTATAATTTTCATGATATTTAGTGTCACTTAGATAAGAATACATGTATAAAATTGTTTTAAAGACATTATGACAAAAAATAATTATTTAAATACAATATTTTGGCAAAAAATTAACTTAGAATAATCTTTTTTCCAAATGTTCTCCTTTTGTAAAAAAATGCTTTTATTATAATAATATTTTTCCTGTATTCAGCTCAGACCTCTGTACAGAGGCTCAACTAGAATTTTTGAAATGCATAACTCGGAAGTCGGTTTATCCATGTTTTACAAAAACAGAAGGGAGAAATTTTAAGAAAATACGCCGATAATTATTTTAAATGGTTGTAACTCTGAAAATAATGTGAATTTTTCAAAAATCATAGTTGAGCCTCTGTACAGGGGTCTGAGCTATATATGCAGCTGTATACAGGTCTGAGCTATATACAATAGAAGCATTTTTTACAAAAGGAGAACATTTGGAAAAAAGGTTATTCTAGTTAGTTTTTGGCTAAAATATTGTATTTAAATAATTTTTTTTGTCATAATGTCCTTTAAACAATTTTATACATGTATTCTAATCTAAGTGACATTAAATATCATGAAAATTATACATTTATGCCCTTTTTTAAAATCATGGTTCCCCCGAATGTAGTCGGATACCTTAAATCATTCAGCTTTTCGTTGGGAATCAGGGTGGAGTGTTCAAAATCTTGGGGGTCCACGATGTCACGCCGATACACAAAGGGGAGCTGCAGCGAACGAAAGTTTAAAAACAGTTGCATTGTGAGGATAATAATTATGGCGATAAAGGTATGAGCTAAAAGAGGATCCAATCTTACATTACTTACGAAACGGTCCTTTTTGAATAAATGTGGAAACACCGTCACTGAAATAAGTATACTTACATATGCGTTTGAATATAATACTGAAATATGCAGTTAAATCTCTGTACAAAATGTGGATCAGACGTTCTGATCAAGGAAATTAAATCAAGTAAACTAATGAACATCAAATTAACGATATTTCAGACTAAAATAAACGTTTTTACGAATTATTAAAAGTGCCAGAATAAATTTTACGTGATCATATACAAAAATAAAATACTCAAATGAAATATTAAGCGTTTCTGAAAGTTATGTAATATTAAAAAACAGAGAAGTTTAAAATAAGAATTGATATGATAACGAATTATACTTAGAATTACATAATCTTAAAGTATATTTACACATTTCACCACGCACCAGAAAGTTATGCGATAACAAATCATTAGCTTTCCATGTTTTACAAATCAGTTGAGATAAAAAATCTCTTTAACATGTACTGAATGTTTCCTCTTATTCATATTGATTAAGTTATAATGTTGCACCTTATGTTATTTGATAAAGGTATCTTACTATTTTTTATTGCTACTAAAATACTCATATATTCTGCATACTGGCAATGAAGACTAGAAATTCATAATGAAGTAATGGGTGTGAGCAAGAAAGTTTTATCGTGGAAAAATTTTCTATATTAAAAATAATCTTTAATCAGTTAAATATCTTCCATTCTGTTTAATTACCTGTTGCCATTTATCTGGCAACTTCGTGGTTCTGGAGTCGTAAGTTTCTGGCCCTCATCAGCAAAAAACTCGAACAACTGTGATTTGAGGTCATCAGTATTATTAAAATTTTCAACATCTAAAACATTTTGTAAACTTCGACATAAATGATAATCCGATGGTGTAAGGTCGGAAATGTGAAAAAATGGATCGTCTACAATAACATAAATCGAAAAATGATTATGGTCCAAACTTGATGCATCTTTAACATAATCTTTAGCAGGACGTACGAAATTATGGAACTTTGTGATGTGGCATCTTCCATAAAGCCCTGATCTTGCACCCCGTCTAATGATAATTCATTTTAAATTTTAAAAACATTTTAAATGGTAAAAATTTTAATAATAACCATGACCTCAAATCTCACTTGGTCGAGTTTTTGGCTGATAAGGATCAAAAACTCAAAAAGAGCGGATTCTTGAAGTTATCAGAAAAATGGCAACAATTAATTGAGTAGAATGACAGATATATGGAGAAAAACTTTATATTAAAACACGGAAATTACTTTCTTGCCACACAATATATTTATTTGCTCCTATGATATTATTGGAAATTTTTATAAATTGCCGAGAGAGAGATAAAATATGTAGATTTTCAGAATATTACAGAAATTTCCGGAATAATATACCGTATACTGCGGTATATAACGCACACTTTTAACACACATGCAAAAAAAGATCGAAATTTACCGTAACGTGTTATATACCAGTGTTCCGCAACCCCCGGTCAGTGGATCAAATACTACAGGTCCGCACAAGGAACATTAAATTATTTCTTTTATTTACTGTGGTAGGTTTTGGCTACTTTTTATGAAAATCACTTAATGTTTCTTTTTATCACTTTATATTCATTTGTTGGCATCGCTATATTTTATTCAGAAGTCACGATTAAATACAATTAAATTAAAATTATTAAATCAAAACAGTCTAAAATATAAACAATCAACATCCTCTCCCTCAGCGGGCCACGGTAAAATTAACAAACGTTGACCGGTCCGCGGCGATAAAAAGGCTGCAGAGCTCTGTTATATACGACAGGCAAAAAAATTATACCTTTAAAAACAAGGAAAAAAGAGCCTAAAAAAATTAAATTTCTATGTATGCATTTTTTTTTTTGCACTTTTAAACATTAACATATTTTGATGCCATTTTAAATTTGCTTTGGAAGTTTATTGATACATACATCTGAAGACTGAACTAATTGCGTTTATCCACCTTGAATAACGGCCATGCCTGTGTTGCAATTCGTCAACAATTTCTTCATATTATGCGTCAGATAAAATCTGAACATGTCCTAAGCTAAAAGACTATATTCTGTACAAACAACTCTAGTCAAACATTTCTTATTTGCAATTTTACGCCGTTTTCGTCCATCCATTCTTGAGTACATGCATAAAATACCTTTTAAATAATTTAAGATTTCTCTCCACCGTTTTTTTTCATTCCCCTTTTATTTTAATGGAACAAGGGTTTTAAATTTATACCATCCAATAAGCAAGTGAGGTATTTTCATGCGGTGAAGTGAGATATTTCATGACCAGCTGTTTTTATGTGAACCGTTTTTTGTAAAGATAAAGCTTGCGCATGTGCATTTCAGGTTTCTTCGTAAAAAAAAGGGTGAGTACAACGAATACACCTAAAAATTAAAAATCCAGTTTGAAAGTATAGGTGTGCGTGATATCAGCCGAAACATAAGGTAATACAAAATATTGTTAAAACAAATATGGTGAAATACGTTTAACGTGAAAACGCTTAAGACGAAAAACATAGGTTAACACGAAATAACACAACGGTCCCAACAAACTACAATTAGTTTCATGCATCAGCCAGATTGGACTGGCCTACTGTATCATAGGAAGAATTCGTTGCAGTAGATGATGATAATGTATACACAGCCCAAATTATGGCAGACAAAGACATTTTGGAGTTCGTTCAAAACTCAAAAATTTCATTGATGCAAAATGCGACGACGAAAGTGAAATGAATAATGCAGCACCTGTCCCCACGTCATCCGAAATGATGAACATCATGGAAAGTATGTTCAGTTATTTAGACCCATATTCCAATGGTGAAGTGAATAACAAAATGGACGACACCGAACAATTTATTGGTAATTTCATGCTAAAAAAGACATTGCAAATAAAATTATCAGATTATTTTCCAAAAAATCTCAACCAGATGTTTTTTTTTTCCAAAAAAAACTTGGAAATTTTGAAAAATTTTATTAAAGTTTTTGAATGTTTTCGTTTTATTGCTTTTTATTAAATACATGTATATATACATATCTATGTAAACAAAATATACTCTAAATAACTCTAAAAAACTTAATTTTGTAGAAATTTGTGTGTGTTTATGTTTTCGCAATATCGTTTAACATGAAATTCTTTAAACACGAAAAAATATTTCAGTCCCCCTCAATTTCGTGTTAAACGATCATCACTGGATTGCAATGGAGTTATAGAGAACTTCATATCTATTCAAAGAGACGAAATCTAGTATACACATTTCGTCGATGATTCATTTATGAGTTTCGACTTCCTTTGAAAAGAAAAGTTTTCTTAACTAAACAATAGAACTTACACCACTTCCTTTAGTGTACACAGTCATTGTTTCAGAATGTCAGTCTCAAGACAAAGCAACCAAATTTGTAACAAAAGGCACGTCGCTACACAACACAGAACAAAACAATGCACTAAACAGTAATGTCTTAGACGATATCACATGCACTTATACAAGTAAACAAATGATGTCACGACTTCTTAGAAATAGGAATCACACTGTCTACCTCAATAAATCTTGGCCCTTAAACAAAGTATTGAGGCAAAAATACATCTTAGGTACATCTTTATTATTTTGATACTGGATGAAAAGTAGATTCGCTGTAAATTCTTTTAAATCGTTTGTTTTGAAAACAATTCGAAATAAAGTATTGTGATCTTAAAAACAAGGCTAAAACATTGATTTAACCCTTTATCTACCGCATTATAATTTAATGCAGTTTTTTTCATGCAATATTTTTTTTGAATCCCTACATTGAAAATTAAAGGATATACATAAACAAAATACTCAACTTAGGGAAATTTAATTAGTTACACAACCAGTGGCGCACACAGGGGAGGGTCCTGGGGTCCGACCCCCCAAAGCCCTTGATTTTTTTCCGATTGGTTATAATTCTAAGTATATAATACGTAAAATTTAATTAAATATTTATTATTACTGATTAATTTTATTAATTAATGCTAATTATTTATTCAATAATTAGTTTTTTACTGTGTTTTGTTCCTGAAAATCGACAAAATCAAAAATAGCATGATACAAGAATTGTGAACTTTCAACCCCGCCCCCCCTTGAAAAATTCCTGTGTGCGCTACTGGTTACAGCTAATTAATTAATTGAAGATATTCAACTGTAAAATTAATTATACACACTGTTGACTTACAATAAATAGTCAATTGTTTTCTAAGGTCTTCCTTAACATATATAAAAAAAACATTAAAAAAAAATAAGACACTTATTTTTGACATTAACTCTTTTTCGAAATAAAAATGACAATCTTCGCAATCCGCTGAAAATGCCGTCAGCTGAAAACGCAATTTCTGCTATTAAACTATTCGCCTTCCCCGCTAAAATACTCATTATAGAACCCGTGCTGCCATATATCTTGAAAGGGTGGATTTCAAAAAATATTCCTGCTAAGTATCGTCAGAGTATTCATAAAAATGGTTATTCTATGTAATTTTAAAGTGAGTGGTACTTATAAGTACCGCGTCGGTAGATAAAGGGTTAAAAACTTAGAAATTATTCCCAAACTTTTTTGTATTTATTGAAATTTTTGTGGTAAGTAATTAGGTGTATCTTTGCCATTTATAATTAAAACAATTAATTTAAAAATAATTCCTTTAATTCACTTGTTGTAAGAATAAATTTCCGAACATAAAAAGTTATGTAAAAACGTATTCTAAAAAAATATATTACACATATATCTTTAAATACAGAATTCAGAAAAGTGTTTTCATAATAAAATCATATCTATCTTTTGGACGATGTTTGCATACATATTTATTTTTATGGGAAGAGCAAAAATTTAAAACATTTTTAATTCAATACTATTATTCAAAATTTATTTTTTCTCTTAGTCTTAAGATTCGAATAATAGATGATTATTTTTTCAAGAAAATTAGCTTTAATAAATGACTAAAAATCAGATATATTAAGCTTTGACTCAATATCAAATCGTTAGTACTGGTAAATATTACTACTTTTTAGTCTTATTTCAGAATAAAATTAAATAGATGAAAAAAATTGTTTAGCCAGAAATAAATGTGTTGTGAAAAGCGAGTACAAACTATATTCCTACTCCAAAACTTTTAACGTTTTCGATGGCTGATACCTTAAAAAATAATTTTTCAGTCAAACTCAAATATGTACAAAGGTTGAATGCCACGGACAATAAACAAATAATTACTGAAGTTTACATTCAGTACTTGATTAAATTACAGTTAACTTCAAATTTTATTTAAAATTTTTAATGTAACAAAAATAAATTACATAACTTTAAATATAAAGATTGGGGACTCATTTAATTTATTTTTTCAAAGTTTATATGAAACCTCGCATATTGTAAACACTTTAAAAATCACTGCCTCCACCTCTTCTCGCCCACAAATTAACTACAAAGGTCCTTCAAAAGCTACCAGAAAAAAAAAAGATTTTTTTTCCCATTTCTCTTTAAATTTTGTAACTTTTTCATCTTTTCTTATTATTGCCTTATAAACAATAGAAGAAATCGAATCTACTTTCAGCATTAACAAAAAATAATCACATCAAAATGGAGAAATTTACTGTAAGTACAAATAGAGAAAAAACTGAGTTATTGTAACACATTCAACAGTTTCATGTTTATTAAAAAAACAACGTACGAAATTAATTAGCATTTGTCCATGTCACGCATCGTGGAATTTGAATTTAGAAAACATTGTAGTATAACTTTTCACGTGCTCTTTAAAAGTCGCAATTCAACGACTATACCGCTTAACATTCACTTAACACTTCTCTATGACGTCATACTATTTACAGCAGGGGAAATTTTAAACATAGGATTCGAAGGTCGGAAACATAAAAATAATAATAAAAAAAAAGTCTGAGAGGCTTTGACCTTAGCATCACGTGCAAGAATCACGTGACTTGCACACAGTCTCTCGACAGTGGAAGATTGGAGAAGTAAAGACTGGATAACGGCGCATGCCCGAGCACACACACACAGTCTCATCGCGCCACAAACCTCATGATCTACAACACATAGGCTATTTTTTACACGTATAAATCTGTCGCCTCTTCCTTGATGTAATGCCAGGAGGTATCCTTGGAATCATTATGCTGCTCGTTACGTCGAAAACTGGCCTATTTCCAGAACAAAACACGTAAGTTAGTAAGTAATCAAAACGGAAATGAATTTCCATTGATATGGAGTCGTTACATGAGACAAAAAAAATAAAAGATAGTTTACTTTGCCAAACTTTTGTTTCCTGTTGATTCCCTGGCTTATAAATTAAAAATATATGTCGCCAGGTTCAAAAGAAATTAAATATTTACAGGATATCAATCATCTAATTTTTTTTCTTCTTTTTGTTAAAGGATCCTAATTAAATATCAGCTTAGAAAAACTTTTGGCAAATAAAAAAGACGAAACTGGTTGCCAAATGTCTAAAATACAGCGCAAAATTCTTTTAAATTTTTAATAATTTAAATTAATTTTTTTAATACAATTCAACTTTTTAAAATGTGGATAATTTTAGCGTAATCTAATTTTACTATCCCTAAGACAAAATATTATAAAATGGAATTTCAAATGACAAAAATAAAATAAAATAATTCAGAAGGTTTAAAATGGCTTTTTTTAGAAAGAGTTCTTTACGCCGATTATTGTATTCATGTGTATCCGGATACTCACAACGATTTCTTGACAAATCAATAATTTTTCCTTTCTCCGTTGTGGCATACGAGTATTTCTTTTGAATCAATCACATTGTTCCCTAAAAATTTTCTATTCCATCGTTCACATTCTTAGATATATTAACTACTATTCTTAATATTCCATGAATTTATTTCAAATAAAAGTCGTATCCAATACATTTTTTTATTATTATGTAAACATTGTAACAAAATGCCAATTAGTTAATCACAGAAAAAAACTCTAAGACAAAAATTCGAAATGTTTGGAATTATGATTTTTTATAAATCTGTTACGGGGAAGCAGCTTAAAAATTTACACATTAAAAGCACACGATTTATTTTGAGAAGAATATATTAAAAATTATATAACTGCCAAACGATTTATATGTAATTAATCTACCCAAAGATATTTTGACTATTTCATTAAAAGCGATACGATGTAAAATTCTTAGATTAACAAAAAGAACTGTTACTTCATTCCTAAAGTGGAATTACTATGTAAGTTTTATTTATGTCATAAATATAATCAGAAAAACTATTTAAGAAGTCCGTTATAAAAGGAACAACGAATGAAATTCGTATATCTATCATTTAAAAAAATAATGAAGAGCAAATGAAATAAAGAAGAAGAAAGTTATTTCTTCTCAATAAGAAATAATTATTTTCTGGTTCAAAAAATTCATACTTTCAGCAGATTTGATTTATTTATAGGGATGAGGAAGAAAATTGCTAAAACGCGAAGTAATAATGTGAATCTTTCCTTTTTTAAAAATATGAAAATTTCTACCATCAAAGACCATTATCGGGAATCTTAATACCCCACTCCCTCCATTAGAGAGCCGAGAGGGAGAGGACGAAATGTGACATCTGTTCCTGTGCATAGTAATTGGGGATATCAAACTGGCATTAAATAATGACAAATGAATTTAAAAATGCAATATTTTAAATTTTGTAAAAAAAAATAACTATTATTATTTGTGGCTTCTTGTTTCTTGATTTTTTTAGCTTAAACTTTTATTAATTTTAAACTTAAAAATTCGGAACAAAATACAGATTTGCAAAAATTCAAAGATTTCCTGGAAAGCGTCACGTCGTCTAAGTGGCGTCGTGGTTTTCAGTACCTAGCTTGTCCCGAGTGCTAAAAACCCTAACTACGTGTTTGTTACCTGTAAAAAAAAGTCCTCATAATTTTGATTTGCAATCCCTTGCGACGATTAGGTCAAATGAATACATGAAAAGAAATACATAGTATTTCGCTGATGTTCTTGTAAAATTTAAGAAGACTTTAAGTACTTCATGTTAAGTCTCTCTCAAAAATAAATCTTTATAATCGCAAAAATTTAATAATAAAAGTCCAATGTATAAGATACTTAAAGATTTTTTGTTAATTCTCCTTCAATAATGTATAAAAACTATTAACAAGGATGACTGTTTTAATTTTTTTCTTCATTGAAAATACAGAGTCCCTCAATAAAATTAATAGATGTTACTGATTATAAAAAAATTTTTATACAAAAACATAAATGTTCGACTGTTGATTCTCACTGCTAGTTTAAGAATTAATGGGCTAAAATTCATGTGATGTCATAACAACATGAAATGACAATCACGAGTTCAAGTCAATCAGATCATAAATTCATGTGACGTCAGAGTCCCACGATAAATGCAATCATGTGTTTCCAGCTAATTAGTACATTCGCTTCGCTGTTGCTAACGTTTGCTTTTTGATGAAACTTTCTTTTAATAAGTACATGCTTGTTAGCAATAATAACGTATATAGGTAAAAAAATGCACTCAATTTAGAAGTACACGAATAGTGCATATATTTTTTCAATATTGAAAAACATTTTGACGGATTTTAAAACATGAACATCTTTACTTATTTGATATTGTATCTAAATTTTACCAGTGGAACAAGTACAAATCTGTTGTCAGTTTATTTTGAATTTGTAGTAGTATCTAAATAAGCCAGTAACAGCCTCCGGTCAAAGGTGATCACTTTTGTCTAGTAGTTATGTTACTGGGTTGCAGATTCGTAGGTTGCGAGTTCTGTCCTTCGGATTACCACCAGAAATTCAATAGAGAACACATGATTTATTAAGTAATATTCGTAAATTTAGCTCATTAATGTATGCATGGATTCTTTTTTAAAAATGAATTTTTTAAAATTTTATTTAGAAGCTGCATCGCGCGAAAGTACGGTATCAAAATATATGTTTAAAATTTACAGAGAAAAAAAAACAGTAAAAATTAAAGCATGAAAAATATTAATAAATGCAAGGCGTGTATTTAATAATAATAATTTCAGTAATCTGAAATTAAAAAAAACCGGTGAAATGAAGTGAAGAATCAAATAAAATAATGTGAAATGAAATTAATAGCTATGTAACTCAATACATAAAAGTGTAAAATAAAGTAAAATAATAGATTATTCATAAGAAAAATAAAAATAATTCCAAAAAGCATTATCTATAAATGCATAAACTAAAAGAAAAAGAAAAATTCAGTGATAACATACGTTTTTTAACAGAGAACATCCCACATCGAAATGCAACCGCACCATTATTTTCAGCAGGAATGAATGGTCCTCAACTCACGATCGCCATGATTCGCTCTAAACTAATATCCACTCCAAATGTCAACGTGTTCTTCAAGAGTCATTCCACTTAACTACGGAAAAATAGTTTTTATTGATATATAACAACGAAATGGTAAAAAGAGAAAAAGCAGATATTACCCTGCAAAAGCAGGTTAAAAGATTGCTCAAAAATAAAAGAGGATGAAAAAAAAAATATTCATTTTTATTCCTTGGAAACGCATCGTAATAGCTATTGCTGAAAAGTCATCCTTTTCAAATATTCAGTGACAATTTACGAAACGATGTTTGACATATGATCAGTACCGAATTGCGTGACATTGCTAACAGGAGCGTTGAAACAAGAAAGTAATCACTGTCTGAATTAAGTTGCCTAGGAAACCTAAAATCAACATAGGAAATTTTTATACATTGCCCGTCTATTATTCGGTGACATAAAAGTTGTAGCTATCACAGTTATTTGATTCCGAAAGAAAAGAACAGAAAATTTTTCAATGCTTGGCCTGACGGAAAGTTTAAATATGCATGCATATGGGTTCACACACGCGCATATGTTAAAATTTCATTCGCATATCCCCCCCCCTGGATATAAATTATTTATTAATATGACTTGTAACCTTTTTAAGATAAATTCTTTAGAATAATACAGTCATTTTTTACGCCAAACTAATTATTTCGCCAAGCATCTGTTGCAGGGAAATGTTGAAATTAGGTATTTCATCAAATCCCTAAGGGAGATTATCAATTCACGCAAGATGTGTTACAATAACGTCTCTTTGAGGTCTTTTCCCAGTTGTAAGTAAGTGATTTTATCAAATTCCTGAACTGTTTCAGTGAAATGATGAAATGAACTAATCAAGATTTGCATTGGCAAAATGCTATACGGGGAGGGGGACCTGGGAGGTCGAGTCCTAGTACTTCCTAACTATACAGGTAGTACTATCAATCCTCTAAAAATCAAACCCATATCTTTAAAAAAATGGCACCATAGAATTAACATAGGGATTGATTACAAGCCTAATTATTTGTAAATTAGTTTCGAATAAATAATTTGTATTTCATTGACTATATTGTTGTATTACTTACTTCTACGTTTAATAATGCACCCTATTTGTTAAATAAACCCTTTTAAACTCTTGACAATATTATTTCATCATTTCACTGAAGCAGCTCAGGGATTCGTTCAAATCCCTTATTTTTATCAGGGAAATGACTTTGAAGAGACGTTATTTTAACATGTACCGTCAAGTGATCATCTCCCTTAGGGATTTGATGAGATTCCTAATTTCTTCATTTTCCAGCGACACACATCCACTAATGAAATTATAATCCTCGAGAAATCAATAATACTTATAGTAATCATTGCTAAGTAGTGATTTGGTAAAATAACCAATGATTTAACATTTTGTTTTTAACGTCTTTATCTGAGATTTACGAGAACAAAAAAATATCTTAAACACTTCTATAAGAATTAAATTTTTAAAGCTGTACATACATTTCTAATAAAGTGATTTTTATTAAAATTTCTACTTAAGTATTTATGTTAATAAAGTAATAAAAATAAGTATTTCTGAAACCATAAAGAATATGCATAAAAAGCGACAAAAATCAATTTAAGGCAATTATTGAAACACAAACATAGAAAGGAATTTGTGGTTTTGTGTTTGCTGACATGCTCCCCCTCTTCCTATCTAAACAGAATACATGAAATCCTTTCTTTGTATGTTAACATTAACATGGAATAAACTCTTTAGACCCTAAATGACATGCTCTGATTTCCTCAATATTGTTTTTCTATATATATCTTGAAAGGTAATCTTAAGCTGTTATGCTTCCACTAGTGCGCCAAGAATTTCAGAGATTAATCGATATGACAGTAGAGAAAATATTTCTTTTTACATTTCAATAACAATAACCTTACCCACAAATCTTATTAAAATGGGAAAATATCTAACTTGATGGTTAGAATGTGTGAATTTATTAAAAACGGGAAAAATATCTAACTTGATCATTAGAATGTATGAATTTATCTTTATAATCTATCTAAAATAGAGCATTTATGTACAGAGTGAGCACAAATAAAGGACCCGATTTTAAAAATCATATTTTCGAAATTACTGCTCTTATTGCAATAAGTGAAACATAAATGACAACCGTGAACTTCAATCAAAATACAAAAAACCCAACATAGTCAAAATGATCAAGGCTTCCCGAATAAGGTGGGAGGAACATATATTTCGATATATCGATGAAAATCCTGCAAAGAAAATAACTTTCCGAACTCCAGAAGGAAGAGAAGACCGAAAACAAGGTGGATGGATAAAGTAGAAAAGTGGTTGAAGGACTTGAGAGTTAACCGATTTGGAAGAACATATAAGCATCAAATAAATTAATATGATCTTCGCTGACTAAGACAGTCTTATAGTACTTGGAAAGAAGAGAGATATGAATGTAAAGAGAATTATACCAATTTTTCCCATCAATAATCAACAGCACATTCAAAATCGCTGCGATTGAAAGCCAAACATGGCGACAATGACAGAGAAAAGTTTTTGCTTATTAGAGTATGCACAGGGTTTTCAGTTATTTCTGTGGAACCACTACGGAAAAGCAGCACCAACCAACTAGAGCAGAGGTTCCCAAACATTTTTGTATCATAGACCCCTTGCCATGTTTTTCGGTTTGTGGTAGATCCCTGCTTTCCTAATATTGAATTTTTGCAAATTTACAATTTAAATGTATTTTTGACAGCTGGTACAGATCTACTTACTTTTAAACGATTTAAATTTCAAACTGAAGTGAAGTATGGTGCTTAAAACTTAAGAAAAACATGTTAATTAAATTAAAATTTAATTAATACATATAATAAATGAGCAGCAAACACAAATGCTTTTAAAGAGAGGAATAAATCTGGTGCTTCAATAACGATTTTTCAACATTTGGATTCAATTGTGTCAGGTTTAACCCTAAATCTCCTCGGTTAGTAGTGTCCAGAACTTATCCCCCCTTTCTTTTTTGTTTTGGAGATTGGCAACCACGCTGAAGAAGTAATTAAAATTTTTCTTACGATGTTCCATAATTCGTGATAAATGACAAGTATGTCTTTTTAAAGCGAAAATTGCGGTCATGATCTTTATTTTTAATAAAAAATTATGCTGTCCCCTTGTAACTACAAATTAACCTTAGTAAAATTAGTAAATAAATATATCAAATACATAAAATCTGTTTTCCACGTGACTAAATTTTTTTTAAAACTAAAATCATGATTTGGTTTAATGAGAGCCACCATCATAGACCCCTATTTACACCTCATGGATCCCTAAATTATTTTTTCGTTGACGTGGACCCTTGCAGGTCGTCATAGATCCCTGGAGGTCTATATAGACCACTTTGGGAATCACTGAACTAGAGTATTCTGCGATGGTATCATCAATTTAAGAAAACAAGTTGCTTTCGTAAAAAGAAAACAACAGCCGGCCATGCAAGCGTCTTCGGATAGACAGTGGAGAGGGTTACGCAGAGTTTTGTTTTAAGTCCACGGAATTCTGAGTGAGCTGCCGCCTGTGAACTTGAAATGCCGCAGAAAACGGTATGGAAAATTTTACGAGAAAAATTAAATTTCAAGACGTATCAATTGCAATTGACACAACAGATAACAGAGGACGACAAGTAAGCATTTGTGCAGCATTACGAACCGTTGATATAGTGATGTTACAAAATGTATAGAACGAACTGAATTACAGATTGGACGTATGCTGCGTATATAACAAGAGGATCACACATCGAACATTAGTAACAGAAAAAAAAACTTGGCATATTTCTCTTAACATTCATGTAGCACTTATTGTAATATGCGCAGTAGTTTCGATAGTATGATTTTTTTAAAATCGGGTTCATCATTTGTATTCACCTTGTACCCGTGAAAAATCACTGAATATGCCCAAATCATTTTGACTGCCAACAATTTCTAACAATATTAGTAACAACAAAAAATTATTTACAAAGGCGTACCACTTGGAGTTCGATGTATAGTTAATGCGTTTTGTGTGTAAGAATAAAAAATAAAATATTTATTTAATTTTAGTTTATATTAAACAAAGAAGTACTAAATGAGATAAGAAGTAGCAAAGTACTAACAAATAATCTTGAAGTACAAAATGATAATTTAAAAGCACAACTTTTAAAACATGATGACAATCCAGTATAAAACAAAGATTCGATAAACAGTTCCATAAGTTATCATTTTCACTGCTATCAAACGCATTGAAGATATTGATTGAAAAAAATATTGCACAAATACGTTTAAAATTCAAATTCACTCAGTACAATAAAACAAATGGACACAGTATTCTTTAATAACAGCATATTTTTTTTCTAATTGTTTATCTCTATCAATTAACAAATATATTCGTATTTAAAAATCAATTTATATATATATATATATATATATATATATATATATATATATATTTCACAAATTGATTCCTTTTCCACTAATTTCTTTTATAACACATATTTAAAAATCAAATGCATCATATAAAGCTACTTGTTATGTTCAAAATTCAAGCAATGAATTGGTTTGTTAACGTCTAAATATAAACAACACGAGAGGTACCGGCGACAGAGCTCGCAATTTTGAACTACAACCCAGTGGTGAGGATGACATCAAAGTTAGCACTTCTTAAAATAGTTGACATAAGCCATTATATTTTGTAAAAATATATATGAATTATTTAAATGTTAAATATTTATTTTTAATTATTTTCCAGTGCATAATATTATAAACATTTTATGTAATTTATAACATGTTTAGATCCTATATTACATTGTACTTAATCAGTAATTCATATAATTTCAAATATATATTTTAAGAAATTCTGAGTACACAGTGTCTTCATTAAGTTTATATTAATTAGTTCCTAATTCATTATATATTAAGATTTATATTGAGGAAAATAAGTCAAAGCAAAATGCATTTAAAAAAGTGACCAATGACACCATTTATTTTAATGTCGTTATTTATGCGAGAATAATTATAGGTAAATACATATTTAAAAAACATTTAAAACGTGCAAATTCATCCGTCACAAATATTTAAAGTTATTTTATAATGATACAAATATATGATGAGAAGGTAAATGTGTAGCCAATGAGGTAAATTCATGATTGTCACATGATAGATGCAATCATGTGATTTTCCGTTGAATCCAAAGCCAGCATTAGACTTGTAAAACCAGATGTAATTTCAAATTTGATAGATGTTTAAAAGTATACAGATTCTTTAAAAGTTTTTTCATAATTAAAAAAAAATACTATTCGGTTACTTTTAAATCACGTGTATTTTGTTTACTTATGTGAATTATTATTGTAAACAAATATGAAATTGTTTTTTTTTTTTTAAAGAAAGTTCCTATGCAAAGCAAAAATTGGAAACACTGAGGTACATGAGCTGATTGACTGAAAATACTTGATTACATTTATCATGTTACTATAATGTCACATGAATTTAGCTTATTGATCGCACCCAGTAATGAAGGTTACAATAAAGCATAATATTTAAAAAATATTAAAATAAAATATAAAATTTGAAAATAATATTATTTTAAATATACACAACGTGAAAAGTGTTAATATTGCTTTACGCGAAGTTTTAAAGTACAGGAAATGGAAAAAAAGAGAAAAACGCATAAAATCGGGAAGGACATTAAGACTCAACAAAACATTACTGGTTATTTCAGACTTTTCAGTATTTCATCAGAATAAATTAAAATGTAATTTCATGGAAGAAAAAAAAAATGACAATATAACGCAAAAAAATTGGCATCAACATAAAAACCGAAGTTTCCCTCAATGCCGCATATTTGGGACCTTGAAAACATTACGCATGGATAAATAAAGCTTTGTTGGATTTCACAAGTAAACAATCATTATTGTCGGAAATACATGCATAATCTACAATAAAAAGTTCTTTAAAAAAAACTGTTTTCAATTACGATTAAAGTTAAAAATATATCATTTTAAAAATCTAAAGAACAATACTCGAAAAAAATTGTCAAAAAATATATACATATTAGTTACTGTGTAAATTTGTTTTCTCTTTTTGAAAAAAAAAAGTCTCCGGAATGAATTTCGTAGAATTAGAATTTCAAGTAAACCTAGATTTTTAATATCGTTTGGAGGAAAAAAATTATTTTAGTTCCAAGAAATATTAGAAACTTAAGAACACAAATGAGTAATAATTGTAATTATTACTAATCATTTCGATTCTCTACAAATTAAAAATCAAAATGGGAAGGATATGCATTCAACAAATGTTATGTGTTATGGTTGTTGCACGCAGTTTTACAATTAGTGTATTGTTTTCCTGTAGATACTGCATGAAAAAGAGTGAGAGAACAAAATTGAATTTTATTAAATTTTGAAAAAGTATATAGATAAAGCAATGAGGTGGAACTTTAAAACAACAAGAACGTTTTAGACGAATCAAGAAAACGTTAATAGGTTTATTAAATATAATCGATTTTCGTGGTTAGAATGTTTGCTGATGAAGTAAACAAAACGTTTTAATAGACCAAGATTAGACTTTTAAAAGCATAAGTTTGTCTTTTTGGAGACAGCTTGACACCACACCATCACTTAATGTTTGTCTTATGCATATAATTTTCATTTTCTTCAAAGATATGACTGAAATATACATTCATAGATAAAAAAAAAGCATTAATAAAGATCTCTAAGTAAAGAATATACTGAAAGTATTACATTTCTTCAAAAATAGTTGTACTTATGGAAGAAAAAAAAATATAAACAACTAGCAGATTCCGACATACGTTGTCCTGTACACACGTCTTACATCCGAAAATTACAAACTTTTTTGAATAAGTTGTAACAATTTGGACCGTTTTGAGGAAATTTTTTATAAAGAAAGTTATTACAATACCTGACATCATCACAGGTACAATTACCACAATTCGACCTATCGATTGCGTGTGAGTATGTATTTACTATGAACTAAGTTGAATATAGAAGCTATTTTGAATAGAAACTTAAACTTGTTTTGATTAAAGGGTAAAAAGGATAAAACTCGAGCTATTTTCATAACAGGTATATTTTTTTTTAATGCACAAAAACAAATTCATCGTAATGCTATTGAATGTACAATGTTTTTGGTTAATTCTTGAGGGGTATAAACAAACAAATGCAATGGTTTGCCAAACCTCGGACATGCAACATATAATTAGGGCCGTGCGAAAAGCAAGGGCTTTCTAAATCTAAGCCACAAATTGTCATTGTTTGACCTTGTGATTTATTAATGGCCATAGCAAATGCCAAGCGAATTTGAAATTGCTAACATTTGAAAGGGTAGGTGAGTCTGAAAAAATCATTGGGATCTGTGGTAGAAGTACAACTTCTGTGGAAGAAGTTTGCCGCTCAAAATAGTGGCCTCAAGAATATTGCCCATGATTTTTTATGAACAATCGCGCGCCCTTACATAATTTTGGCGCATTTTTAACTAATTGTGATATCGGACCGAATTGTGAGTCTAAAACGCTCTCGAATCCCCTTGAACCCCCACAAAAAATATCATCCAAATCGGTCTAGCCGTTTAGGAGGAGTTCAGTCACATACACACGCACAGAAGAATTATATATATAAAGATATATGCCGTATCGTGGCGAAATGAATAATCTTCCCGATTCTGTAATTATTTTTTGTCTGATTTTGATAGAAAAATTCGATTGCAACTTTAAAAACGGCGAAAATATCGGAAAATTCTCTCCTCTTCTTTCTTTTTTTCCCTTGCCGCGCATTAGCAGAATAAACAGCACACGGGGGTAAAACAATTATGCGTTTTAAGGTTTTGAATTAATTGCGAATCTAAACTATTCTCGAATCCACTTAAACCCACACAAAAAATGTCAGCAAAATCGGTCCAGCCGTTCAGTCACATACACACGCACAGAAGAATTATATATATAAAGATTATTTTGAAAGATATTAATTAAAAACGCTAAAAAGCATGATTTGTCTGCATTTTTGTAACAATGAAGACTCGGTTTGGCTGAAAATCGATTTTCGACGCCAACTTACGTCATTTTTATAAAAATAACGTTGTTACAACAATGTAGGTGAATATTGAGTTGAATGTTTTTAATTAATATCTTTTTAACTAATTGCGATATCGGACCGAATTGTGAATCTAAATCCGTTCTCGAACTTGAACCCCCACAAAAATTTCATCAAAATTGGTCAAGCCGTTTAGGAGGAGTTTAGTCACATACACATGCACAGACGATTTTTATATATAAAGATTGTCACGGCTGTTTTAAAGGACAGCTGCAATCTAGATCTCAGCATTCTTTTTATTAATAATATATCACTCTTATAACGATATACTAGTAATCAAAATCTAATCTATTTTCAAAATTTTTATCAGCTTAAATTAAGATTTGAAGTCCCTACGTTTAATTTTGATATTTGGCTACCGTATTTGACATTATTAACAAGCTTTAATTTTGAATTAAACATTATTTTAAAATTTCTGCTCTTTATAGGACATTCACTTAAATTTGTGCTAAGTTTCAAATGAATTAAAATTATTTGAAACTGTTCGATGGTAAATTTTTTGAAACATGGTGTTTACTTATAAACAAGGTTATGAATAACAAAGCAAAGAAAGTAGCATGTTGAAAATACAACACTAATCACTCACCTGCGTCAGAATCTCCTGAAATGAGTTTTTCAAAGAATGTAAACAAGCATTAAAATTAATTATCCTATTTAATGACATTTTAAAACAGAAATTAAACAGTTTAAACATTATTAGGTGCAGCAAACATGTAATAAATCATATCATGCCGTGTTATACTGTTGCAATTCTTCTTAGAAACGAAGAAATAAACTATAGAGAAATATCTTTCGAAACTCCTTTTTAGATTAGAATTTTTAAATTTCCTCATGACAAAAAATGACAAGCAAAATTTAAATAGTTTTTTCTGCAGTTGAAATAATGTACATCTACTTCGCACTGTTATATCGAAATGGAATACTAAAATTGCCGTATCACGTGCGCGCGTAGGTACCATTGTATTTATTTTTTGTGTCGGCAATTATTTTATTTTTGAATTAAAGAAATAAGAAATTTTCTGTTTTAATATCAATTGTTACTAAAGATTTTTTAGCTGGCACAAATAATTGACATTTTCAATACATAAAAATATATATAAAGTTCACAATCCAGATGTTAAAAATTACATAAAAAATAATGTCAGATAAAAACAAATTATGAAACTGGATTGTAGCGTTGTTGACTTAAATAAATATGCCTATATATAAAGGTGGTCCCATAAGTACCCGGTCTGACCTACAGACAACGGTATAGTAGGAAAAATATCACTATATTAGAAAGTACGCAATCTATAAAGCATAGTTTCAAGTTTGAAGGCGCCACGTTATTTAGCAATTGTTTGGCAGCGCCATCAATATATATAGTGTGAACGTTTTCAGTGAATTTGTGAAAATGGAGAAAATTGGTCACCGTTATGGGATACAATACATTTATTTGAAAGGCCTCAGCCCAACCAATATAAAAACTGAACAATATTCTACTCTGGATGAGTTTGCTACTTCATTTACAAGAGTAAAATATAGGGTAGCAGAGTTTAAACGAGGCTGTACGAGCATCGCAGTGGTGGACGAAATGAGGTGACGACTCCAGAAATGGTGATCCACAAAGCGGTACTGGATGATCGTCGACTGAAAGTGCACGAGCTAGCAGATATAGTAAGCATTTCAAAAAGTATGGTACATCGCATATTACTTGAACATTTGGACGTGAGAAAGCTGTATGCAAAATGGGTACCGCGTTTGCTCTCACTTCAATTGAGTGTTTAGCAAAGTTTCACAGCAACAAAGCAGAGTATTTGCGCCGTTTCATAACTATGGATGAAACATGGGTCCATCACTTCACACCCAAGACAAAAAATAATTAAAATAATGGTCTAAAAGAAGAACCGGCTCCAAAGAAGGCTAAGACCATTCCATCTGCAAGCAACGTCATGGCGTCTGTTTTTTGGCATGCGCGTGGGATAATTTTCATTCACTATCCTGAAAAAAGAAAAACTATCAACAGCGAATATTGCGCAAACTTACTGCAAAGTTTGAACGAAGAAACGGAGGGGGCTGCATTTGGCTAAGAAGAAAGTGTTGTTTCATCAAGACATGCACCTGCTCACAAATCTCTTATTGCAATGGAAAAAATTAATGAATTAAAGATTGAATTTCTAGCTTTTGCACCCTATTCGCCAGATTTAGCCCCCATGGTTTACTTTCCATTCCCAAACTTGAAAAAATGGCTGAGTAGTCAGATTTTCCAACAAGAAGTGATGTCGGCAGTTAATGGTTATTTTGAGGAGCAAGGCAGTTCTTTTTATAAAAAAGGTATCGAACTAATTGAACATCGCTGGGAAAAATGTATAGAGCTAAAAGGAGATTATGTTGAGAAATAAATATATTTTTTTACAAATTTTTTTTTCTTTGTTGGATCGGATACTTCTGGGACACTCCTCGTAGTTTCATTAAAAAATTAAGTACATCCATTTTTATAAATTTAAATTAGATTCATCGACAGAGAACAAAAATTTATCACAGATAATTTAAGAGTTTTGTAAGAAATATTTTATTTGTGTGCCTTTACATTTTATCCATCATTTTTTTCTCTTTAAAGTTATATACTATATATGCATACAATTGATTCATATTTGTATCCAAAGGTTTGCATACTAGTACACATATTTGATGCGTGATCCATACAGGGTCCGGCAAATTGACCTCCTCTATTTCGAGAGGGTTCTGTGTGAGTTGAGATGGGGATGTGGTGGTGGAGGAGCTCTAGATCGCTAGTGGTATACATGCGATTTGTAGGTCGCAATGGCGTGGCATGGTGAGCATCGTGCATTTGTTGTGGAGGAGTATATTCATAATGGTGGTTTCTGTGATTACTACTCGGCGAGTATTTCGCATTCGGTTCCAACTTGGCCGTCATGATCCTGTTCAGAATAGAAAAACTATTTACGTTTGGTAGCAAACTTTAGGGCAACTGGTTCTGCACTGAAAAAGAAATCACCTGGACAACCTCGGACCGTAACAACACTGGTAAATGTGGCGTGTGTTAGAACGTCCATTGAGAAATCTTCAAAGCGTTCAGCAATTAAACATACAGCAGCCCTGGGATTGTCTGATAAGAGTGTAAGAAGAATCATGCACAGAGATCTTCACATGCATCCATACAAAATGATAGTTACCCAATAATTAAGTGAGATAGATTTTCAAACTCTGAGAGAATTGCGTGAGAAAACATTCGTCAGAACATTCCTTCTGGCGCTGTTTTGCTGTCGTCTGATGAGGTCCACTTCCATTTCCACAGTAAATAAACAAAATTTCTGCTACTGAGCAGCAGAAAACCCTCAGCTGCTTCACTAACGACCACTTCCCAGCCCTCGTGTGACAGTTTGGCGTGCTGTTGCTGAATTTGAGGTCCTTATTTTTTCGAAGAAGATAAGCTAAATGTTCGCTCCTTCGGATCGCTACAGTAACATGATCGAGACTTTCCTCCGATCAAAGTTAAACCAATTTCTTGGGGACCATGAAAAATCAGAAGTCTAGTTCCAACAAGACTGAGCCACAGCTCACACTTCACTGTCTTTCCTGGGAATTCTGAAAGAGCTGTTTCTTGGCCGTCTTCTCTCTTTGAGAGGAGACATCGCCTAGACCCCAAGGTCAGTTGATTTAACACCTTATGATATTTTTCTTTGGTATACTTAAAAGCGCAAATGTACAAACATCGCTCTATAACCCTGCAAGCACTTAAGAAGGCTATCACCCAGGCAGTGGTGAATAGTGGTAAGAACTATGGATAACTTTCAGGAGAGAATTCATCAATATGTCAACATTGGAGGACGCCATTTAGCGGACATCATATTTAAAACCAATTAATGTAAAATAGCATCGTATTTGTTGTTCACAAATAAAAGGCTTTTCTCTTTATCTTGTTTTGTTTATTTGTAACTGTCTTTTGAAACAATGGAGGTCTATATGCCTAGTCCTGTACAGAGGTATATGCATAGTATGTATACTATGTAAAAACATTTGATAGGGTAGTATTTTAAAAAATATTCCAATATGTTCCAGGACTTGACGCTTTGAATACTATTATTAGTTTTTTCAATAATTAGAAAAACTTAATTTGCCTCATCTACCTAAAAAGAAATAATACTTTTAAGAAAAATTCTAACTTTCTTTTCTAAAAAGAGAAAATTGATATTCTATCTGTTGACATATAATGTTAACATCCACGAATATTCATAAATAATTCTTAAAAATACCTTCTTTCCTTATAATTATTAATAATATTATTTATAATATATTACATATACAAAACATTCCGAAGAGAACGTATTTTTAAATTATAACATTGAGAAACATTTTTGCGTGTGTGTTTGATATCTTCACAAATATTTTTTTAATCTAATGGTTCAATGGACTGTCAGAGCCATATCTCACAGATACCGTTTGAAATTTCACAAAAAATTCGAAACATTACCAAAAACATTTAAGTACCAATAATTGATTGATACTATGAATGATTTCAGGAGAAACATTTAGCCATATCTTCAAGATATAAAAGTTTCATGGCAATGTAGCACAGGTGCAAATGCAATTCAAAGATTAAAAATACAAAACGGAAGACGCGACAGAGAGATTCATTTGAAAAATTCTTATCATCTCTAAATGATATCTTTACTTCGATAACAGCATCTAACCGAAGTATTATAAGATTTAAACACAGTTTCATTGTAATGATAAAATTTCTTTTAATAATATAGTATAAGAAATTATATTTTAGGAATAGCTAACTCATTCACTCACAACAAGGGCAAAAACAAAAAAGGAAATTTTTAAATATAATTTTCTGAAAATTATCATCGATGTTTTTTTAGCTAACCTAAGAGAATCAATCTCACATGAAAGTGTTTAAAGCCATAAAATAACCAATCCCCTCTAGGATGTGTGATCTCCATCATAAAACTCTACATTTATTCATAGCAATTATAAAATTTGTGAAAGACCCAGTGGTCGAGTGGTAGCGTATCGCGCTTCCACACCACAGGTCCGGGTTCTATTTCCGGGCTGTGCAAGGTCGACTCAACCTTTAATCCCTAATGCAGTGGGTCGATAAATGAGCACCAAGCTTGTTTGGGGCCAAACACTGAAGGTCTCGCTTCAGACTGACCACCTGATCGGGGCATATCTGCTCATGCACCTCAGCGCCCAATGGTCATGTATACTGGGATGGGCACAGTAGGCCCTGGCCCTCATGGGCTGTTGTGCCACTGAGACTGAGTTTGAATTATAAAATTTTACACAGAAAAATGATACACAAACTAATATTTAAAAAAGAAAAATGGATAATCATTTCAAGCTATGAAATTCAACCAAACCAGCTGGTTTTAAATAAATTCTACAGGGAAGTAAAATGATTTTTAACACGTGCTCATAAAGAAAAACCTAATAATAAAAAATGTGTATGTATATTTACCACATTTATAACTTAATAACAGCGATAAAGCAAGTAGAATCAAACTGAACAGATAATAAAATGATCTGACACGCATAACGTAATAAAGATTTTTGAAAAGAGTACGCTAAATTATCAACTCACTCTAATCTAACTAATTTTACAAAATGTTATCCACATCAACCTAAATTTCTATATATATAATCTAAGCAAACTAATCCAATCTATGGTTATCTCATTTAATGAAAAAGAAAAACAAAAGGGGATGATATTAAGTAAGTCAGTAGAATAATCCGTGTGGCTAAAAATTTAAGTAATCAATAAGTAATACACAGCTGATCTTGCAGTACTTTATCTTTCTCCAATATCTTCAGGTTGATTGAATGAATATTAACTTCGTACTGTTCAGCAACACGAGGGCTTTTGGCGACGGACCACGTAATTTTGAACCATGGTCAAGTGACGTGGACGCCACCTGAGCTGGCACCCCCTCTCCTAACTACCACACCACACCAACGGGAGGACGTTTCAGCTCTCGACAGATTTAACGTGCATCGCTGCCCTACACGGCGGGTTTTTAGAGGTACTGGGCTCGAACTCATAACAAGGCAAGCCACACACGGTCCGATACCTATACCACTCGACTACCACGGTCACCCAATATCTTCAGGAATTATTGTATTATATCAATGAAACCTCTTCTTATTTTGTGCACATTTTTTTCAGTGGCGCAATAGCCCATGAGGGCCAAAGCCTACTGTGCATATCTCAGTTTACCTGACCTTCGGCGCTGGGATGCATGTGCAAATCTTTCGGGCAAGTGGTCAGTCTGACGCGAAGCCCCCAACGTTTGGTTCCAAAGCAAGCTGGTACTTATTTATCGACACACTGAATGGATGAAAAGTTGAGTCGACTTGCCAGCCAGATTTGAACCCCGGACCTGTGGCGTGAAAGCACGATACACTACACTACACTTAGCCATTGGGCTTCATTTGTGCACATTATACAGAGAAAATAATTTTCTAAAGTAAGAGGGAAAACGAAGCTAAGCCGTTATTACAAATATGAAACGCACATAAAAGAAAAATAACAATTTTTCAGTTTATTTCAGTGTATTTAATTCTAAATATTTGCACCTACATATTTGAGGAAAAATATTTAATGTTATATCTGAAGGAAGTAGGTTCGTTCTGGGTACCATCCATTCCGAACGCGAGTACTTAACCAATCACGCCAAAACGATCGTCTTCGCGTGATGTTGGTACTAGTTCATATAGATATCACACCGCCACATACTTCCCTGCCAGTGTTTCGGCGAATGCGAACAAACGATACCATATTCGTGGCGAGCATGTAAGCAATTGCGTCCTTGGGTTGCGTCATTCGTGCGAGACGGCTTTTGGAGAATTGCGTCATTTGTGTGACGGTTTGATTCGTCATTTGTGTGAGCGACTTTGAAGTACGCTTATTAGCGTCAATGTTTGATGGCTTATTTGCTTTTGCGGTGATAGATGGCGCCACGACTGCGGCGCGTGGTTCCTTTGCACGGCCAGGGTCACCAATGAAGGAAGTAGGTTCGTACTGGTTACCTTCCGTTCCGAACACGATTACTTAACCAATCACGCCAAAACGATCGTCTTCGCGTGATGTTGGTACTAGTTCATATAGATATCACACCGCCACATATATCAATAGTGCATATGTTATATCAATAGTTCATATGTGCAATGTTTTATCAGTAGTGCATATGCATTTTTTTAAAAAGCATATAGTAAATATTTTTATTTGTTTTAGGTAATTTTTAAAAGGACTTTATTTTTTTCTATATTTTTAGAAAGGTACTCTGACTATCTCTTAGTTTCTTCTTTCAAATTATAGAATTGAAAATTAAAGAAATTAAATTAATCTCAATTAATAATTAAGGTTAAATCTCAATGTTAAATCTCTAATAAGGTTTAAATCACATTTTTAAATTAAAGTAAACTAATTTTGATTAAATAAATAAGGAAAATTTTATTTTTTAAATTAAACTTCAAATGAAATATACAGTAAAATATAAATTTTAACACGTATTTTTTAATAATTAAAATCCACCGACATTTTCTTCGTATTATAATCTAGGTCACATTAATACAAACTCTAAGTAATGCATTGCCTTTTCGTCAACTGAATGGTTAAACTGAAAAGGTAGGTAATATTGTAATTTACTGCAATGAACAGAACAATGTTAAATAAAATTCATAGAATTGCTTTAACTTCACCCACTTAAATTAATTGCTTTATAACAGTATGCATATAATGCTATATAATTTGCAAATGCATTAGAAGCAATTACTTGGTAGTAATGCAATTTACTCAAATGCTAAATTCAACGATCCTAAAATGTACCCTAGAATTGACCTTGGAAAAATTCCAGAGCTGAATATATTAAAAATTATTTCGCAGACAACAGCAGTTGCACTTTCATTAAGATTTCCTTTTCAAAATGCATCTTAGCATTTTTTTATTTTTACCACCTCACCACAGCAACAGAACCATAAATGAATATGAAGGTCGAACTACTTTAACAATCAAGATATCTTCAAATTTCTTTCCTTCTTTTTGTGTGACATATAATCAATCCAATTAACTTGAAAGTACTCAAATTCGGATTTTTTTCCTATTATTATTTCTTTTTTTCTTTTTGTACAGCAAAGCAAAAAATTGATTAATACACTAAGGTTGTTGCTTTACCCTTATGCTCTTATTTTTAGATTTAGGATTATTAAAAGGAGGAAAACGCAATAAAGCGGTTTTAAGTAATAGCAGAATAAAGTTTTATTTTAAAAATAACACACACACACACAAATATATCTTGCACGTAATCAATTTCCTTTTAAAGGAATACGGAAAAAATGGGTTCTAATATGATGAATTTTTTTTTTGTTTCTTAATTTGAGAAAAACATTGAAACCCTTTCATTACAGAAAAAAAAATCAGAATATATTTATTTATTAAAAGTATTTGTATTAGTGAAAAAAAAATCGCAGTACATAGTCTTATTTTTATTTAATATTACAAGAGAAACTGTAACACGATTATTATGACAAAAATTATAAATAAGTGTTATATGAATTACTGTTCCAAAAAAAAAAAAAAGAAATACTGTATTTACTCGAATCTAAGACGCACTACTTTTCCAGTGTTAATGTTACTGAAAATCGGGCGGCTTAGAATCGAAGACAAAACATTTGTTGGATGGTGGAAATAGAGTTTCTACCTCTTTAGAAAGGAAAAATGTAACCGTCCATTCTGACCACTTTATCGATGACTTATCCAGTGGCGTACCGGAGAAACTTAGGGCTCCCCCCCCCTGTAAACTCTGCCTTAGGGCCCCAAGCTCAAATACATACCTAGCATCAGCCAAGCTTTAGGCCCCCTAGAGTCCCTGCCCTCCCTCGCAATGAAGGGGTTGCAGGGGTGTACGTTACGCCAATGGACTCATCCCATTTCGTAGTTTATCTTCAGTATTCAATCAATCCTAATCAATCTGCTCGTAGTTAGGAAATTTTTTTGTGTATATTTTCTTTTAATCACCTAAACATCAAAGATATCGGTAATATTATCAAGACGAGTTCATTATGACGCAAGTATGAAAAAGGGAGGCAATTTTACATGCAGAAAAGAACGAAACAGAGCAGTGGCTACTAAAAATTTGACACGGATGAAATAAATATACGTCGATGGTGTAAATAAAATGATATAATTTTTGCTTATAAACGTTTTAATAATTCTTTTACAATACATTCTTTCAAAAAATTGTTGTATAACAAATGAAATGGAGGCACGGAAGACGACACCAATACTACAGTCAGTTGCGACAATGGGAGTGACGAATCCTTTGCGAAACATGATTATAGGTTTATTTACACCCAACTGTTCTTTTACACGGTAGTTACATTCCTTAAAAAACCGAGCAAAAATAATGCAAAAAAAATCATGCGACATATGGCACTTTTCGGGATATGTTCCACAACTTTAAAAAATGGTGTAAGATGGAAAAATTTTAAATATTTTCCTTAAAACAGTGCAAAAAAGTAATAAAGAAATGCATATTACATATTTACAAAAAAAAACCTATTCATTTTCGTTAAAAAAAAAATTTGCGTGAAATTTAGCTTTATAACTATATACACCATATAAAAATTCAATTTGAAATTAAGATTAAAACTAGTAACAACTATTCATCGCTACTTGATAACAAACTTGCACGTTTATGATGAACTGGATCAAAAATGCTATCATCAGTAGATGTGTCAGATATGTCTGGCACAACTTACGGTTTTAATTCAAATGAAGAATTTCATTCGTTACTAACGGCCTCTGTCTGTTCTTTTTTGTTACCAAGTCTTATTAGCGGCTGTCTTTTTTTGCCTCCTCAAGTTGATTATATAACTCTTGATATCCGTCTAAATAAGATAACGTAGAAATTTTAATTCTTGCTTTATGTCAGAATCATGAGCAATAAAATGCTGTTCCATACTTGTAGAAAATTTCAAGCCCTCGCAAATTAAATCAGCTGTTAATAGCTGAACTTCACCTTCGACTTCGCTACTATCAACTTTTTCATGATCATAAACTGTCATGAATTGGATTAAATCGTGTTCATTCAAAAGGAACAAAATCCGATTTTTTTCCCCAGGATTTGTGCTAGAACAAAAAATTTGTGTTAAAAAAAATCGTAAGAATTCGTGTACCGTGTTACTTCCAAATCGTGTAAAAAAAGAGTTGGGTGTATATATATATGTGTGTGTGTGCGCCTGTGTATGAGTATATATATATATATATATATATTATATATATATAATCCATAAATATATACAAATAGCTATAAAACCCAAGTATAATTAGTAAAGATAGTAGGAAATATTAGCCACAGTATAGAGTACAATAGCAAACTCCTGGCCATAGGAACCAAGGTTTAAACAACGTTTTGGGACTAGCCAACCTTCACCTGTAGTTTGCGTATACTCTGAGCCATAGGGAAAGGAAGGAATAATATTAAGAGAAATTTAAATATTCCGAATAAAATGCACTACTGCTATTAAAATATAACGATAAAATTATAGTCTACTAGTATTTACTAGTATAGAGTTCAAATCGATGCAAAAAGTAAATGATAAGACTTATTTCGTGAATACAGCAATAAATTATGTTTCCCAACAGATATATATATATATACAAGGAGTATAGTAGTATCGCATAAAATTAAAATTAGTAAATTATGATAAAATAATATTGTTCTCATATATATACATTTAAAAGTATATACATATATATACGTATGCATGTAAATATATATACACACTAATATAGGTATTCCAAAATTTGAAGATTCTTTTTATACTTCGTCATCATTTTATTAGGATGCTCGTCGACTAATGGCAAAGATGCCAAAGATGGGCGTAGGATAAGAAAAAGTCCGAAGATATAAAACTTTTCCTTCCAACCAAATCCTGTTTCGCAACTCTGGTGAAAATAGCATCCAAGTTTCATTCACCTGACGCCTACGCATGACATTGTTTTATTGGACACATGTTACGATGTCCAGAGATGTTTTCCGGTCATTTGATTCATCATCAAGTGTGTTAACTCTGAGTTTTTCCCGCTCATTGGATTTTTTTATCCCCTAAAGTTCACGAAGAAGTTACTTCCGAGCGATGTAAATCTAAGATTATATCTCTGTTATAAAAGAAAAAAACTCATATGAAGATTTAATCCAAAAATTGGGTTTTGTTGTTCTGTAATTAAAAAAAAAACAGAACTAACTTAGATACAAAAGAGTTATTTCAGACATAAAATAAATCTTGCTTAAAAGCTAGATTGTAACAAACTAGTCTCGTAATGGAAAAAAATTAAAATTTGTGTCGTTAAACACTAAATTTGGTCACTAAGGATAGAAAAATAATATTTTAAATAATCCACAAAGCTTTTAAAATTTATAGTTCAAGATTATATTCATCATATAGAAATATCTCGATTCACATAAAAATTTAAATTTTTTACTGTTAGTATTAATTCAATTATAGAGTAACATCACTTTTTTTTTTTAAATAGTAAACTTAGTTAAAAATTTTTTTTTATGGTAATACATCATGTAGAATTTTTATTTTTATCTAACACTCCTCAAGTAAAGTAAAAATCATTTCTTGTCTCAGAACGAGATGAATTGCTTCATTTCTATTCAAAGAATTAATTAAATATTTTTTACGAAATTTTTCAAATGTATTATATCAAAATATACGATATTTTTTAAAAGTCTATTTTTTTTAAGCGTTCTCGAACATTAAAAAACGTTGAACGAGAATTTAAATTCGAACATATCCAATTAAACTTTCTAGCCGTGATTAATTTTTAATGCCCTTTCAATATCCCATCAGGTAAAATATTATAATAATATTAAAAAAGAAGAAAAACTTAAGATTTAAGGTCAGAACAACCTAAACTAGACTTCAGCTAGTCACTGTCTAGACCCCAAATTCAATTTAAAATAAGAAAAGGATAAAAGGATAGATAAAAGAGAAAAAGATGGGATTTTCATCTTCAACATCCCAAATAGAACGGGGATGGTGAGAGAAATGTATCGATTTGGAAGAGGAACGCTTGGAGTTTAGGAAAGATCCGTTCGATTTTTCCCCCACCTTGAATCAACCCCCTTTCAGCATTCTTATCATTATTCGACGTGCTAGGAGCAAGTCAAACTACTTGGTTGTTATGACGACCAACTACCATAGAATTAGCTATTGTTGAGATGTTGTTTTCCTGAAAGTCAACAAAGGGTGGAACTTTCTTTGTTAGATGTCAAGCCTACAAAGAATGGGCTTAATTACCTGTAGGCTATGATGGAAGCGATTTTAACGGTAACGCGCAAAATAAAAAACGAGGTGTGTTCTTATAATTTTTATTTTAATGATGCGCAGTGTTTTCTAGATGGAATATTTTGAAGAAAAAAGATGCTTTATATAACATTTCTAGTAGTATTTAAATTAGATTTCCAGGACGAGTTTTAATTTGAGGGGACTGACTAAGTTCGGAACTGCGATAGTGAAAAAGCGTACAAATGAATGATTTATTTTGATATTTTGTGTCACTTGAACTAGAATATACATATAAAATTGCGCTAAGAATATTATTTCAAGAAAAACTAATTTAAATGCAATTTTTTGCAAAAAATTAACAAAAAATGGAATTTTCGAAACATTCTCCTTTTATGAAAATGCTTATGTAATAATAATAGTTTGCTATTTTTGTACATAGCTAAGGCTTCTGAACCGGAGAAAAACTAAAATTTTTGAATTATAAAACACAGAAGTAGATTTATAATTAGGGTTTAGTGAATTTATTCATGTTCTATTAAATCCCATTTTTTATATAGGGAGTTTACAAACACTCGTTATTATTTTAATAGATTGTAACTCTGAAAATAATATAAATTTTTCAAAACTTTTCGTCAACCCTAGTATAGAAGTTCCAGCAACATATAGACAAAATATTAATATTAAAGAAGCAGTGTTCATATAAGGAGAATGTGTTTGAAAACATTTCATTCTTTCTCCATTTCTGCATAAAAACTGCATTTAAATACGTTTTTCTTATTATAGAATTCTGAAAATTCTACACTAAATATCAAAAAAATTATCCATTTATACTCTTTTTCAATAGCATGGATTCGAAGCTAGTCAGTTACCTTAAGCGCAAGTAACTTTTTCCTTCAAGAAACATGTAGATAACTCTAATATATGAGTGGTTTTCGTTATTTTATAGCTTCATACTTTTATATAAGAGAGTATTACATCAGACACAACTATAAACTGTATTATATTGCTTGATTTATGATACCTAAAATTTGATTTACGATACCTACGAATGAATCAGATAAATTATAGATCAGTTTATGTTGTAATAAAAGAGAAAAGTTACCGCGAAGTAGCAGGTAAAAAATAATTTCTATCCTCAATGAGCCCATATTGCCAATTGCTTTATTTATTTTAAAGTGTTATACAAGAGTAACACTAGAAAGTTTTGGAAGATGATCCTTTTATTTTGTATGACTTTTAGAGAATAATATGTACAAGCATTCCTTCTACCCACATAGCTACGCTCTATCATACCTCTGTAGCTTAGTCGTCATAATCACGAACTCATGGAGTCGCGGTAGTCAAATGGTTATGGTCAACAACTCGTGGGCAGAGTAACTTATATGAACAGCAGGGTCGTTTTAACCTCCTCGGCTCCTAAGGTAGTTCCAATTATTACGCCCCCCCACGCACTATTTCTAAAGCACCGTCCTCCTTCAGTTCTTACTTTGCCAGTTTTGGTTCGGGAGAGATTTGTCCTTTACTCTCTTACTCTTTTCCTTTGTTTTTGCGGTTTAAAGAGTCTTTCCCTTGTTCATTACCTATGGACCGGACGTGTCTTGTGGCCGCGGTAGCCGAGTGGTATAGATATCGGACCGTGGCTTGCCTTGTCACGAGTTCGAGCCTAGTACCACTAGAGACCCGCCGTGTAGGGCAGCGATGCACGTTAAATCTGTCGAAAGCTGAAACGTCCTCCCGTTGGTGAGGTGTGGTAGTTAGGAGAGGGGTGCCAGCTCAGGTGTCGTCCACGTCACTTGACCATGGTTCAAAATTACGTGGTCCGTCGCCAAAAGCCCTCGTGCTGCTGAACAGTGCGACGTTAATATTCAATCAATCAATCAACCGGACGTGTCTTGGACTGGCAATCGTAAGAAAGGGATAGTGATATGGTCTGACCAATTTTGTTGATTTCTTACCATACGACATCACGGACGATAAGAAAAGGATAAATGTACGGTAAATTAATGCAATAATTTGCAATTACAGTGTAGAATGTATGTTTATTGTATGAACGGTTTTCAACTTGTTAATTATCGTCTATTCCATCGTTTTGCTATCTTTTACTCTTAGACATCCTAATTCCTTGCTGACTCACTGGCAATGTACTGGTGCAACAAGGGTTTTCTTCGAGCTTTGATCATTGCTAAATCCATCAATACCATCATTGCAATTAATATCCATGACAATATCATTTTGAGTGCTAAGCAACATCAAACTGTTAAGCATTTCCTTTTTCATGGTAGATCTCATTTCACTCTTTACTCTCTTAAGGGTAGAAATGCTTCTCCATGACTAGCTAGACGGTGTTACGCTTGCTGTAACTTTAATTTTTCTTTCTTGTCTCGCCGTCTTATTTTTTACGTCAACAAATCTTTTGCGCCTTAGGCAAGCGTCTAATGTGCCTAAGCGAAAAAGCGGACCTGATGTACATAGTTCAGGTGTCATATAAGACCCGACATTTAGAGGGGTTAAGGCACGTTGAATATGTCGAGGCTCAAAGTCCCCCGTTGGTTAGGTGTGGCAGCTTGGAGAGGTGGGCGAGCTTAAGTGTGTCGTCCTTGGCACCTGACGGAGGTTCAAAATTATGAAGCCCATTGCCAATACTTCTCGTGTTCCTTTACAGTACGACTTAAATAAACTCTAATTCATGAGCTCGAGGTCATGTCATGGGATGAATCCCGAATTCCCTTAAGACCCGATACTAATTCATATTAAATCTGTCATGGGTCAAAACCCTCACTTGGGCGAGGCGTGGAAGTTAGGAGAGTGGAGTGTCGACTCAAATGGTAAATTACGCGGTTCAAAATTACGAGGTCCGTTGGCAATAGCACTCGTGTTGCTTTGAGTGAGGCATTAATAAGCATTAACTATCGCTGTTAAAATATTTAGTAAAAACCTATTGTTGAAGTTGTAAGCTATTGAATTAAAAAAAGCACTTTATTCTTCATCACGCCACTTCTTAAAATAAAAAATCTAAACTGTCAACGAGAGGCAAAAAATACTTTAAGATAAGTTTTTTACGTTTCAGTTACGTAATCTTAAAAAATATATTTCGGAACGCAGAAATTATTATTTTTTAATAGTTTATTGCTCCATAAAATGTGAAGGAAAACCAAGAGTAAGCGAATTTATCTTAAGAGAGTTACGCTAGCTCCGAAAATTCTAGTAGAAACCGTTCACAATAAGCACAGCCAGGAAATAGTAAATAATTATATCACCAATGTGAATTGAAAAAAACATGAAAATGATGTGAAAGGACGTCTTAAAAGAAGTAATATCTCATCCAATCTGAGCATAAACTTATGTCAATATTGAATTTTACCTGATCTCAAAATGTAGCGGTAGCTCAAAAAAAATATTACGAAACGGTTCATATCTAAAAAAGATTGACTTTTCAAGGTCATAAAACACTACCCAAAATCGATTCCCAGATCGAACAATAGCTATTTCAGATTTATTGATAAGGTTAAAATATTATCAATACACGATGTATACCAAACTACAAGGAACTTTATTCAAGTATTGTTCAAAATAATCGATATTCGATTCCAACGAATTGTATTTAAATTGAAGAACGAATGAATTCGAATTCGGAAAAATCATCCAAAATTTATTTGAAAAACTCTTTTATACCAATAATTCTTCTTTTTTTTATATAAAAACAAATTATTACCACACATATATATACTTATATACTCTTATTTAATTTATGTATATATATATCTCTGTGTGTGTGTGACTAAAACATAATTTGATATTTTTATGGCAGAACAAAATCTGCGAAAAATGCTGGTATAGCTTTGACACAAGTACATATTTTACTAGACAAATATAGTGAGTGAGTGTTTAATAACGTCGCTCTGTAAAGCAACACGAGGGCTATAGGCGGTATGCCCAAGGGTACCGAGCTCACCCGAAAGAGGTTTAGAGCTTCAAACGATTTCTCCTCTGGAAAACCCTCCACGTTCAATCTTTATTGAGCAAAAGCAAAAATTACATTTTATACGGTAGCACACATTAAATTTACATATTACAAATTAAGGTATCCGACTACGTTCGGAACCGTGATTTTAAAAAAGCGCATAACTGGATAATTTTCATGATATTTAGTGTCACTTAGATTAGACTACATGTATAAAATTGTTTTAAGGATATTTTGACAAAAAAAATTATTTAAATACAATATTTTGCCAAAAAATTAACTTAGAATAACCTTTTTTCAAAATGTTCTCCTTTTGTGAAAAATGCTTCTATTATAATAATATTTTGCTTGTATGTAGCTCAGACCTCTTTACAGAGGCTCAACTATGATTTTTGAAAATTCACATTATTTTCTAGAAATACAAACCAAATGAAATACTATCGTATGTTTTTTCTTAAAATTGCTCCCTCTCAAGCTGTCGTGTACATGGATAAAACCTAATTTCTAAGCTATATATTTCAAAAATTCTGGTAGTTGAGCCCTGTAGAGAGATCTGAGCTATATACACAGCAAAATATTATTATAACAGACGCATTTTTCACGTAAAGGAGAACATGTTTGAAAAAAAAATTGTCTCTAAGTTAATTTTTTTGCCAAAGTATTGTATTTAAATAATTTTTTTTGTCCAAATGTCCTTATATATGTCAATTGTATACATACCTCAATCTAAGTGACACTAAATATCATGAAAATTATCCATTTATTCGGGCTTTTTGCAAAATCATCGTTCCGAACGTAGTCGGATGTACCTTTTAAAAGGTAAACGAAACGAAATACACATATGTGCTGTATTGCAAGGCAATACCATCCAAAGCTGAAAAAATAATAATAAAGAACACATAAAGGTAGAGTAGCTGAAAAAATAATATATATATACATTATTCCAACATTCTTGCAAATACGCAAAAGTAATATAAAAAATAAATACAAATGTACCGTATAAAAAAGAAGAAAAGAAAAAAGGCAGGAAACATTTGGGAAAGGAGATAAAAAAAAAGAAACGAAAAGGAGAGGGGGAACCCGCTTGTGACCACATAAGAATGCCGATCCAATCCCACCTAAGGAATTTGATCCCGGATTGTAGAGGCAATTTTAATACATGATTTTTAGTTTAGTATGAATGTTTGATTTAACGATAGATTGGAACCAGGTTTTTTACCATTTTGAGATGGAGAGACCAAATGAAAATCCTTAGTCAGAGGACATGCGAACACATAATGGTCAGCCAAAGAAAAGAAATACAAAGACAATTGGGAGTAGCTCTTAATTTGAAGCGATGCAAATAAGAAACAAATGGGCCATGGATTGTTGAGAATTGCGTAACGTAACTGGAACGGAGATTGATATCTAAACTGGGTTTGGGAAAGAAGGATTTGAATTGTAAGCCAGTATGGGAGTCGCTTCATCACCAGAGGGCGCTGCGATCGTTTGCCGATCACCATTACGACATCATGCAAACAAAAACAGCTAATCGTATACACCCTATGGTTGTGTAAAGCAACCATGATTTTGCTTATTAGAAATTTTATATTCTTTAAAAGTTTTTTTTAGTACTCTAAATATTTTAATATGTTTCTAGCTTTTCGTACAGTTACAATATATACACAGTTTTAGTGTGCGTATTGCAATAGATTTGCTTTTAGTTTATTCTTCTGTTCTTTGACCTCGTGTCTTGAGTTTTTATATACTTTTAGGCTTAGTAATTAGTATGCCAGCCACATTGTGTTTCAAAAAATTATGGATCGTTTAATTGAACAAAATTCTTTATACTTAAAAATTAAGAGCTAAAGTGAAGAACAGGGGGAAGGAGGGGGCTTAGCGATGTCAATTTTTTTTGCGACCGAAATCAATCGTCAAGCATATTAATTTAATGATAGGTGGGTGTTTTTGGCGACCGGAATCGATAGCCAAGCAACATAATTTAGCAATAAGTTAGTTCCGAGAACTTATTTTGTAATAAAAATAAAGAAATATTAATGGGAAATTTAAAAAAAAAAATATTTATAAAGCTATCAGTAATGCATAAAAATAAAAATTGTATTTTTTTTTTAAATTAAAGGAAAGAAAGGATTTCATTTTGTTATATGATAGTAGATACAACCGAAAAAGCCGCCAAAATACTCAGTCGAATCAATCACGTAGCTATTTATTTAGCGTACTGTCATGTGATTGGCGACGTCGATGAATCGAGTCCGAAGTTCGACCACCCAACCCAGAGGACTGGTGACGGATTCGTAATTTATACCCGTCCGCGACAAGGACAACACATGAGACGGCATCCCACTCTATAAACTACCACACAATGCCAACGGGAAGCATTTGACCCTCGACAAATTTAAACGCACCTCAAATCCCTCTACACAATGGGACTTCAGTGGCACTAGGATTCGAACTCATGACACGCTAGCCAGAGCTAGTGACCATGACCATTAGGCTACCGTAGCTCAATACAAGTACCCTAATAAAAGGTGTCTAATTAAAATCCAAATGTATTAACAAATTCCAGCTCTAGTAACAAAAATTTATTAATTCGAAAGCAATTTCATGTATAAAATAATTATTTATTTTTATTGAGGCATTAAGTAAAATAACTTCCAATTTAAAGACAATCTCTCTTTATGTTAGCTTATTACAATAAAAAAAAATGTTTCTTTTTAAAATCTCAAATTTTCTATTACTCTTTCTTTGACTGGTCTCATTTGTCAATGGGGGATAAAATTTGTACTAATAGTAAACAAATATGCATTGTTACTCTAACCCAAACTGTATAATTGTGAATGACGAAAGTATTAAGGATTTGAGAAAAGAGCACGAGATTTTCAAAGGGTGAAAAAATATGCGTACTTTTCAGTTTCGCCGGCGCAAGGGATGAAGTCGCCAAAAATGATATAATCGACGCCAAATGTAATATTACTCCTGATAAACTTTTACCATTACATTTTCAAAACAAGTTGCTGTCTTTTCTAATCAGTAACGCCTTTTTCACCATACATCAAAAATAGATGAAAAACCAATGAGAATTAACATTTATAGCATTTTTTTTACGTGTATATTGTGTGTTGTCGCCAATAAAGCTTGTTTGGCAATATTTGAGCCGGCGAAACGGAAAAGTACCAAAACGTGTTTGCTGGTGACACACATTTTAAAGTTTAATCTCTTGTGTAGCAATACTGCTTCTGGAAAATAATTTATCACTTCTACAGAAACCAAACAGCCGATAGTTTTATTATTCCTGCTACAAAAAATGATAGATTTGACATGCCAAATCAAATCAGTCAAGTAAGACATAATCGGGTGTTTTAGCGGAACCAATCACTTTCGTCAAAAATAGTGGCATTTAAGTCTAACTTATTCAAATTTATTTCAACTCAAGCACATAAATCTATTTCCGTTTTGCATTTACTATTCCTAGTTTTTCCTTCTGTAAAAAATAAGTAATTTTTTTCTTCCATATTCAGTATTTTAGCTCCAACAAAGCATTTCTTTTTCAATTCCTACTATTAGCTCACACTCTCTTTATATTTATTTATTTATCTTGGTGAAATTTTCAACCGTTAATAAAATACATTTTAAAGCGCTCAATTGAGCTGAAATTTTATATACATGGTTATTTTGAATGACAATACAATAATTTAATTATAATTAATAAAAATTAATTGATTAAAACAAATTATTTAAAGAATTACAAATATAGCCACGTTGGTATCATTCGTGGCGACTTGTGTCAAAACTTGAACAGGTCTTTTTCTCACGTTCTAAAGCATTCATTTGAACTGAAATTTTCTATACACGATTGTTTTGGATGACAATACGATACTTTAATGATAATTAATAAAAATTAATGACCACTTAATGTTGTGATTCTGTCCTATGTATTTATATATTTATATTAATTGTAACTATTTAATAAAAAGTAGCTAATATCAAATTTTTCTTTGTTGATCTAAGTAGGAATTGACATGAAAAAATTTTTTTATATTACTTGTTTAAATGTAACTTTAACTGAATTCTACGAATTGGTATCTTGAGGCTTGGGCCTCACTGCAAAAGTAGGTACCCCCAAGCAACTTTTTAAGTACACCCCATGTAGTAAACGTTGCCAAATTCTCGTACAAATGGTAATATGTAACAAATAAATGGGTGTGACTCACAATCCCTCAAAACTGGGCACAAACTAAATCGAAGGACTGCCACTTTCGATTAAATGAGTAATGATGACGCTTGGTGGTAGGCCTAGGCCCAGACACGAACGACGGGCATGACATAATAAGGCAGTCTTGCCACTGTTGTCAGTTGGTATATAGTTCGCAATTCGCAGTTTTCCAGAGAATGTATCTGTGAATATCATTGATGATTAAAATTATTCGGATCATGATCTTAATGAGGGACGAATCGAGAACGAGAGACGAAGTCCGGGTCAAGTTGACCCACACCGTTAAACGTCCCTGCTATCAAGTAGAATAACGAAATTAATGGACCCGGATTCGCGTAGTGTCAAAGAAACCTATATAAATATGGAACAATTTTTGCGAAAGAAAAATGTCCAATACATCCCGTAACATTGTAACACAACTGGTTATTAAACAGTAATTTTAAAATTTAGAAACATACTAAATATACGCGCAATTTTTCATTTTAATATATAAAATTTAAACTCCATATTAGAGAGAGAGTTAAAATATGAAACACATTTTAAGCAAGATAAATAAATCGACTTATACACAATAGAAAAGAATTATAAAGTATGCAGTTCTCTAAAAGACAGCGAAATCAGAATATAATATTAATGTTCTCCGGAGAGAAAAATGTTCTGAATTTATGTCTAATTCTTTAAGATATCCGACTACGTTCGGAACTGTGATTTTGCAAAAGAATACAAATGGATAATATTTATGATATTTAGTGTCACTTAGATTAGAAAATGTAGATAAAATTGTTTTAAGAATAGTATTAAAATAAAAAATTATTTAAGTACTATATTTTGACAAAAAATGAACATAGAATGACCCATTTTCAAAATATTCTCCTTTAGTGAAAAATGCTTCTATTATAAAATAATATTTTGTCTGTATATAGCCTGTATATAGTACAGAGGCTCAAGTAGAATTTTTGAAATCTATAACTTAGAAGTAGGTTTATCCATGTTTTACGACAACAGAGGGGCGAAATTTTAAGGAAAAAACCCCGACAAAATTATTTCAAATGGTTGTTGTCAGTTCTCGGCGTGCGAAACGCCATCTGTGTAATTAAGAGAATTAGGAGTGTATTGTTGTGTCTTCAAATAAGAATATGTGAACTGTGTTTGCGCCAGCCCAACTGCGCATGCCAATTCTGATATGAATGTAAAAAGTGTTGTGAGTAAAAAATAAAGCCAGTCCACTAGAAACTGTGTCGTGATTGTGTCATGAGAATAATGATGGAGTAATTAAGCTATCGACTAAAAGAGAACCATAAATATGGACAGTGTTTGCACCATAAAATTGGTTATTGTGCTAGAGACTCTGGAGTCAACTGCTTAAGTGTTGAAGTTGACCCAACAGTTGTAACTCTGAAAATAATGTGAATTTTTCAAAAATCATAGTTGAGCCTCTGTACAGAGGTCTGAGCTATATACAGGCAAAATATTATTATAATAGAAGCATTTTTCACAAAAGGAGAACAATTTGAAAAGAGGTTATTCTAAGTTAATTTTTTACCAAAATAGTGTATTTAAATAATTTTTTTTTGTCAAAATGTCTTTAAAACAATTTTTTACATGTATTCTAATCTAAGTGACACTAAATATCATGAAAATTATCCATTTATGCGCTTTTTTAAAATCACGGTTTAGAACGTAGTCGGATACCTTAAAATATAACGCAAGGATAGTCTTACATCTCTCTGATTACGGAATTCTGAAAGTTGAAAAGTGATGTATCTGACCAGGAGTGATATCCTCGGCATTTTCTTCTAGGTTCAAAATTACTAAGTCCATAAGCAATAGCTCTAATGTAGCCAGTGACGTTAATTGAAAACAAACAAATCAATAGCAGGTTCGAGACATTACGAACCGTTCCATTTGCTTCAGTCATGGATTACAAAAGGCTTGTACTCAAACAACATGCAATCGTATTTTAATCTAAATGAACAAACTTAGTATAATTCGTCCGAATACCCAGTTGTAGTGTATTAATCAAAATTTTGCTTCTTTAATCATACAAAGGTTTCCAAAAGTTGTATAAAAATTCGTTTCTATTGTAAAAAGGTTAAATATATATATATATGATAATTTGGTTTCTATTGGTTTCTACTTATTAGAAAGATTCATAATACCTCTAGATTGAGGTTATCAGATTTTTTTTAATAATTGAAATAGATAAGCAAGACAATTTTCAAAAAAGTTGGAAAAATACTTCCAGTACACAGTCTTATCTTTGAACCCGAAAGATAATTTTACAAACAAATAAAAACACACCTTTCTCGCAGCATTATCATGGTTTATTTTCATCAAAACATTAAGTGGATTTTATCATACAGAAAAAGTGCACCTGTAATAAGAATATTGGAAAATAAAATAAATAATGTTTTTTATGCCTGTGGTGCACGGGCATTGATAAACGCATTTTTAATTAAAAAAATACAAGTATAGAGTGTAATTGAAAATACATTTTTACATGAGACTCTCAACTAATTTATTCTATGTTTTTCAAAATTTCGTATTTAAACGCATACAACACCTTAATTTTCTTCTGAAGAATAAAAGAGTATGCAAGAGTTTTCTTTTACTTGAATAGAGTACAACTCAGCTAAAAAGGGTAAATTCCGAAAGTAAGCGGTGGTTTTCACACTGATTACGTTAACTGTGGTTTTTAAAAAGTGTATAAATAAATAAAAAAAAATTATATTTTTTGTCATATGAATTAGAATATACACATAAAACTATACTGAGAACATTATTTCAAGAACAGTTTATTTAAATGCAATTTTTTGACAAAAAATGAAAGAAAAAATGACATATTTTCAGTACACTCCTTTTTTTTTATGAAAAATGCTTTTAGAATAATAATATTTTGACTATATATAGACTTAGGACTTCTTCACAGAGCCTGAACTAGGATTTCTCATCAATATAATTTAGGGTGAGTGAGTGAGTGAATATTAACGTCGCACTGTTTAGCTACACGAGGGCTTTTGGCGACAGACTACGTAATTTTAAACCATGGTCAAGTGACGTGGACGACACCTGAGCTGGCACCCCCCTCTCCTAACTACAAATATAATTTAGGAGATACTTTAATATGAGTCTGATCAACTCTTTTTCTACTCAGATATCTTAATATAACAGAGTAGAGAAATTTTGACAAAAAACGCCAGTTTATATTTCGATTGATTGTAACTCTGAAAATAACCTGAATTTTTCAAAAATCCTAGTTCAGGCTAGAAGTCCTAGCTTATAGCCAAATTATTATTATTATAGAAGTATTTTTCATAAAAGGGAATGTTTTGAATATATGTTATCCTTTCTTCATTTTTTGCCAAAAAAATTGCATTTAAATTTCTTGTAATAATATTCTAAAAACAATTTCATATGAATATTCTAATTCAACAGAAATTAAATATATCAAAACTGATTCATTTATGTGTTAATTCAAAAATCATTTTTCTAATGTAGTCAATCACCTCATGTATTTCGTTTAAATTCAATGATTTCTAAAAGATGAAATTATATCATATTTGGAGCACGTTTATATCAAAAAGTCATCAAAATATTTATTTCAAAATAGCAAATTCAAAAAGTTTTTACATTTAACCGAGAAGACAGAGACCATGACCCGCATGCTATGTTCTACTGATTTTGAAGCGACCCGCATCACAATGTGTTATTTTGCATAAAACTATGTTTCTTTCTCAGTAGTCCAAACTAATTTCATTTCGAACCCAATGAAATCAGTGAATCATAGCAATTTTCTTCTTTACAAAGAAAATATATTGATAAATATTAATTATTTTATTGAATGCTGTAGAAGAAAAATTATTAACGTGTCAGGCTATCGACAGAATGACCAAGAGGGCCGAGCTCACCCAAAGGGGTTTAGAGCTACAAATCGATCCCTCAGGAAGCAACCTCCCTCACACTCGGGCTTGATATAGGTTATAATTAAATAACTTTTTTGATGTTGAGTTTCAGCGGAATTAGAATGTGCATATAAAGTTGTTTTAAGAAAATTATTACGTGAAAAATTTCAATGCAATTTCCTGGCAAAAAAAAAAAAATATAAAAAATAACATATTTTCAAAAAGCTCTCCTTTTATGAAAAATGCTTCTATAAAACTAATATTTTGCCTATATATAGCCAGTACTTCTATACAGGGGCTAAACTATGATTTTTGAAAAAATTCACATTATTTTCAGAGTTACGATAAATTAAATTAATAAATAGTATTTTTTGTTGAAATTTCTCTACTTTTGGTATTTTCAAATATAAATAAATCCAATTCTAAATTATATATTTCAAAAAATCTAGTTCAGTTCCTGTATAGAAGCCCTAGATATATATAGGCTAAATATTATTGTTATGGAAGTATTTTTCATGAAAGAATGCTTTGAAAGTATATTATTTTGTCTTAATTTTTACCAAAATATATTGCACTTAAATAATAATTTCTTGTATAAAGATACCTAAAACCATTTTATATGTGTACTTCAATTTAACTGAAACCAAATATAATATATATATATATCAGTTCATAAGTTTTTTCACAAAACCGAACTTTTTCAGTTCCGGAAGAAATTAGTCGCCTTAAGAGTGTAGAGACATCTATAGCATAACAGAATTTACCGACAGTTTAAAAATATTTGGATCAATAAAAACCAGATTACATTTCCCGAAAAGCACAAAGGAAAAAAAATTTCCATTTAAAGTAGCGCGCTTTTTATATCAGAAATATCACATACACCGATTTACAGGATTTTTCAAACAGTAAACTCATACACCAACCGACTTAAGAAAACCACAAAATCTTTAGGCGCTGACGCGACAAAAACAATTAACGAGACTTTAAAATCTAAAATAACAATTACGCAGTATAATTGCATCCTTAACACAATACGGCTTGTATTTTTCTCGCAGATGTTACTCTTCGCCACCGAAACAAAAAATCGTCTGTTAAATCCACGCAAAAGGAGGTCACCCATCACGTTCTAGAAACTGTATCCATTTATGAAATTTACTTCTATTGTTTACTTTATCGACACGTGACAGCATTAAGACGTGATAAGGCAACATAATCTGAAAATAAACTCTTAGTATCAAAGCTAGGTTTACTACGTCTACGTATCACGCATACTGTCAATGTCGCTTCAGTTTCTCACTGAATAGTTTTATAGCCAAGGAGGGGGGGGACTTTTTTCTTTTGACAATTACACAACAGTGGAGGAAATAGATGTTAAGCATTTATAAAGTTATCGCTTTGTGTGTGGGACACACAATAAGATTATGAAAACACATCATGGTAGGTGTGCTTTAAAATATTCAACGCAGTAAAGTAGAGTATTTCGAAGTTTCCAGCTTTGAAAAATTTTGTTGAAAAAAGTACAAGAGATAAAAGGGGTGAATTTTCAACAGCACGAAAGCGATGAAATTTAAAAAAACATTTAAAACAAACAAAAAATTAACTTTTTACTCTTTCGATCATAATTTTTCTCTGTTTTTTTAGCTATATAGAAAACGTAAAATAAACTTTGTTTTTTTTACTTACTCATAACACATTCACTAGCGAAGATAATGAATGTTATTTATATCACTCATTAAAAATACAGAATTATTTATGACTCTACGAACGATTTTGCTTTAAAAATTAAGAACGCGACACGGTGAATTTCGCCATTGAAATTTTTGTGTAAAAATTCTTAAGAACAAATTCTATTTCCTATTTCACATGCAATGATGAAACTTTGAATTCTTATCTTTCAAATCTCCAGTACTCATATATAAATATTAGTACTTTATAAAGCAGATTTAAATTGTTTGATTATTTTGTATATAATTAAGAAACTTAATTGAACATAAAATGAAATTTGAGCATACTGGCACGGTAAAATAAAAATAAATAGGTATCCTAATAATGAGTTTAAAAACTGTTCTAAATAATTATATTTTATGAATTAATTTAAATTGCCTTTCTGTTAAATTAGTACATGAAATATATTTTTTTTCAAAATTTCTTTAAAAATCACAATTTACTATCAAATTACTTTTTAATACTAAATAATGCATATTTTAAATGAAATCATTGCCTTTTTTCCAACATTTATTCAACAACACTGCAAATCCATTTCGTATGACCACATCTAGATAATATTAGTAAAATTATTCAAAATAATAGCTTCAAAATTGGAATTACTTTTCTGGAACTCCCAAATACATAAATTTAAGATGCTGTCCTACTTTCGGATGCCTTTTTAAAATAAATGCATGTAAAAATTTAAATTATATGCAAATTATATGCCAATTTTAATATATATATATATATATATATATATATATATATATATATATATATATATATATATATATATATCATCGTATTTTGCTAAATAATTGTATATAAAAATACCTCAAAACACTATTATGCAAAATATTACAACTCAGTTTTAAATAAATATAATTACTCTGTAAATTTTATTGCGAAGACAAAAGCCACTTCTAGGGATTGACGCTTTTATGGAATCATTGTAGAGAAGCACTGTGGATTGCTTTAGAAACAGAAAAAAATCTTTGAAATTAACGACACACATCTCACATATTTAATAATCAATTTTTAAAAAAATGTAGATGATTTTAAACTAAGGAGAGGGTCACCCCTGAATTGAACTGACTTTTGAGTATTTGTGCAAAATGTCATTAGTTCTTACGTAAATTTTTGATTTAGGTGCAATACGAAAAAAGTAAATTATTGAAAATTGGATTTTGAGAAAAAGTAAAAAACACAAAAACGGCATATGAAGTTTACGCGCAACAATAAAACTTCAAATCCTTTATCTTATATATATATAGTTAATCAAAGAATTTACTTTTTTATTTTTGATAAGCCACAAGTAAACAAAAATTCACATGAAAAATGTCTGTATATAGTTACGTTGATCAGGGTTCCAGAATTTTATATAAATCAATCGCAAAAAAAAAGACAGTTCTTTAAGAACAATGAGAATTTATTGTCAAAAATCCAATCCTTGGAATACAGGATTCAGCAGCAATATTCGTGGAATAAGTCTCAGAAGGTCTTCACACCTTCAACAGCACTCATGCACAATTACCAGTGTCTAAAATGCAGGTATGTAAAAGATTATTCAAAAGCAATCGCTCGTTCAACAGCCGAAGTAATCACTAACCGCTTCAACAATCAAGGTAAGACTACTAATCGCTAGTCAAAGCAATACTAACTTTTCGCAGCTCAAAACAAGACTGACTCGTTTCGGCGAGCATCTCTCTATTTATAGACTCAGCGGATCCTTCGAGAAAGATCAGCTTGCGTCATAGATCGTGAAATTAGTTTATTTCTCCACTAATATTCAGAAGAGTCCAGAGGGTCCCGAACTGGCCTAAAATGGTCACCAAAGTGGTCCCAAAGTCACAAACTTGGTCACCAAAATGATGCCACCTTGACTCTATCGCCAAGTTCTCATTGAATCGCCATTATAACGTAAGGAACAGCGATTCTTGCGAATATTACAATTTAAATATAACATAGAGTAATATAAATGCATTACACATCCAAAAATACAAATTATTTACACTACTTTACACACAATTTGCAACGATATAGTTATTTTAATTTCAATTGCTTTCATATAATTGATTAAATTCGAAGAAAAGCTGCTTCAACATTAAAAAAATTAAAAACTCACCTGCCGATAATAAAGTTTGAATCTCCATAAAATATACCTTAAGTACATGATTTCTGTAAATTAGTTGTGAGTTCTAGTCGGATCAGTTCATTCACAAAATTCTCGACTCCTCTTGTTTAATGCTTCTTACTAAAAACTTGAGATCTTAACGGCTACATTTTCAGGGCCAAATAAATTGAGGTGAAAGGTCAAGGAGTGGTGACTAAGTCTCAGATAAGGTTGGATAAGATTTGAAAAGTAAAAACAATTCCGGTCATTGATCTTGATTTTGTGAAAGAGAACTCTTAGAAAGAAAAGAAAGAATCAAAAAATGAGTTAAGAAGCGACATAATTCTGAAGGTATTGATATTTTTCAAGTTGTTTTTAATAAGTGGAATATGATAATTAAGTTTTATTGTACTATATTCACGTATTTTAATTTAAATTAAAAGAAAATTTCATTCATTCAAACATTTTAAGGAAAATATTTCGTTAGAAATAAAAACGAATACACACACAATAAGAGAACTGTAACAGAGAGGGGAAAGCTTAGGGCATCTAAATAATTTAAAGTTAAGTAAAAAAAAATCACTTTTTATACAATAGCACATTTTTTATTAATCTATAAAATAATATTGTAGTATTACATTATTGAAAAGAACATTTAGGAAAGACATTTGAGGTTGAAGGGGGCGGGGGCTTACACAGACCTCTCTTATTGGAGGGAGGAGGGTACATTCTAAAAAAGTCGTAGAAGAAAGCGCGAGGGGTATTCTCTAAGGTTAAAATTAAAAGTTTATTGGTCTGTGGAGGGGCGGGGTACAGCCCTCAACTCCCCCTCAGGTATGGAGTCAAAAGAACAATATTTAATGCATAGTTAATGGAACAAAGAATAACATTAATAGGATATTTTTCTAAGCTTGCGTATTTATTTAAGGTATCCGACTACGTTCGGAACCGTGATTTTAAAAAAGCGCATAAATGGATAATTTTCATGATATTTAGTGTCACTCAGATTAGAATACATGCATAAAATTGTTTAAAGGAGACATTTTGACAAAAAAAATTACTTAAATACAATATTTCGGCAAAAAATTAACTTAGAATAACCTTTTTTTCAAAATGTTCTCCTTTTGTCAAACATGCTTCTATTATAATAATATTTTGCCTGTATGTAGCTCAGACTTCTGTACACTCAACTATGATTTTTGAAAAATTCACATTACTTTCAGAGTTACAACCCATTCAAATAATTAAAATTTCTCCCCTCTGTTGTCGTAAAACATAGATAAACCCACTTCTAAGTTATATATTTCAAAAATTCTAGTTGAGAGGATTCTACAGAGGTTTGAGCTATATACAAGCAAAATATCATTATTATAGAAGCATTTTTCACAAAAGGAGAATATTTTGAAAATGGGTCATTCTAAGTTAATTTTTTGTCAAAATATTGTACTTAAATAATTTTTTATTGTACTACTATTCTTAGAACAATTTTATATACATTTTCTAATCTAAGTGACACTTTTTATCATAAATATTATCCATTTATACTCTTTTGCAAAATCACGGTTCCGAACGTGGTCGCATACCTTAAAAAACAATTTAAAACTTTTAAACTAGGATCTTCTCATTTTGTAATCCAAACAAAACATAAGGTTTATATACATTTAAATTTAGATATAATAATTTGCATAGCTGTTGGATTGATCTGACCGATAATCATGCCTATCTCTAGAGGTTAATATAGGGCAAGGGTTGGCAATTTATTTGATGCGAGAACCACATAGTTGAAGCGGAGGATACCGGAGGGTCACACCTTTTTCAAAATGATGGTATTCATTAGTTAACTTAACATTAGTTCGCATCTCAGAAAAAAAGGTATAAACTGTACCATAAAAATAAATAAATAAAAATTTAAAAAAAGCGATCGTTTTATTTAATCGTTTACTGTGTCAATTCCACATCATTTACAGCTGCAAGCATATTTTTTAGAATCAGTTTAAGGTATCCAACTACGTACGGAACCGTGATTTTGCAAAAGCGTATAAATGGATAATATTTATGATATTTAGTGTCACTTAGATGGGAAAATGTATACAAAATATTTTAAGACTATTATTACAATAAAAAATTATTTAAGTACAATATTTTGACAAAAAAATGAACATAGAATGACCCATTTTCAAAACAGTCTCCTTTTATGAAAAATGATCCTATTATAATAATAGTTTGCTTGTCTATAGCTCAGACCTCTGTACAGAGGTTGAACAATAATTTTTGAAATATACAACTTAGAAGTGGATTCATTCATATTTTACTACAGCCGAAGGGAGAAATTTTAAGAAAAAAACGCCGAAAATTATTTCACTTGGCAGTAACTCTGAAAATAATGTGAATTTTTCAAAAATTCTAGTTCAGACTCTCTGGAGAAGTCTTCACTTTATATAAGCACACACACAAAATATTATTATTATAGAAGCATTTTTTATAAAAAGAGAACGTTTTAAAAAAAGCTTATTCTAAGTTAATTTTTTGCCAAAATATTGTATTTAATTCATTTTTTTTTGTCATAATGTCCTTAAAACAATTTTACACATGTATTCTAATCTAAGTGACACTAAATATCATGAAAATTATCCATTTATGCACTTTTTAAAATCACGGTTCCGAACGTAGTCGGATACCTTAATAAGACAAATATACTCTGGCTATCTTGGTGAGTTTTAAAAAAAACTCTTTGCGGGCTGCATGTGGCCCACGGGCCTCTATTTGTCTTTTCCTGATATAAGATATAAATTAAATACTACTCATTGTATGACGGAAAATATATATATCTCAATCTAAGTTTACATAAATGAAAAATATGTAGGCCCCCAATACATCTAAAAAAACCCTAAAAGTGCAATTAAGTTAGATAGTATTTAAGGCTGCCTTCGCCAAGATCCTGAACTAAACGCGAAACAAATTTTAAGACAGAAAAATGTCTCAATTTTCATCAAAATTTGTGTCGCATTATGATTTATACATCTATTAATAATATATATAGCGTTTTTAAAATGTCAAAATATTCCATAAATAATTACTTTTTCGTTTTAATATGTAAAACGATAACTCATTTAGCATTACGGTATAGGAGAAAAAATACGAAACACATTTTATACCAGAAAAAAATGGATCAATTCAAATTAAATTAAATAGTGTGATAAAATAAATGATTAACTGTAGAATAGCGAAGCCAGAATATAATATTAATGTTTCAGTTCTTTTGTATCTGAAAAAATATTCCAAATTCGGGTCCTATTCTTTAACACTGACCAAAGACAGCCTTAAAGTATATTCAAAAATATTCTGTCTCAACAAAAACTAATGTTTGCCTACACAGCATGAATAGTAAGAAAAAGATCTGTAAATCATTGATAAAAATAACGTTTCAATTCCGGAAGACTCTAATATCTGCTGGCAAAGAAAGTAGGGCATGATCAAGGATACATAAAACAAATTTGTTCCCGAAACTAATTTTTGCTCACACATTAACGCAAGATTTACGCAAGCGAACAGACAGGAGTCCCATCAAGTTGATTGTACGGGATCGAACTACGGAAGATGAGAGAGCTGGGTTGGATGGATGTTCCCTACGGAGGCACCTCACGTGACCTACCAATTACCTCTCTTGTCCAATTAGATGAGAAAAAACTATTCGTCACTAGCTCGGCACTTTTCTTTTATTCTTTACTTGTTTTTATTATTCCTTCCTCACTTTTCCAATTCCCGATGCGCATTAATTCGCGATTCAACAGCGAGCCCAAGGCCGATGGGATTGGGAAAAGAAACACGTATGTTGTGAATGCAGACGATTGGGAAGCTATAGACGAGATTCTGGTATTATGGGATACCATTTGCATTTCTAAAAATAACTTAACTGGTTTTTGATAAAAATCTCCAAAATAAGCATGGATATGTCGCAGGAAAATGATGAAGTTAGGAATCCCATCAAATCTCTGAGGGAGATGATCACTTGACGGTAGATGTTGAAATAACGTCTCTTCAAAGTCATTTCCCTGATAAAAGTAAGGGATTTGAACGAATCCCTGAGCTGTTTCAGTGAAATGATGAAATAATATTGTCAAGAGTTTAAAAGTGTTTATTTAACAAATAGGGTGCATTATTAAACGTAGAAGTAAGTAACACAACAATAGAGTAAATGGAACACAAATTATTTATTCGAAACTAATTAACAAAAATAAATAGAAAATTAGATTGGTAATCAATCCCTATGTTAATTCTAGGGTGCCATTTTTCTTAAAGATATGGGGTTGATATTTAAGGGATCGATAATACTACCTGAATGGTTAGGAAGTACAAGGACTCGCCCCCCCCAGGTGTCCCCCCACCTATATAGCATTTTGCCAATGCAAATTCTGACTAGTTCATTTCATCATTTCACTGAAACAGTTTAGGGATTCGATAAAATTACTTACTTGCAACAGGGAAAAGACCTCAAAAAGACGATATTTTAACATCTTGCGTGAATTGATCCTCTCCCTTAGGGATTTGATGAAATACTTAATTTCAATATTTCCTTGCGACATATATAGTTATAAACCAGGGGTCAGCAACGTTTTAGCTGTGGCGTACCAAACCAATCTGCCAATATGATTCAGTGCGCCACACAGTGGGGCATTTTTGAAACAATTCGGTTCCCGCGATAATGCATGCAGAATAGAGGTCAATAATATAGATATAATTACAATTTTATTGTATATTAATTTTGCATCATTTAAGGACATTTCTCGACATAAAAATAAACAGAATAAAATATAACTATTTCTTCAAAAAAAATTTTAAAAAATGAAATTGTTTATACAGTTGAACCTCTTAATAACGAAGTCTCTAAATCCCGAAAAAAAGCTCATTATATGGAAAAAAAATTCATTACATAGAGGTTCATCTTTCTTTATAAACATAAAACAAATTTTGATCACATAAACATTATGTATTAAAAAAGTAATTGATCACACCTTTTTGTAAATTAATATTTTTATCTTATACATCTTATTTATAAAAAAGGAAAAGAAAAAGAAAGAAAGACTGTAAGGAATGTTTCTTGACTCCTTTATCCAATTCCTGAAGAATTATTTTTTTTCCCTTCATGTGCTCAAACACTTACGTTTTGACGTTTTCCAGCCACAAAAAACGAAGTTACCAGTGCGACTGATCAACACTACAAATGAACACTGTTCAAGGAAATGGAACATGAGACAACTCCGCTGAGGGTGCAAGGGCATATCAAAGATGTTTCTAGTGAATTGGGGGTTAAAGGTTGCACTTCTTGGATGAAACGCTCAGAATTATACTTCTTTCGGACAGTTAGGCACCTAATAAAACCAGTTCAATATTTATGACCCCCACAAAGGTGTTAAAAGAGAGAATAATTTGAAATGTCCAGAAAAACTTTAAAAATAGGGAGCAAAAAATTGAATCACTAGAGAAAAAGTTCGTTATATGGAAAATGCACTTCGCTATAGGAAGGTTGTTTTACGAAAAAAATCTTTAAATGTTCTTGGTTCCGGGAAAAAGTTCACTTTATAGAAAAATTCGCAATATAGAGGTTCGTAATAAGGAGTTCGACCGTATATTATGTATTTTTATACATATTTATTAAAATAAGAAATGGACAATATAAAATATAAATATTTCCCTTCATTATAGTTAAATAAAAAGGTAAATAAAAATTTTAACGCGAACCTACTGCTTGCACCGTTCTACTTTCATACCACAAAATAAGGGGTATAATGTGTGACTTTCAATTTGACAAGATTCTGAACATTCAGTTGTTCTTTGTAGACTCGAAATATTTTTCGCATGAGGAAAGAATTTTTACTTAGATATGAAGAACCAAAAGCGGAAAGCAGAGAACACACACACGTGCAATTTTCTCTCTCTCCAAACAATTAAATCTCTACAGCAATGACATTCAATAACTTACGAAATAGCTGTATGTCTATATTTTAGAGTTATTTTTTTAGATTTTTTTCGTAATTCCATAAATGTCTATAATTCTGATGATGTTTGTCAAGATGGCCCAGTACAAATTCATCAAATTTCAACCCCTCAAAAATTGACTAATTTGTAGAGAAGTACAGAGTGTCACTGAGAATTGTACCGCGTGCCACGCGTTCCATAGGTTGCCGACCCCTGTTATAAACGATTGTAAAGAATTATCACTTTGTCGCGGTTCGTCGACCGCGGGTATGAGAGGGTTCTAGTAAGAAACAGACTTGATCTAAAAGCTAACCACTTTTATTCAGCCTTTAACACTTACGAGAATTTATGAAAATTAGCGAGAATGTACTCTGATAACTAAACCCCAGGAGCAATTAAACTTATAAATCTTACTATATAAACATATATATAAACATTTCTCTTATCTAACATATTTTTTTTTAGCAGCCTTGCTGCCAACTTGCTTAAACGTCAGCAGTAAGGTAGACGACTTACACCTTTCTCTGAATCCTTCCTTTTGGAATTAATATTACGAAGTGCAACCACCGGTCGTTCACATTACGCTTTCCGCTCAGGATCAATTTTCAATCATCCCCCGCCTACTTCACGACTAACACTTACATAGAAGTTTGGATTTACATAAAATCAAGTCCTCTCTACGGAAAGTGGTTTTCAACTTAAAAACAGTTAAAAGGAAAATACTCATTTTAATCACAATTAAAAAGAATATTTTCCCCACGAAGATTAGTAGAAGCCCGTAACAATTTCTCAAAAGAAATGATATTTATTTTATTGTTATAAAAGAATTTATCAAAAGAAAAATGATAAAAGGAGGGTATTAATTCTATGTTGATTTGTCGTCCCCATGCTGCTTACTACCACCCCTCTTAATTTGTTGGTTGAATTCAGCAACACCCTGTACAGAGTAGTAGATTCGTGTGGACGATTTTACCGCATTAATTCGTACCAGTACCATATTTGCGTAGCCACTTTTACTATGCAAGATTACGGAGGATTCTCACTTTGTTAAGTTTGAGGGGTTGCATCTCGTTCAGATAAGTACAAATTGAATCCTATCCAATAGTTTGTCTTGTCTGCATATAGCGTAGTCATTTGGAGTGTTTAGTCCCTTCCAGGCTCATTTTATTTCGGGTTTATTGATAAACAAGTAATATCTAGAAAAAAACTAAGTCAATTCCTACTTAGGTTAACAAAGAAAAACTTTAATCTGGTTACTTTTTATTAAAAAAATAGTTCCAAATAAATAAAAAAAAATATATACATAAGAGAATCACAATATTAAGTGACAAAATAGAAAGCGATTTTCCAATTTCCTTTCTGTATAGGGTGTTGGGACTATTTTTTGTTTGTTTATTACTATTTATTCATTAATTAAATTTAATTATTCTAATAAAATAGTATAGTACAATAAAAGACACATTCTCCGAAATTAGGCAATCCCAGGTGGTATTCGAACCCACGACCTTTGGTTTAGAAGTCCAATGCGCTACAGGGACACAGCAGACTTTTTTCCTTTCTATATATGCTGTTGAACTATTATCTATTGGTTACTCTATTTATTGATTTTTTAATTTAATTAATGAATTATTATTTGAAAAAACTGTATTAACATCAAGTGTCTCGTCCACTACAAGTTTTAAAAAATGTATTTGTATTTGAATGGATGAATAGAAGTATTTTAAAAACGATTGAAAATTTGAACAATATATATATATGAGAGACTGATTGATTGAATATTAACGTCGCACTGTTCAGCTACACGAGGGCTTTTGGCAACGAACCACGTAATTTTGAACCATGGTCAAGTGACGTGGACGACACCTGAGCTGGCACCCCTCTCCTAACTACCACACCAACGGGAGGACGTTTCAGCTCTCGACAGATTTAACGTGCATCGCTGCCCTGCACGGCGGGTCTTTAGTGGTACTGGGCTCGAACTCGTGACAAGGCAAGCCACGGTCCGATACCTATACCACTCGGCCACCGCGGCCACATATATAAGGAGAGAGAGAACACAAATAGTAGGAATTGAAAAAAAGATCAATTTTTTTTTGTTTGTTTCCCTAGAAAAGTAAGAAAAAGCATTCGAAATCATAAAAGCACATGTGAAATAATGCGGAAAAGACCGACTTGTGTGTGTGTGTGTGTGTGTGTGTGTGTGTGTGTGTGTGTGTGTGTGTGTGTGTGTGTGTGTGTGTGTGTGTGTGTGTGTGTGTGTGTGTGGGTGCGTGTGTGTGTGTGTGTGTGTGTGTGCAGTGTAAATTTTCACAGTGCTCGAACTACACTCGGGATGATCCAGAATGGTAAGGTTAGCCTGCCCTAGCTCAGCTCGGAAAAAGCTGGAAAGGGTTAATCGAACAAAATGTTTAAATTACAAGGTAATTTAATGAGATAATATTTTTCAGATGTGTTAACAACAAAACAATTGCGAATAAAAATGTTTTCAGAAATTAGCATTATCTATACATATAATTTCAGTTTTCCCTCTACCTTTTCTTTAAACAAATGCTATCAAAATTAAATATTCGGTTTTTTTAAAGCATACATTTTATAAAAGACGGTAAGTAAGAAATGCAGTTAGAGTGTTTAAAAAAATACCAGTCTAAGGGAACATAGAAGTTTTCAGACTTTGAAAATAAATTTCAGGAGCAAATGAGCCTAACCTTTAGAAAATTGCTCGGTAATTGCGATTTGTTAATAAAAACATGAAGCCGTAATTACAAGATAAACATTTCAAGTTAAAAAATTGAGAGAAATGTTGCTGAATTTCGTTGAAATCAATTTCATGATAATTCATTTCAAAATACCATTGTTTAATGTTGCGTTTCTTCACTGGTAATGCGTTGCCATGATTGATCTCATTTATTGAGTCATTATTGCACTAAAACTTACAACGATTTGTCAACAACGGAATTTTGATTATGAGAATCGATTAGGTTTTTACAATGGATCTCAAAATCAAGGGAAATTTTTGCTTCTTTTGATTTCTCGGAAAATTTGAAATACTTCCTTTAAAAATTTATAATATTATATATTAATATTTGTACGTTCTTTATAGGTTTAGAAAATTTTTCCATCCGAATTTTTAAAATATAACTTTAACAACAAGTACACATTAAATTATGTTTTGTTCAATAATGCAATACTTTCTTGTTAACTCCATGAAAAGATATTTTTGGGAGAAAAAATTTTATTTAGTTATTATTATTGTCATTCAATTCCTACTATTAGCTCACTCTCTCTATATATTTATTTATTTATCTTGGTGGAATTTTCAATCATTAATAAAATGCATTTTAAAGCGCTCCATTGAGCTGAAATTTTATATACATGATTATTTTGCATGACAATACAATAATTTAATTATAATTAATAAAAATTAATTGATTAAAACTAATAATTTAAAGAATTACAAATGCAGCTACGTTGGAATCATTTTTGGCGACTTAGTGACCCTTTTGGAGACTTGTGTCAAAACTTGAAAAGGCTTTTTTTTCCTCACCTTTCAAAGCATTCAGTTGAACTGAAATTTTATATACAGGATTGTTTTGGATGACGATACGATACTTTAATGTTCGAAACAGGCCCAAGTCGGCGGATTTTCGTGATGCTGAAAATTGACAGCGGTCATGTCGTATGATTATACGGTATGTAAAAGATCCCTAGAGTGTCTATTCTGGCTTGGATGTTCTCGGCAAAATTAAATCCTAGTACAGGTTCACATCATCAAGAGCTCAGGCGCCTCCCTCTGGGGAGAAAACTGGGAGTCAAAATTACTTGCGGCGATTGGTATCCGCCTATAGGGTGCCGCAATAAAAAGAGATACCAGTTTCTGGGGATGCACTAGGTCTGCAATGGTAAAACACTAATCGGCAGCCCATTAGAAAAAAAAAATGCTTCACCATAAAACTGATTTTTACAAATGGCCTTTCAAATTTCTGGATGTCACGCTTTTCATTTTCTTGCTTTAAAAATATATAAAACAACATGTCTTCATATTACCTATTGAACTACGTTTAAGAAAACATAATTCGATGCATTTCTAATTATTAAGGGATATTATTCCCCAAAATATGTTTGGAATTAAGTATGATATGCTTAGACGCTGGACACACATGTCATTCAAATAACACATATCAGATGTATGAAAACCAATATTTTAAATTCTCTTTACTTTTTAACATGCATACTATTTATAATTATTCCATACACATGATTGTTAAAAATAGAAAATTCTGTAACCTAAATTGCCGTTAGAAACATTGTTCTATTTTTCCATTCCATATTTATCAATTATTCAAGTGCAAGAACTTCAAAATTCTAATGAATTTTCACTCGAATACTCATTCCTCATGCAATTCAATAAAAAAAGATAAAAATAATTAGGAAAATAAAACAATGAAAGTAAAATTCTAAAAATAGTTCTGTATTGTTTATAAACAACCGTAAATTGTTGTGAACAAAGTATTCGACGTTGCTATCAACTTCGAAAGTGTTTAGTAAGCGATTTTCACCAGGATTCTCTGGGCTGAGTCATTCTGAGTAGACAGACAGTCGCCATATGACAGGGGAATCCCCCCCTTCTCTCTCTTTTTTATAGTCTAAAAAGTAAACTAGTGACAAGTACTTCACCGTTTTGCTATCTCATGTATTAGAGTTGATATGCATTGTAAATTTTCATTTTGTACACACCTGGGTTTCTTAGGAGAAAAATAATAAATGTTACATATGTTGAGATTAAAAATAAAATACAAAGGTTCTATCAAATAACAATTTAATTGCAGATAATCCATTTTACAGAAAATAAAAATAAAAATTATTTTGTTCTAAAATTCTAATAATATTTTTAAAAATAACTTTTGTGTAAATATTAATTTAATATAAAAATAATAGTTCATAATAAATTAAAATTGATTTTTACAGCTGCTGAAAATTTGTTATCTTTATCTGATTATTCATTTTAAAAGATATGAGGGTTTTTTTTATTATTCTTTTTTTTTTTTTGGTCATAAAACATGATTCTTTTCTAAGAATTCTCTCTTTATAAAGTTATGAATTACACATACAATGTAATTATAAAAAAGGAAAATGTTTTTCAAAATAATTTTAAAATCATGTGTGTATAGTGAGAAAAATTTAATTTTACTAAAACTATTTTAATAGGTAAAATTAAAATCATCTCTAAACTGTCTAATATTTAATATTTATATCTAAATATCAAAATCACATGATATTTTATTCAGGCAGAATTTTGCTTCATCAAAAAATGAGGAAATTTATAATTAACAGACTAAATTTTTTTTAAAAAAAAATTACATTTTATAACGATTTTTGACACAAAAAAAAAAAATCTTTGCTTACGTGTAAAAATTAATATAATTAAATGTGTCACTCATCATACAACCTTTTTAGTACAATTTAAAAATGAGAAATTTCAAACAATAAAATCATCATAATACATATTACAAAAATCAAGATTCCCCCAAAAGTATATTATACACATGCAGTTATTCAAAATATTTGCTTACATGTAAAATTAATACCGAATATACACCAGAACTTTTGTTTCTAATGCCGATTAAAATAAAAAGAATGAATTTAGAATATAAGATTTGCGCAATAATGAATATGCACTTTAGAAAATTTTATGAGGAATACAGTACTATCATGTGAAAAATGTAGATGAACAAGTACAATTTGTAAATTAACAGTTATTTGGTTAAATTAAATATTAACTCGGTTTAGAATGTTATTCTATTATAAACAAATATGATTTTTTACCATAGTTATGAAAAACGGCTTTGAAATATATTAAAATTTCCAAAACAGTATAAGTTTTGAGTAGCATGAACATGTAGTAAAAACAATGAATTGTTGCCTACTAGAATTATGTATACGTATATTATATATATGTACGCATGTGTGTGTATGCATATTTTAAAATACATATATTATACAAATGAGGAAAAAAATCCTAAGTAAATAATTATTAAACTAACTAAGTATAATTAGAAAAATAAAGTTATATATAATTTCTTTTTTAATTTGACTCATTAAAAAAAATCTTATATCCACTTCATAATAAAAATCCAGCAACCAATACAGTTTAAAGAAGGGAAAATGCTTAGATAACAAAAGAGAATTTGTTATATTGGACATAATTATATATGTTTTTGAAATTATTTATTTTAATACAACTATATGATGAATACATGCAGAATGAACGGTAAAGAATTTTTTTCGGCTAAAAGAAGGAAAAAAGAGATTTCTAAAGAAAAAAAAATTCTAATTCGCTACAGAAATATATAGTACGCGAGACGCGCACATTTAATTTATCAAATAATTGCGATTTTTATTTCTTTTTCAGTCGATAGGGAAATTCATAAATTTTATTTCTTTAAATTACATGAATTATAACTAATTTTTTTATATACATATAATTCCTTTATTCTATTACATGTTTGCCATTGTTTGGAATTTTTTAGGGAGGTTGATTTAATACTTTTTTTTTTTACTTTTAAGTATTTGTAATTATATCTTACAAATTAATATAAGTATTTTTTAAAATTTTTCACATATCTCAAATTATATCACTGTTTCATGGGATTTTATATAATTTTTTTCTGAGATTTTAGTTTCTGCAAGAAATAAACACTTTTTAAACTATACTTTCTTTCGTTATTTCAGCTTGATAATGCACTGCTGACTTTAAAATTGTAACACCAAGAGAAAGAAAGAAAAAAAAAATTTACTCTTTGTACGCTTACAATTTACAAGGAAGAAAACATAATTAAATTTATTGCCTGTTTGGGGAATACAGATATTCGCAGCAATCCAAAATCAGAATTTTTTAATGGGCGGTATATCTGGAGAATGCGATGGCAAGGGCAACAAGTGAACACACTCCGTGTCGAGATAAGTCAGAACAAGAAGGGCAACATGTGGTCTTGCGTTATCTTGTTGAAACATGCTGTATCCGAGGCCTCCAAGATGAAGTACAACCAAACTCAAACTCAGTGGTGCAACAGCCCATGAGGGCCAGGGGCTACTGTGCCCATCCCAGTATACGTGACCACTGGGCTTTGAGGTGCATTCACATATGTCCCGATCAGGTGGTCAGTCTGAAGCGAGACCCCCGGTGTTTTAAGTCCCCAAGCAAGCTTGGTACTTATTTATAGACCCACTCCAAGAGGGATGTAAGGCTGAGTCGACCTTGCCCAGTCCGAGGATAAAACCTCGAACCTGTGGTGTAGACACGGGATATGCTACTACTCGGCCACTGGGCCTTCGGAGAGCAATCAATGACCTTAAGAACTGAGAAACTGGTCTTACGATTTGAGAAATCTAACACTGACTTTTCAGATTACCAACTTGCAAACAAGAGACGTCCATGTCGTATACCGTTTCTGGCCATAGCAGCAGAACAGGTGGAGAGTCTGTAGAAGGATATAGAGTGCAAGCAAACCTCATGCGTTCTCTCGACGCTTCCAGAAACGGATACGTCCATCATGTTACTAGCACGCAGAACCAGGATTCGTCTGAAAAGAGGGTGTGATCCCAGTCCTGTATATACAGGGCGGGGTATTGGAACTTTGTTTGAACATGCTGCAGCGAGTTTCGTAGGGAGGGAAGGGGTTCAATAGAAGGGGGTGGAGTGGGATATTTATATTCCCGCCCTTCTTAGTCTCAAACATGTTGTGAGCTGAGGCCGAGGCTCGCTTTTGCAGTGGAGGCGTATATCTATTCCACGTATTCAACGGTTGGTCGGTGATTACAGTGCAATGTGCCTTTCGTCACCACTTCGATATTCCTCCACGAGGTCATGTTCCTGATCAGAAATGTGCTTTAATGGGGATGGATGCCTTTCGAGCAATGGGGGATGTCTCCAAAGAAAGGAAAGGACCTCCGAAGAAGAGAACACACGAAAATGTGGTACGAGCTTATATGTCAATGATCCAACAATTCTTCTTACCCGCTATCCAAGAAAGGGATTTTGATGACGTGTGGTAACAACAAGATAAGGCCACAGCCCACACCTCCAGGGTTTCCATGGGTGTTTAAAGATTAGCTTTCCCTTCGAGAGAAAGTAAACTGACCTGCGCGCTTCCCTGATTTATCCCTCCTGATTACTTCTTGTGGGCTTATCTCAAGTCTCTGGTTTACAAAAATCTCTCTGAGACACTAGAAGACCTACGAAACTACACTCAAGCTGAAATTGACAATTTCCCGGTCGATATCCTTGAAACGGTGACTCAAAGTTTTCGAAATCGACTGCATCAGTGTATTGATAATGGAGGGAGACATTTAACAGACACTGTGCTTAGAACTGTGAAAATTCAAAGTTCCAATGTAGTGTTAGGCGGAAAACAACAATAAAGTCGAATGAAACATGTGTTTTTTATTTCATTTTAAGAACAGGAAGTTTCTAAGCCCCACCCTGTAGTTTAGTTGTACACATTAGTCGCCGCGAGTCTCTATGCCGTATTGCCAAAGAAAAAGCAGTAATGGTCAGTGCCGCTCCAGACATCGTCGCACTGTACATATGGTCACTTGTCGTGCTGCAAAGAAGCATACTTCCTAACTCAAAGTCCATATGTGGCTGTACGAACCTGCACAGCCGACCTAACAACATATCTTGGGCATTAGTGGTGGGGAAGGAGATTGTTTAGATTCTGTATGGCGTTCACAGTAAGACCCTCCTAAATCCATCGACTCCATATCTGCATGATAGTCGTTAGATTCTAACCAAAATAACGAAGATGGCACATTTGCACACACTTCCACTATCAAATTCAGACATGTTGTAACGAACTCTAGACCCGTTCTGAAACTCTAAGTGGCAACGCGGACTGATCCAACCTGCGTCAGTCACTGATTACCTCTCGACGAGAGTGGTCGATTTTGTGTGCTCCGCCAGTGAGCGCAGTGTGGAGATTTGGATTCAGCGATTACCTCTCAACGAGAGAGGTCAGGTTTTGTGCTCCATCCGTGAGCTTAGTGTGGAGATTTGGAGACAGTGATTCCCTCTCGACGAGAGAGATAGTATTTTTAGCTCCATCAGCGAGCGTAACGGATTATTTCTCTACAAATGTCATAACTCGGAATACTAATGATTTTTACTTACAACGTATAAATAGTGTAAATATTTAATGTCTGTGAGAACTGTTCTGTGTGTGTGTGTTGGAAAATAAATCTTCAAAATACAAGATCGAGTTTCATCACTTACATGGCTAAGACATTACAATGTATTGGTTGTCATTTCTCAATCTTATACGGAGGCATAACACGGTCTTCTCACAAATATCCAACATTCGATTTTGAATGAACAAGAAAATTGATTTCCGAATGAGAAACCCATATCATAACTTTCTGTTATGTATAGTTTGAAATGCCGTTTCTTTCTCCTGTTTCATTCAACTCCTAATCATTCCCTTCATATTCTCTTTCTTTACGCGAATTATACATTTATACCATCCCTCCTTCATAGTCTTCCAATTTCAAAGGCCAGCAGTGTATTAGCAGAAAGAGGGGGAAGGTTGTGCCAATTTTACAATTTTTAACCCATCAATCTTTATCCTAAACTTCAGAGATTGCTATTATAAGTTAGAATTATAGCAATTTAGAATATAGCAGTAAAATTAGTAAATTAGTAGCAAAGGGTTTACACAGATATTAAAAAAACAGTACAGTATTATACAACTTACAACTGTTAAGATTTCTTGATAATCTCAATTTAATTGTAAGGGCTCGTAAAAATTCAAACAAATTTAAAAAGTGTTGGATACTGAACAAAGTTTAATCTCACACAAATTTAAATCCTGATAACAATGAACACTTAAAGATAAAGAAACAGCACCATTTATCCACAAAAACCAGATACTTTAAGCATTCATAAACAAAATATTTTAATAATAGCCATTTAATTGTTCGAGAAGCTATTTTTTTCATATAAATTCAAACGAAAAGTTTGATAATTACTTCACGAATATAACTATGAATACAAAAAGCATGTTTTCTTACTTTATATATACTTAAAATATAAAGCAAGCTAATATTACTTTAAATATAACGTCACGTTATTAGTGAAATGAATTAAGCGAAATTCATATCATATAACTGAATGCGTGAATTTTTTACAAAATGTGTAACTCCACTAATAAAGGAGAATTAAATATTCTATTTTAGAAATTGTTCGAAATTACCTGATCCATATTTGAATATAATAACAGATGCTACGTAATGTAGTATAGAATTTAATTATAATTTTACTCCCTCGTAAGCGAAACGTTATTCTGCCAATTACGGAAAGGCATTTTAGACATCCTAAAATTATTAATTCAAACTACATATTTCTGACGAAATTTCATGTAAGAGGCACACAATAAACTATAATTAACAAACAAAATTATGTATTTTTGAATTGGAATTGATGTAAGCTATGCCATAGAAAAATTATTAATCCTATTCGCTCATAAAAACAACAGAGTATACAGTACATACCAGTGAGATGAATCAAAATTAATTTAGATAAAGAATAAATAATAAGTACGATTGCTTCTTCAAAGTTACAAGACTAAACTAAGCATGTTTCAAGATTTTTAGTTGTGGATAAAATCGATTCTTCCAAAGACCTCAGCTTTTTATATACAGTAAAATATGTTTAACACAAAAACGCTTACGACGAAATATCGGTTAACACGAAATAATACAATGGTTCTGACAAACTGCTATGTATATTCGCGCATTTTTTTCTCTTGAACACAAAAAGAAAATATCTTAACACGAAAAAATTTCCTTCTGGGAATGAACAAAATGTGGAAAACACCAGCTGTGCAGGCAAGATTCAAGAGGGGTGTGAAATGAAAAAAAAAAAAGAAGTGGTCTCACATATTTCGTAGAAAAGAGGTTAAGTTTGCCTTGAAATATCCTAGGAATAGCCTGTGACACGAGCCAATTTTGTTTATGTAAGCTCTAGTTGTACCCTCCAACCCTACAAACGCCATACAAAAACATCTCATCTCTCATCAGTTGACTTTGGAATTCGGTGGCGAGTATACTGCAGTGTGAGTAAAGACCAATGAGTTTGGTTCGCGTTTTTTTTTTCTCTATTTTAGAAGATTTTTTTTACGAGCACAATGGCAAAGACTTCAGGAATAAAGTAAACTATTATTTCGCTGAAAATGAAGATGGAGCTTCTTAAGACTGTTGATCAAAAACAGCAGTGAAGATTTTGGCATTACCTAAATTTTGATTTTGTTGTGTAAATGTTTTTGTTTTATTTATTTTTATTAAAAACATGCATATATACATATCTAAGTAACGATTGAATATATGTTTTTTCTCAATATCTTTTAACACGAAAAAATATTTAAGGACCTCAGTTTCGTGTTTAACGATTTTCAATGTAGTATTATAGCAATGCCATTCGATATAGAAATTCATATTAAGAATTATTAAGCCTCATTCGTAGATGATATTTTTAGTATAGACTCATAAGAAAAAGTCTAGTGTGAGTGAGTGAATAAAGTCACACTATAAAGCAACACGAAGGGATTGACGAAGGACTTCATTAATTTGTACCATGGTCAAGTGACGAGAACGATTCATCTCCGAACTTCCCCATCACGCCAACGATAGGACTTTGGGTCTCACAATAATTTAAACATGCATCGGCCCTCCACACGGCTGATTTTTAGTGACACCAGCGCTCGAACTCATGATATGTCGGCAACGAGCCCGGAACCGTAATCATAAGGCTATCGCGGCAAGAAAAGTTCAGGTGTGAAATATCAAAATTGAAATGTAATACAAATCGAAAGAGACATACATTGCCAGTTTTTCGGGGGGCTGCGGTAGCTCCAGTGGTCAAGGTATCGGATCATGGCAGGCATGCCGAGTTCGAGCCCAGTATCACTAAACACCCGCTGTGTAGGGCAGCGATGCACGTTAAATCTGTCGAGAGCTGAAACGTCCTCCCGTTGGTGTGGTAGTTAGGAGAGGGGGGTGCCAGCTCAGGTGTCGTCCACGTCACTTGACCATGTTTCAAAATTACGTGGTCCGTCACCAAAAGCCCTCGTGTAGATGAAATATGCGACGTTATTCACTCACTCACTCACTTTGGGGGATCAGAGATGGAGACCGTGCCGTATTTACTCTGATATTTTGAAACTATAAAGCAGTGTTCCGCAACCTTTTTATCGCTGCGGACCGGTCAACGTTTGATAATTTTACCGCGGTCCGCTGAGGGTGGGACACGTTGATTGTTTATATTTTAGATTGTTTTGATTTAACAATTTTAATCCAGTTACATTTAAATATGCCTTCAGAATAAAATATAGTTACACCCAAAATGAATAAAAGTGATTTAACGTGGAATATAAAGTGATTTCCGTGGAAAGTTGCGCAAATCCGAGAGAAATGCGCCACTTTAAATAAAATGCAATAGTTTAATAAGCTCTTAGGGCGGCCTGGCACCATTTGATCCGAGGACTAAGGTGGATCACTGCTATAAAGTTTATATCAGTTCTAATATTTGACATACGACTCTTAATTTAGAGGACACACAATTAGATAAACCCACCTCTTGTCTATAAATAAAAACGTGACATTATCTCAAGAAAACTCACCAAGACATTACTAAATATTCTTTCTACATTTGATTTTCTGAGTTTGAGGCAAAAGAAGACAAGAAAGAATTAATACATTTTTAGAGAAATTAACACGCTAATCAACTTCTATTAAAAGCTTGCAGCTCGTAAAAATACAAGGAACATTATATAACTTCTAATAAAACAATAATGGGTTGCATCATTTTTCCTTAACTAATGACTAGAATACGTACGTAGAAGAGGTAAAAATGAAGTTCAATTTAGGCATTTTGTTTTCTCTTTACGAGAGTTTCCTTTAGAATCCATTCATGCAAAAATACATTACATGCAAAATACATTAAATAAAATTACAAAGAGGAAAAATCTAAAATTATCTTAATTGTATTTTAATAATCACAGTAAGATACGAAACAGAAAAAAGCAACAAAAAATGTTTATTTTCAATATGATTTCATTTTATATATCGTCGTGTTTAGGATCCTAATACATGTCCTTCAACGACAACAATGTATCGAATAACCAATGTTTACTTGGCTATTCGATTGTTATTTTGGTAATATACATAAATAAACCCATACAATTATTCCAGAACCAGGGTTGTTGAACTGTAATGGAAGGCTAAAAAGTTGTGTCTAAAAATACGTTTCCCGGAAATTTTCGGAAAAACACAATCTAAGAAACTTGAGGTATATCGGGGTAAAAAATTTATTGTAACGGACGTATTTTCTCTTTTTTAATCGCTCGTCATTTTAGTATGCTTTTTATATGCATCGATATTTCCAATAGAAATTCTAACATTGAAAACTAAAAAGAAGCAGATATGGTTTGGGGTTTAGATGTATTTAGAACAGAAATATATTTAGAAAGCATGTGAATGATTTTTCTACACAGTTTTAAGGCGTTCATGATTACTTTTCGTTTTTATCAGCTATACCTCAAGCATTGTATTGCTTTTTAACCCTTTACCTTAATAATTATTTTGTAAAAGATTTTGATTTATTTCCTTTATTGTGAGTGTAGACAATTATTATGCAATTATTTATGAATACTGTATTATTTACTATTTATTATAGTAGAAGATCATGTATATTATTATTATTATTATTATTATTATTATAGCTACTGTCAAGATACACGTATTATAATACTTTTAAGTTAAAGAGTTAATCACAACGAATATTTTTCTCCTGAATAATTCGAAAGACTGAAATAATTCTAAAATTTCGAAAAATTCAAAATAAAATTCGAATAGAGTAATAGTTTATACACTAAATATATAGAAACCTATGGATGCTACCGCTAAACTACGCTCATACTAAAACGTTTATTAGCTCAAATAAAAACATGAATTTCATTTAAATAGTAATTTGAAAAGAAATGCTTATACAGACATAAATTCTCCGAATTTTTTTTAATGGGATCACGATAAGTATGGATTTAAATCTTAAACAATAAAAATTTATGCAAAAGTATTTAACTTTTTAAAATCAACACAAATTTTAGAATTAACCAGATTTCGATATATTAACCGCATCAAACGCAAAAAAAAATTATTACAACTTAAGACGGTTTTCAATAAATTTCTCGAGGAGAAATGATATTTTTATTTCATGAACTTGATTTAAATATAAAAATAAACTAAATCAGGCTTATATGAACAACAAAAATAGGCCCGAAAAGTAAATATTACAAAACTTAAAAAAATAATTCAGAGGGTATAACTGAAATAATTATTTCTAACTCTTCGTAGAAGTAATTTTAAAACGTATTCATTAAGAACCAATATATCAACAGAATACGTTTAAAATATGAATTTCGTTCAATGTGAATTGCTATTATGATCTTTAATCGTCAATAAAATTTTAGTGATGGCTTTATTTAAAATAAATTTAAAAATTACTAAATCAATTCTAATAAATTTAAAGTAATTTACAAAAATTAATATAAAATATTAAGTAACAGAATCTAGTTAAAGAGAAGCATAATAAATGAAATGTAGCGAATGCAATAAAATTTATCCAATATGTAAGAACAGCATTCGAAAAAAATGTCATTGATAATTTCGAATTATTTGTGAAATATTAAAAAAATGTGAAAGTGCGTGCATTTCATAATTTTCAATGTTAATAAATGAACAGCGCAAATAAATTAAAATAATAGAATTCAGTATTAATATATATTTTAGCATGCTTCACAAAAATTCTAAACTGCAACCAAAAGCAGAAAGAATTTACGTGTTCGAAATCAGACTTAACTATCGTAGGGAAATGTACAAATCTACTATAAAAATTAATTTAAATTAAAATAAACTTGATAAAAAAAATAATACATATTTCTATTTTTCAAAAATATTTCATTAAAATATTTCTGTTTTGATAACTACTCCTAAATCGACTGAGAGACCTCCGTTCATTTATTAAATTTTACTCAAGATCACGTTTCAAGTTCAATTTTTCTATGAATCAACCGTGTATGACCAATACATGTTACAAGATAAAATTTAATAAATTTGACACTCTTCACTCCATTGTTCACGTCATTAAAATAAATTAATTAAAATATTTATGATGTAGTAATTATGATATAAGAACAGAGGCAATAAAGAAGTCAGTTGTGTTAACTCTAATCAAACTTATGACCAACAAATTTAATTTCATTCATTTCCTTATTCAATGATTTCGAGCACAAATCATGTCAATTTTTTTTTCTGGGTTCAATGACAGGAGCAAAATTTTGCAAATGGGCAAATGTGAACCTGAATATTAATCTTTATCCAAAACATTGTGCATAATTTGAAATGCCTCAATAACGTAAAATCGAAGTAAAATTTGTTACAATATTAGCAAATCTCGCACAAAGAATTTCAGAAAATGTCATTTTTAATTATCTATTATGATAATTATATAGTATTTAATACTTCATTGAGTTTCTGTTCGCAGGTTGTTGTTGTTTTTTTAAATTTAAAACTTATTTCGCCATTATAAATAATAAAGGAGATTTTAGACGTTAATTTCTACAACATAGTACAAAAAAAAATTGTTGATTATTGCCATAACAACCATAACAATAGAAAGAAATAAAAAAAAAAGCAATAAATAAGTTAATAGAACAAAACAAAACAACAACAAAGAAAAACAAACAATTGAGCGAGCTTTGAAAAAGATGCTTCATGGAAGAGAGGGGGGGGGGCCTTCATGTGGAATATTTACAGTTATGTAACTTTAAAACGGGTTAAGTAACTTCTCATCATAAATAACCCTAATCATTTATTTTTCTATTATTGGCAATAAATTCTACGTGTTAAATTCGATTTTCGAATTAAGGACAAAAGCAAACGATAAAAGCTGCACGTGAAGAGAAAGGAATTAGATTATCACCTGGTTGTTGATATTCTGAAGGTTGTTATAATAGTTCCTTCACTTTTCGGTCATATCACAGCAAAAGGGGAAAAAATTCACCCACACTTCAAAGCAACGGGAAAATTTGATTCTAATACGTCTTACGTACAGAGGAAAAGTGGTCAGACCTTGAAAATGATAATCACGTGTCCTACCTGCTCGTGTATTTTGTTTTCAGAAAGCGGTTAACCAGCCAACCTCCTCCCACAGCTATCCATAAGGAAATAGATGCTCTCTATCTGCTTTCTCCCACCGCTCCCGAGAACACAGGAATGTTACAGCTCCAGAAGCAACTGACGGCTGGGTTGCAACATTTGGCTCTTTATCGCTCTTTTCAACAATTACAATTTACATTAATTTGGGAGCTTAAAATTTCGTAACGATTGGCGTGATTAACTAGTGTATATTAGTATCAGTTTGTAGAATTATAAATCTGGAAAAAGTTTTAAGCAAGTGCGAAAAACGTTTAATATTTTTAAATGAACGTTCCTTCAGTAAATGTAAGAATGGAAATTTATTTTCAATCCGAAAATATAAATCTTATTTCCATTTCAATTAAAATAAACCAAAAATTATATTAAAAAAGGATTCTTTAAAAAATTTAAAACAATGCCTAACAATATCATTTAAAAGAAAATGATAGATAAAAAAAGTATTAGCTCTTTTCGCGCTCCTATAGAAAACCATAAATCTCTTTAAAAACTATTATAAAAAATTTATTTTTCAAAACTTTTTTAACAATGCTTTCAGATGTAAGCAAATAAGTAATTATTAGTGGTTTTAATTTAAAATTACCCTTCAATGGTTGATTTTTCTATATATTTTGTTAGAAATATCATAAATATTTCTTAGTTTTAAGATTAGTTGTAGAATTATTAAATTCGAACAAAAATTTAGAATTCTAATTTTTCTACGATATTAATTAAGAATCTTCTAATTTTAAAATAATGCAACGAAATTACTAAAACTTATAGTAATCTTTCTTTCTAAGATGAGACTAAAAAAAAAAAAAATTTCCGTCGTTAATTTTTTAAATATTAATGTTTGCTAGAATTTATTTTGCAACAAAGACATAGCTCACATGAAATGTATAGAATTTGTAATTCATGAATTCAAATCTGATTATGTCCTTTTATATTAATATTTCTGAAGAAAAAGAAATGAGCTTCCAGAGATCAGTGATTAACAACAAACAATGCACAGTGGTTATTATTATTCTCATTAAAGCAATTTTTTAAGTATGCAATTACTTCACCATAATTCTAATAAAGTAGTAAAATTTGTCACACAAAATGACAAAATAATCTTTTCATATTAATTGTAACTTAACAATTGTCTTTTACGCATAATTATATCTTTTCTTTTATCTTTTCTGTATCTCAATTTAAAAAAAAAAATATCTTCGCAAAATTTGAGAATCTTAGATTGTTAACCACAACTGAAAACGAGATGCTTAAAATAATGCGCGTGCACGAAAATAATAATAATTTCGATTTTGTAGCCACACGTGATTTCTGCATTAGCTGTTCATCTTAAAGGATGTGGTTTTAAAAGAAATAATCAAACAAATAAATTGTTACATCTGCCTTATTAAAATATTTTTTTCAACCAACTTAATGATGGGAGTCCGGTTTTATTCTTCTAAGCCAGCGATACTCAACCTGCGGCCCGCGGGCCACATGTGGCCCGGCGATGGCCCATTGTTCGGAGAAATTCACTTATTTTAAAAAATCGTACAAAAAATTTGGTGGGAAATTCTTTGTCAAGAGATGCTTTTTGTTGTCGGTATCGTTCGGGTACGAATTGATATTCTTTTTCTATTTGGAACAGTTACGGTCAGTAGTAATAGACAGCAGTGGAATGAACAGTGGGTGGAATTAATTTTTAACTATCTTTCATATCTTGCAAGCGAAAAATATTCGTAGAAAATACATCGTTTCAAGACGATTGGGAAGTTAACTATTTTGTAGTGAAAAACAAACATGGATCAGTAATTGTTTGATTTGTTACGAAAGTGCTGTATTTAAAAAATACCAATAAACAGGAATCATTCAATGACACTTTTCCTCGAAGATCTCTTTCAAGAGGTGATAAATAGGCTTTTTCTTGAATAATCCTTGCAACAGCAACAAAGTGTTTTGTCAGAGGTAATATCACAGCCGTAACAAAGACATCTTATGAAGTTTGTTACATTATTAGTTATCATATGAAACCGTTTACTGATGCATAAATTGTGAAGAAGTGTTTCTTAAATGTTTCTAATTTAGTATTAGTAACAAAAATAAAAAAATATAAAAAAAATTATAATTAAAAAAAGCAAAACAGGAATTATAATATTATAATCAATTTTCCACATTTTAATTTGTCCAATGTTATCCTGATCTAAAAGCATTTCTCTTACCCCTCCTTCATTTATCCTCATATTGCGGCCTGACATATGTATGCGGCCCGGCAGAAAAAAAAGGTTGAGTACCCCTGACTTATACTATTTCTAGCTCTATCTTATAACCATAACATTAATACTTTTTCTCTCTTTTCTGTTGCACCATTTCATACTCGTATAAGAATCAGCTGCTGCACTTTTTCTAACAGAGTCTTTATTTTCTGCGTTTTGCCTTTATTCTGACTTCACTGACGGAGTAAAATTTAGCAACATTTGTAACTATTTCTCCATTATGTAAACGATCTAAAATTTTAATTTTGCTTCCTAAAAATATAATTTTTTTTTCACTTTAAAAAAAAATTCTTTGGGCGTGATAAAAACATAAAATTTTAATAAAATTATAAAATGCTATATAAACTATATAACTGCATATCACTAACCAATTAAATAAGAAGTTTTAAAAAGTCCCGAATAAAAAAAATAATGATCTACACCAGGGATGGTGAACCAGTGGCACGCATGCCATTGCTGGCAAGCGATACAATATTTTGGGCCCGTCATCGACCAAACAGTTAGTATTGAAATTCAAAATAACGAAGTTCACACACTATGAAGTATTAGGAACAAATGCCACAGTGATCGGGTATTGGGCGCACACACTTCCGTTATTGTCTTGCCTTTGTTACGTCTTAGACTGTTATTGCTAATGATGCATAGTTTGTCTACACATAGTATAGTCAATTTCGTTGACACAACTGTATTTTAAAGTTTATTTGTGTTATATATATGATTTTTAACTGTTATTTAACATGGATAGTTTATCAAAAAAAAAAGTGTTAGATAGTAAGTTTAGCAGAGAATTTCAACTTGGTGTAATGAGAAATTCGGCCCGATTAGCAAATGCGACAAAACGGCGTGTGTTTTATGTTCTGGAACAATGGTATGTAGAATATTGTCTGCAAAACGGCATATTGAACCAAATCATAAATCCTTTTGTCAAAAATAAAACCAGAGCAAAAAGAATTAATTGCTTACAAACCGCTTTTCAGATGACTCCAATTTAGCATGTATTCTGCTAAAAGTAACATCTTACAGTAAGTTATTTGTCATCTAATGTGCAACAAAAGTCACACTAATGTTTCTTTAATTTGAATTACTCGTATAACTAAAATATTTACTACTATACAACGCAAAATGTTTTTTTCATAGTAAATAAAGAGTTTTGAGTTGTTTAATATTTGGTTTTATTATTTTCCCAATGATCAGAAGTCAAAAATATTTGACGGCACGTCTATTTCTCATTAAACATGTCTTTAGAAGAAATAGCACGTTGATCTAGAAAGGTTCGCCACCCCTGATCTACACCTCTCTTTCTGCTGCAAAAAATATACTGTACAAAATCACATAACAGAAAATTTGATTGCACATACTCTTTTCCATTTTTGAAATGGAATAATCGGAATTTAGAATAGAATGTTGTATTATTATTGATGATGCCACCTGATCGAGTGATGTCAGATCATGGACTACAAAATTCATCGTGGTAATAGGATAGTTTCCACACCTGTCGTTTGATGCAGTTTTAAGCACCATACAGGTGACAGTACGATTTGGCTCGGAATAGAATGGAAATAAAAAGTGACTAAAATATAAGAGCCATTGTAACAAAGCGAACAGAATTAAAAAAGGATTGCGGAACTTTTCTTAAAAAAAAGTTCCATATTTTAAAAACCGTGTAAAAAATTGCGTAAAAAATACATTGTAAATCAGGGATAGGAATAAATCCATTATAGGTATTACGCTATATTTACATGACTTATTCAATCAATATTCTCATATATATATATATAGTCAAGTAGCTCACCCTCAGAAATTTTAAAGAGTGAAATATATTGAAACTAACCATTACCAGTCCGCTTTGCTGAGTATTTCCTGATATTGTGGGACTACGGATAGCACTTGAAATTCTAAAACGAAAGTAAATTTACCTTTTACGCCCCCGTAGTCGATTTCCACAAAACCCATATATTTCGTGAATTTCCTTTCAGCAAAAGAAACAAGGGTGCCAAATTTCAAGTGCAGGTAATTGAAAATAACCCTGGGATTTCGCAATAAATGGGTGTGTTAGAGAGAATTGCTATTAAAAAAAATAATAATTGTGGCCAAAAGTACTCAAAAATCTTCCCATATCACTTAATGAAAGATAAAAAAAATATTATTAAAAAAATATTTATTAAAAAAATATTTTATAATACCTTATTGATTCGAATCTAAGCCACCATCGATTCTAAGCCACACCCCAAATTTTCAACAAGTTTTTGTGAAAAATGGAAAATAGTGTAAAATGCTTCATCGATATCCAATTTAATGAAATTAAAATAAATTTAAAATGAGAACTATAATAAGAAGTGAATAGTATTTATTTTACCAATATAATAAACTTTTAAATACCTACGTATATGAACCTGTAATTGCTCTAATTGCCTTATCCGACGAATTTTCCCCCGTCAATCCTAAGCAGCATCCTATTTTCTGTAGCGCTAATATTGGAAAAAAAACTACGGCTTAGATTCGAGTAAATATGTTAAATGTAATTAAGAATAATATGGTATTTATGATTACATAAATAAGTTGGTACATGATACGTACCAGTACCAATCTTATAATATATACCAAATTCAAATGCCTTATTTTTCAAGCTTCATCTTCTCCTTCCTGTTTTTTACCCTCTCATTCCTGCAGAAAGTATATAAAAGTAATCAAATTGCATACTCCATTTTTAAGAAGATAAATTTAATTATTGAATTTATATACAGGGTATCCGGGCTAACAGAATCCAAAAGTAATAGCTTATTATTACGGAATGTAATAAACTCTTTATTCGTGGATTGGAAATCCCTATCAGAATTTTTGGTTCTTGTCCGATCCGTCACACGTGAGCGCATTATTCGGCAATCGCAGACGATATATATGTTACACTGACTTTTTTAGTAGAGGTGGACGCCACAGCAAAAGGTGCAATGCGTACTTTGGTTAACGGAATTTAAATCAGTCACTCGTGTACAGCGACGTATTCGAACAGAATGGAATTTTGTTATAGGTTTGCCTAATGGTCTTATCAAGGACTCCTACAAAATGAATCACGCACACGATCAATAGTGTCTTCTATCACGAAAACTTAAGGATACTTGCCAGTTTGAGATACCTAAGTTCCTGTCTCCTTTAAAGTTCTTTCCCATTGGTGGATAGATTTTGATGTCGAAGGATAGACACTCCATTTTGTTCGAACACGTCGTTGTACACGCATGATTGATTTAAATTCCTTTAACCAAAGTACGCATTGCACCTTTGGCTGTGACGTCCACTCCTTACTAAAGATGTCAGTGTAACATATATATCGTCTCGGCGCACACGTGCGGTCAATCGAACTAGACCCAAAAAATCTCGGAGGGATTTCCAATCCACGGATGAACAGTTTACTACATTCTGATAGGTAGTTCCGTAATAATAAGCCATAACTTTTGGATACTTTAAGCTCGGGCACCCTGTATTGTAGAAATTAATTTCATTCTCTGTCATGAAAATTTTATTCCTCATTTCTCAGAATTCAAAATACATTTTGAAATCCCCATTTATAATTTGTCTTACACGAATTTTGAAATAAACAGCCTTGTGTGTGTGAAAGAAAGGATTTATCAACAAGGATGACAAAATTTATTCTTCTGCAGTTGTGTACAAAATATTTTGCTTTCTAAAATCGCGCGTAGATTGCATTACGTCATACATAAATATAATCAAGTCCTAGAGAAATTTAAGGTCTAATTGAGAATGTCTGCGCTTTGTCTCGACTTAAGAACTATCTACGGGACCTTCGAGGTCAAAAAAATCTACCGCCTCCACGCATTTCAGGACTTAATAAGAATGTAACTTGAAGATAAATGTCTTTGTTTTCTTTTTCATTCCATCTTGGAACGTTAGGTGAAAAAAAATTTAGATAATAATCGTTTGTTTTTGAGTCTGATTTATCATTGTTAAGATTATGGGCTGAATACATATCATACATAAATGGATGTTTTTTTATATCTAACTTTTACATGGCTTTAGGCTTATGTGAATTGGAGTACTAAAAGTATTTTTTTTTTATACAGTGAAAATCGCTTTACACGAAACTGAAGGGACTGAGAAATATTTTTTCGTGTTAAAAGAATTTCGTGTAAGAAAAAAACCGTATATCAACAAAATTAAATTTATTAGAGTTTATTTTATTTACATCGATATGTATATATACATGTATTTAATAAAAATCAATGAAACAAAAACATTCAAGAGAATTTCATGAAATTTAAGACAAAATTTGCAAGTACTTTGAGAAAAAAAGCATTTATTGAGTTTTCGGAAAATAATTCGGTATTTTTCTTCGCATTGTCTTTATTAGTATCAAATTTTCCACAAATCGTTAGATTTTGTCCATTTTGTTATTCATTTCACCATTGGAATGTGTGTCTAAATACTTTTAATGACGTTTCTCAATTCGGATGACTTAGGAACAGGAGCTGCATTATTCATTTCATTTTCATCATCGGAATCTGTATCAATGATATTTTTTTGAGCTTTGAATATCTCCAAAATGAATTTTTCTCCCATAATTGAGGCTATATTCACATTATCATCATCTAATGCAATGAATTCTTCCAATAATACTATAGGACAGTCCAATCCCACTGGTGTTTTCCTTATTTTGTTCATTCATAAACGGAAAATCTTTTCGTGTTAAGAGAAAAAAATTAATGAAAATGCCTAGTAGTTTGTCGGGACCGTTGTATTACTTCGGGTTCACCGATATTTCGTTTTAAGAATTTTCACATTAAACGTATTTCACTGTACTTTTTCTTTACCCAATTTAAAATCAAAGTTCGTTGGAAATTAACAATTCAAAAAAATTGGAGAATTTTAGTGAACTAAATTCTGGGAGAATAACTTGTTAATGCCTTCTAATAGAGAAGTATATTGCGACTTTTAAAAAAAAAAAGTTTTAAAGCATCGAAATTAGGGTAGATTGTAGTTATATGGAGAAAAGAAAATTATTAATAATTGGAGCCTACCTATGCAGGAATGATGTTCTCTGGTATGGGGATTAAGAGAAAAGTAATTTCAAATTTTACATCGTCATAAAGAGGTTGAATTTTCAAAAAAATTGAAAAATACTTAATTTTGGTTAGAAGATTTTATAGACTATAAATAATTATTTTTCTACAATAATAATAGTAGTAGTAGTAGTAGTAGTAATGTTCGTGTATGCTTATGATCACATGATAGAAGTGAAAACTTCTGATTTATTCTGGGCAAGAGAATCCAGTTGTTCGGATGCACAAACGTTTTCTTCTACGACATTTTCGCAGGCGGGTGTTAAATAGTTGTTTTTTTCGTGCCCATTTATCGGTGGATTTGTTTGTTTCATCCATTTTCTGTAAAGGGCAATGTTTAAATAAATATGCATTTTTATAAATTTAAGTATGGGTATATATACGTATTAAATGTTAATTAGTCTAATTATTTAAAAATATTTATATGTAAATTATTTATGTAGATTATATTTATATAATATATATGTTTATATGCTACTTATGTACTGTCTCTACAATGCCAACATTCAAGGTAACTTGACAAGTTGACACCTCTGGTTTCCCATGTATCGTACGTGCTGTATTGGCAACCTTGTGCTTCCTTTCACATAATGTCGCCAATACCGTTGCGATAATACGTAAGTACCGTTTATATAACTTATATAACGTCGTATACTATGTAAGGCAAGGAAAGTCTATGTCCTGAGAGCCGTTTACTTTTCTTAAAATTCTCATAGCAAACAAAAGGAGAGGTTTCATACTTTTTCAAAATTAACGCTTTTATTTTCTCTCGTAATCCTTTAGTTGTCATCACTAATATAAACCAAAATAAAGGCAAGTTTCTCGCCAATTAACTTCATTAAAATTTAGAATTTAATTCTTTTGGCACATTTCTGAGCTTAAATGCTTTTTCTGCTGAATTAAAAAAAAAAAGATCTTACGTTTCGCTTCTTCTTATCTTCGGACTCTTACATAAGAATAATCTTTTTATTTTTCTATTATTTTCGTTTGCGCTCCTCTTCTCACGTTCACTCGCTGGAGTTGAGTGTAAGTGGGTTGCATGACAGTAATACTTAAACAAAGGAAATAAAACTTCCCACAAAAAAAAGTAGGCTTGAAATTTATACTTCAAAAGTTTTCTTTTCAAAAATAAACGATCGTCGCCGATCCGAGCATGATTGCCGACTGGAACCGAGCAAATCCGATTGAGAGTAGCGCAGTCGAACTTGACGCTTAAATTATATTCACTCTTCAGCGAAACGTGCCTAAAGAAGTTATCACTTCAAAATAATTATTTTTCTACAAATGCTGTTTTTTTTTAAATTTTTTTTAATTATTATTTATTTATTTATTTTATAAATTAATACTACAGAAGCTGTTAAATGTAGCTTATGGGGTTTTTCTCGTAACAATTTAATATAAGTAATCTCATTGCAATAAATGTTAAAAAGCAATAAAATGCCTGTTTCACTTAAACATGAAACTACTTTGACTTTTTACCATAAAAAATTTCAAATCCGGAATGTATTTCCCCTTAAAGTAGTATTTAACGCAAAAATCATTTTTTATTTTATTTTCCCTTCATCTACATACCATAGAACAGGGGTGTCCAACACGCATGTGGCCCGCCAGTACGCAAGTTGCGGCCATATATATATAAATCTACAATGTATATGCCTGTTACCTGTTCTTGTTTTAAAATAAATCCCCTTTTTGATAATATAAATGTCCTTTAGATTAAAATAGATTTGTATTTTGTCGAACAGTTTGATTTTTCAATAATACATTACTTTTTTAATAAATTCTGAATTGCATTATGCATAACCTTTACTATGGATGGTACATGATTCTCTGTGTGTGCGACTTTCGTTTCTCCTCCTCCTTTTCTGTTTGGAGTGTCCAAAAAGCAAAAGGCAGTCAGAGATGTTTTTTAAAGTTTAAAAAAAAAATATTCAGTAAGGTTAAGATAAAGGGCAACGTTAACGTCGTTTGCGAATGACAGCACTATCAAATTTCAACAATGAGTCACGAAAGATCAATTCAAAAGGAACACCGTAATTTTCAAGAAAATGGCAACTGTAATATTTTAAACATTATTTGATCATTGTATTATTATATTATGTAAACATTACTATATTATCTATGTTTGTATACATGAAAAATAATATAAAAACAATAATAATAATTCATTTTGTTTTAAATGTTCACTCAATAAATGTTTTTTTGTTTCCAAATCTGATATAAAGGTACATATTTTTATGTGCGGCCCACGAGATTATAATGTTTTTCCGAAGTGGCCTGCAAGGTCATTTGGGTTGGATACCCCTGTCATAGTACATCATTTCCGCATAGGTAAACTTTGAAATTTAAAAAAAAAAAAAAAATCATCCTTCCTAATCAACATGGTGATTAATAATACAGTTCATATCTCAGACTACTGAAACAGCTGGTATAATTTTTGTTCAAAGTATGACAGTAAAGACTCCACAAATTGAGACGGAAGTGGATGTCAGTAATACAATATGTAGTAGTTGCAGTCATATGGCATTTTCATAAAAACGAAAACTTTTGCATGTGCTATTTGAAAAATGATATTGAATAAGAACATTTAAAATAGGACTATCAGGAAACATCTTAAAAAGAAACTTTTTTCAAATGTTTATGAAATATAAGTAGAAATCGTATAATTTTAATGTTTGCTTTTTTTACATTTCACTCTTTCGATACTTTTTTTTTATACAAAGAAATGTTTAAAGCGAAAAAACTTAAGACGAAATATCGGTTAGTACAACATAATGCAACGGTCCCGACAAACTATTACGCATTTTTAATGTATTTTTTTTCTCTTAAGGTATCCGACTACGTTCGGAACCGTGATTTTTCAAAAGCGTGTAAATGGATAATATTTATGATATTTAGTGTCACTTAGATTAGAAAATGTATATAAAATTGTTTTAAGAGTAGTATTACAATAAAAAATTATTTAAATACAAAATATTTTGACAAAAAATGAACATAGAATGACCCATTTTCAAAATATTCTCCTTTTGTGAAAAATGCGTCTATTATAATAATATTTCGCCTGTATATAGCTCAGACTTCTGTACAGAGGCTCAACTAGAATTTTTGAAATATATAACTTAGAAGTGGGTTTATCCATGTGTTACGATAACAGAGGGGAGAAATTTTAAGAAAAAAACGTCGATAATTATTTCAATGGGTTGTAACTCTGAAAATAATGTGAACTTTCAAAAAGCATAGTTGAGCCTCTGTACAGTGGTCTGAGCTTTATCCAGGCAAAATATTATTATAATAGAAGCATTTTTCACAAAAGGAGAACATTTTGAATAAAGGTTATTCTAAGTTAATTTTTTGTCGAAATAGTGTATTTAAATAATTTTTTTTGTCAAAATGTCCTTAAAATAATTTTATACATGTATTCTAATCTAAGTGACACTAAAGATCATGAAAATGATCCATTTATGCGCTTTTTTAAAATCACGGTTCCGAACGTAGTTGGATACCTTAACTCGAAACGAAAATCGCTTAACACGAAAAGATTTCCCTTCTGAAAATGAACAAAATTTGGAAAATAGCAACCACGCAGGCGAGATTCAAGAGAGGCGTGGAAAGGAGGCTAGGTTTGTTTTGAAATACCCTACAGAATAGCCTGTTACAGGAGGCAATTTTGTTTATGCAAGCTAGTTTTACCCTCCAACCCTACAAACGCCATACAAAAACATCTCATCTCTCATCTGTTGGCTTTAGAAAAAATAGTGAGTACATTTGGAACTGTCAGTAAAAGTCAGTGAGTTTGGTTTGCGTAATTTATTCTTTTTGGGAAGATTTTTTTTTTCCAAACACAATGGCAAAAAATTCAGGGCCTAGCATAATGCTATTTCACTTAAAATGAAGATGGAGCTTCTTAAGGTGGTTGATCAGAAACAGAAATCTGTAAAACTTTTGGTAAGGCTAACTCTACTTTATCAACAAAAATTAAAAAAAGAGAGCAAATGACATAAATATTTGAACAGTTTTTATTAAATACAGGTGTATACACATATCTACGTAAATAAAATGTACTCTAATAAACTTAATTTTGTTG
>BMAV01001568.1:322338-333203 GCA_019973955.1 Trichonephila inaurata madagascariensis
TGTGTCATCAAAAATTTAAACAAATAACATAGGTTCCAAAATTTTTCCTTCCTTCCTGAAGACACGTTATTAATCGATGGTCAGTTTCAAAGTGCTGAATTTGTTAAAATAAGAAAAATGATACAGAAAGAATATCTCCGACGCTTTCAGTTGTTTTTCAAAATATGCGGCAAGGCTGAAGCAGAAAAACTTTTTGTAAATAATCAGAATAGATAAGACATGAAGAATTTTTTCGGAAGAAATAATTACGTAATAAATAGAACATAAATTTCATTCTAATTTTATTTAATTGCTTATAAATAAATATTCCGACTAATGTGTGAAGATTGTAAATTTGTATTCCAGTTGAATGAGAGGACGACACTTCAGTTTGTTCTGCAGCAAACCACTTGAGGACTTCGAGTTTCAGACTTCGAGACTCAGTTCAATTTAACACGTGTAAGTATTATTTTGCCCAAGCGAATTTTGCAGGCACCTCAAATTTTTGAAGGATAAGTTAGAAAATAAATACTGTATTAATATGCTCTTTTACAACATTAGAATTAAAACACCTTTTGGTAATATATTAATTAGGTGCTCTGTTATAAAATTGCGTGCTCGTGGTTCACACTAAGATCTATGAATGGATGCAAATTTCATTACTTAGACATTTCGATTGACGTCGCATTTTAGTTCATTCATATTTTCCGTAACTTAAGTTTAAAAGTTCAATAATAAGTTTCAATGATTTGAGAGAGATTTGGTTTAATACCTTATTCTAAAAAAAAAGCTGAATAAAAATTTGAAATCACACAAAACAACGTTATAGCTATTAATGTATTGAAATGAGATAAACTTAAAAATTTTTTTAAAGTTCAGATTCAACATTTTAGAAAAAAATCAACTACACACAACAACACAACGAGCAAAATATACTGTAATTTCAGCATTTCATTATTTTTTATTCGGAAAAAAGGGCTGTTTTGCGTAAGGTATCCGACTACCCTAAAATCATGATTTTTTTTTAAAAAAAAATGTCATTTTTTTATTTTATGATTTATTTTATAGGCCATCTTATTAGCTTTATAAAAAAAAACCAAGTTTTTTATTTTCCATTGAATAGAACAAGCACTACAAGTGTTTTAGTAAAACCACATGCTATAACTTTACATAAGATGTCAAACTTTAAAATGCGTTTTACTAGAAATGTGTTTTTTTTTTTTCGAAAAACTCAAACGGGTCCAGCGATTGCTCAAAAAGTTTTTTTTTTAAATAATTTGCTGAAATTTTTTATGTATGTTTGTGGAACAGTAGAAGTGTTTTAACTTTCAGAGAGATTTATCAATCACTGTTTATTTTACAAAATTTACAGTCTTTTTGTGAATATAATCAATGTTTTTTTTAACAATTTTTATATAATAACTAAGGTAAAAAAGGGCTCTAGTTTTCGTAAAAATTAAAATATTTCTTATCCTAAAGGTCATTTCAAAAAGAAATAGAAAAATAATACATCAAAATTGAAAAATTTAGAATCTGTTCATTTACTATTTGTTCAGCGAGGGTCCCGTTTATGTAATTTTTTATCAATTTTCACACCCATTTTTTTCCCATTTTGGTAGTAATAATTTATTTTTCTCTTCTTAATTTTAGCCTTCTTTTCTTAAAATGTACTAAATAAATCTAAAAATCACAAAAAAAATCTCCATATCTCCATTTTTTATTAAAAAAACTTGTCGCAAGTAGTCGAATACTTTAATTATATGTATTAATCCTTTTTTGACTTCAACAATAACTTAATTGTTCAATTGTGTCGTAATGCTTCACGAAACTGCACAGCCACGACCATCCCACGCCTTTTAAGAAAAAGTAATTAATCAAAAACAGAAAGGCTATTATATAAAAAATGTGTGCGTGTGTGTGATTTTAACATTCTTTGTTATAAAGAAAAGAAACGCAAAACAGAAAATTAAGGCTTGATTTTGCAATAAAATTGACTTTTACCTCAAATTTAATGAATGCTGTGGTTAGTGTGTCAGGAATTTTATTAAGTTTGTCCTCAATTATTGCCATTTTAAGTTGCAAGAAGCTTAATGGCGATGTTGTAATTTTGAAACTCGAATCTCTCGGATAACGAGATACAATATGCTCCTATTTCCCATGTCTCATTAAGATGTTTTTACAACAGTTTGATTTAGCATGCAGTAACTTTCACTTGTTTAAACAGCGCTTTTTGATGGTCTTTAATATTTATATATACAGAGTGTCTACAAATCAGTCGGGCAAAAAGAATGATTTATTGCATGTAATTCACAGGGGAAAAAAAAATTAAAGCACAATTGTTGTAAGATAGAGATATAGTCCAAGCAGGGGCGTAGCTACCGCAGTATTAGCAGTATCAATGATACGGGGCCCCCAAGCTACAGAGGCCCCAACATGTGTAACTACAGTCCCACTAACAGGGTGCTCATATCTGAAAAAGGACCCCAAAGGAGTTTTGATACAGGGCCCACTCAGAACTAGCTACGCCAGTGAGTCCAAGTTTACCATTATCATAAATGTTTGATGTGACTTTCTTTCGATAGTCTGCAAATGTTCCATTAGTAAATCCGTTCTTGCTCCAGGTTTGTCAGTGAGTTTCCGGCTATCAAATTAATTGCAGTGTAGACTCTTGTTTTGAATTCAGTAATGGATATAGGAAATGGCGAAGTGTACACTTGATCCCTTACAAAACCCCATACACCGAAATCCAACGGTGAAAGATCTGGGATCTGGTATCGTGATAGCCTCTAAGCGACATCTCCACGACCAATCCAAACTAATACCCCAGCATTGAGGTAAAATGTAACGCGATGGTAATAATAAGGTGCCCCACTCAACAGGGCCGGCTCTAGCAATCTTGCCGCCCCTCTTTCTAAAACAAAAAATTATAATTAAAAAAGATAAATTGTTCACATATATGCACACATATAAAACTTGAAAAGGCGGCATAACAACATATTTTATGTTAAGTCTTAAAGAATACAAAATAATTTGAAATTAAGCACATATAATTACCTACTGTTATTATTTCAAACGAGTAAAACGTAAGAGAAGAAATCGCCCATTTCAACAGGCCAATTCCAATTTTTTCGACAAAGAGTCTACCGGTGGTAGAGATCACAAGCGTTTATTTTAACTTCTTGTAACTACACTCAAGACTAAAATAAAACATCTCTCTCCTGTGACTCTCTATCTATAAAAACTCGTATTACTCCTGTCCCCTTTTGGATAAGGAATCTCCGTTGTAACCCCACTCCGAGATGGGGAGAAAGTTACTTGTGAAAGATGTATATATATATATAAACATATGAAATTTCATGATTTAACATATACTCCAGTCTCGAAACCCTCAAGTTTCAACATAAAAGAAAACTGACGTTATACATATAGAGTACAAAATAAGGAAATAAGATACGTTGAATGAAATACCAAATCCACACCCAATAATACTTCAGAAAATATACCAAATTCGATCCAATGCCGCTTCGGGCAAGGGTCCGGTCCTAGAACCGCCCCTGCTCACAACTTGTTCAAAAATGTAAACTAGCATTTTTTCTTTGATACGTACACGTAAATTAGATTGAGCAAGCACCTGTGCTTATGTCCAGTAGAGTGGAGGAAAAACAACCATGAACGAAACAAAAACAAATCAAGGACAAAAGGGGAGGGATTAAAATCAACCCACGCAGGGTGGCCCAACGAAGCGGGAGTGCCGAGAGGGTTCGAATGGAGGAAGGCGCAGGACGAGTTGGGGTCTGCCGAAGGCAATCAATCAGAGCGGAGCACATCGGTGACAGTTTAGCCCAAAGGATCCACTATCGATGCGTTTAGAAGCTAATTGTGTTGTTTGCGGGATTGTAGGAGTGTTAATGGTTCAATTAGGGTGGTTTTAAAGGAATTCTCTCGTCGTAGAGTAAGCATAATTAAGTTTAGGATGTGGATTGGTGAGCAATGTTTGTGCTTTGATAATTGGATTCTCATGGTTTTCAATAGATTTAAAAACACTTCTAGCCAGCTTAGTGATGTAATTAGAAATCGGTTCAATGTGTAGATCGTTGTGTATCACATCATACCTAACGTGCCGAAGTGCGTTAGTTATAATGCGAAGTGTTTTATTTTGGACTACTTGAATTTTTTTCAAGTGGGTGGTGGTTGCTCCCAAATGAGAACAGCATAAGTTATCACCTCGTACCTCGAGACCCACTTGATGTTGTCGTTTATAAGTGTGAGTTGAAAAGAGGGGGGAAGGGGGTCAATGACTTCCCATTTTCTGAAAATAATTGCTTGTGATTTATCAACATTAATTGCAATTTTCCAATGTGTTAACCATTGTTCTAACATGTCGAGAAACTTTTGCACAGTTTTATGTGCATTTGAGTTGGACACCTTGTGACAACATTGCGGAATCATCCTCAATAGGCAACTTTTCTAGAAGAACATTCGCTTATTCTAATTATGTTATATATAAGACAGTTCATATACATCACTGAATACTGTAACTCTACTCTTAATGAATCCGACTACGTTCGGAACCGTGATTTTAAAAAAGCGCATAAATGGATAATTTTCATGATATTTAGTGTCACTTAGATTAGAATGCATGTATAAAATTGTTTTAAGGACATTTTGACGAAAAAAATTATTTAAATACAATATTTCGGCAAAAAATTAACTTAGAATAACCTTTTTTCAAAATGTTCTTTTGTCAAAAATGCTTCTATTATAATAATATTTTGCCTGTATATAGCTCAAACCTCTGTACAGAGACTCAACAATGATTTTTGGAAAAATGTACATTATTTTCAGAGTTACAACCAATTAAAATAATTATCGGCGTTTTTGTCTTAAAATTGCTCCCCTCTGTTGTCGTAAAATATGGATAAACCCACTTCTAAGTTATATATTTCAGAAATTCTAATTAAGCCTCTGTATAGAGGTCTGAGCTATATACAGGCAACATAGTATTATAATAGAAGCATTTTTCACAAAAGGAGAATATTTTGAAAATGGGTCATTCTATATGCTCCTTTTTTGTCAAAATATTATACTTAAATAACTTTTTATTGTAATACTATTCTTAAAACAATTTTATATACTACATTTTCTAATCTAAGTGACACTAAATATCATAAATAGTATCCATTTATATGCTTTTGAAAAATCACGGTTCCGAACGTAGTCGGATACCTAAATGTAGTTGATCAAATTTTATTCCTAGTTGAAAATAGTACCATATTTTTTTTTTAGATAGAAAAAGTTTGTTACTAAAATTAAATCATAACCATAAGTTTTCTGAAAGTATTATTTGTAATCATAATAAATTATTGTTGATTTATTTAAACCTATGAAGCTGACTAATAATTAAATTTAAAAAAGATATCCTTAATGGAGGTTGTTTTCAAATTTTCTTATTTTGCTGAGATTATATTGAGTACTGGAGTAAATAAGGGTTATAAGCAGAACCTTTTTATACCGAAAACAGATGCCGTCATCAAATATCCGGGAGGTACTCACTATAAAAATGACAGATTATTGATCAAACATTGAAACCGTATGCACATGATTATTTTTAGAGACTTTATGCTATTTATGAGCCATATTAATGATTTATTTTGAAAATTCTTAGTAAAACTGATGGAGGAAAAATTGTTCTTTTTGTGTGTGTGTGTTTAGTTACTTAAAGATGGACTTCTCTGTTAATACCCAGATTTGGAACTAATATTTGTTTATTATCTTCTTTTTCGACATTTATAAAAAGTATTCATTTAGCTGTTTTTATGGTATATTTCACAATGCAATAAAAAATTTTGACTTTTGCTGTAAAAACAGATATTTTCCCGAAAATTTTTCAAAAAATATGTTATAAAACGAAAGTAAAATTTTTAAGCGAATTTAAATTTCGAATATATTTATGAAAAAGTTTGCTATAAATTCAAGATAAAGTACAGAAAAATAATAAAAAAGGAATCTAAATGAAAAAAAAAAATTATAAAATGACCTTAATCTCAGGACTTATATAAAATAAGCAATACGAAGAAGGCTAAATCATTACCGAATATAAAATAAACATATTATTTATTCTTTGTTTAAAAAGAAAAATGACGTGATTTGTTTTGTTAATATAAAAATACAAATGGAATAATGTAGAAGTATGGATTAAATGTAGTTCCTAATAAAACCCATAAAAACAGCACGAATAAATAAATCCCTTAAAAGAATTAATGATTGCAAAGTATACTTAAAAGAAACTTCCAGAAACACAGTAAGAATTAAATTGTATACATTTCTCAAGATTTTTCCATTTTCCTTTCATTTACATTTCCCTTTCTGTTGTGTTCACCCCTTGTTTTGCTTAGAAAGCCTGTGAAGTGCAAAAATCGTCTTACAACGGAAATTAATGAGCACAAGAAGAAATCATGCAGTTGCTTCTTCATGACCTCAATTGATTTAACAGAAAAGAATATACTATAAGTGTTTTGTAAAAATAAATATATTCGTTGTTGTTGCTGATCCTCCAGAGATTGACGAGGCCAGACAAGATTTTTTACATCGTCGACTCTTAAAAAGTAGAACACAAGCAGGGAATCCGTATTGATGTATTTTCTAGAGCTAGGGTCTGCAAACCGCACGGCTCGCGAGCCACAAGTGGCTCTTTGTATATGTAGCAGGAAAATGACGAAATTAGAAATTTCATAAAATCCCTGAGGGGTAGGATCAATTGACGGGAGATGTTAAATTAAAATAAATGATTTTATCAAATCCTGAACTGTTTCAGTGAAATGATGAAATGAACTAGTCAGGATTTGCATTCGCAAAATGCTGTCCAGGGGGAGACACCTGGGGGGAGGGTCGAGTCCTTGTACTTCCTAACCATACAGGTAGGATCCATACAGATATCGATCCCCTAAATATCAACCCCATATCTTTCAAGAAATGGCACAGTAGGATTAACATAGGGTTGATATTTTAGTGTGTAAGCAACCAATAGAAAAGATGTTACAGATAAAAAAAATACTAGATTAATTTCCTAATTATTTGTTAATTAGTTTCGAATAAATAATTTGTGTTTCTTTGACTATTGTTGTATTACTTACGTACTTCTACGTTTAATAATGCACCCTATTTGTTAAACAAACACTTTTAAACTCTTGACAATATTATTTCATCATTTCACTGAAACATGTCAAGGATTTGTTCAAATCCCTTACTTCTATCAGGGAAATGACCTTGAAGAGACACGTCATTTTAATATCTCCCATCAATTGATCCTCTCCCTTAGGGATTTGAGAAATTCCTAATTCCATCTTTTCCTGCGACATATAGACGGCTGCTACTCTTCTGATTTCTAGTTATATGAATTGTCAAAAAATAATTATATATCTACCAAAATTTATTGTTCTCGCGTTTCTCTTTCTCCTTTATAAATATGTATTGCAAAGATTTTCCTGGTTCGGGTCTAAATTAAACATTTAATTGGCTTAAGATTATGCAATAAATAGTTATCTACATTGACAAAGTATATTGAGAATCAGTGAAAATATTAAAATTAGTTCTAGAGCGCAGTGCTAGTTTAATTCATTGATAGAAATCCCGCTGTGGTAAGACATTCCTCTAAGTCAGAGTGGCCAAACTTTTTAAGAAAAGTGCCACTATTGGGATGGCGATTCTTTCCGAAAAAGATCGATTTTCAAGTCGATTCGAATCGTAAGCTGATGAATCGATTTACAAAAAAATCGAGGTCTATAAGATCGATTTATAAAAAATCGATTTTTTTTAATGTCTGCATTTACAATGTAAATATAAATCCCTTTTATGAAAAACAAGACAGATACCATAATAAATGATCTCTTATCAGTAAAATCAGGAAGTTTTTTAGTTCAGGGAATTCGATAATTACAATTATTTTATTACCATATCAAAGTATTAGGTATAAAAGAAGATGTTTATTTTCTAAATGTATTTGTCACATTAAAAAGTTTAGAAAATAGATAAATAGGACGTGATGATAAATAGAATTTTTTTTGTTTTTGCCAGTAAAGTATAGGATCATACCTCAGGTGCTCAACTGCCTACGATAAATATTGTTTAGAGATAGTACATTCAACAAATTGTAAATAATTTTATGGTTTTTACTAAAACAGAAAAAAATCGAATGTCGATTTTCTAGGATGAAATATCGATTCACTGCATTGATTCAGTGCTACATATCGATTTAAAAAGTCGATTTTTTTTTTGGACCGAGAAATCGATTCTTCGATTAATCGATCTCAGATCACCATCCCTATGCCACTATCTGATAAAAAAAAAAGAAAGAAAAAAAAAAAAAAAAAAAAAATAAAAAGGGGCTTTTATACAAAAAAAAAAAAAAAAAGAAGTGAAACAAATCGATTATATATGAGATTTTTACACAAATGGCACATTTTCTCAATGCAAGTCTAACTAGTGGCAAATAATTAAAAATAATATCATACATAAAAAAAAAATCTTCGGTTTTATTGTTATTAAACTTTTTACAGGTTCCAATCAGCTAGGTAAGGTATAAAATAAAAATGAGTAACTTGAAACATTTAATTCTAAATAATTATTAAATAGACAGTACTTGCTTAATGTGGCTTTTGAATTTGTAGCTTTCTTAACAAATCCTTTATATTAGGTTTAGTTCTTGAAGATGCTGACAACCAGGGTAAAGAAAAAATTACTATCTTTCCCCCCGTAATCTTAAGTTTAAATTATTTAAATATCTCAAAATAACGACAAGAAAAGCAAAATTCCACAGCCAATTTTCATTCTTGAGTAACAAGCACTCACTGGGGAACTCATAGTTTTCTTCCAGATATTTTAAAGCACGCTCTCTCAAATTCTAAATTCTCGCAAGTGCACCACCTTTGGAAAGCCAACGCACACACCAATAAAGGAGTATTCTCTATGTGATAATCTTTTCAACTGTAATTCAATTAATTAAATATATTTATAATAAATTTTGAGGGGGTTGTTTTTTTTGTCTAAACCAACCGCCTTTCAATAAAATTGTAAAAAAATGTTGTTATTTATTATATTTTAAGATTTTTTAATTTTTCAATAAGTCTTCACTTGACACTGTTATTACTCCAGCGTGCCACAGGTTGGCCAAACCTTTTCTAAGTGATTTCCTGCAATGTTTGCTTACTTGCATGCATGAGAAGGGAGCACTTCTAAATAAGAGCAAGAGATACACATAAATCCCCAAGAGAAGCGATAAAAACACATTCAGTATTTTGTGACTCGTTTAAGGGTTAATAAAGAGTTTAAATGACTTTTATATGCAGGAACAATCAAAATAAATTTTAATTATTAGTGTAAACATAAAATTTCAAAATAAATTTCTAACGTCATTATTCGGAAGGAACATTTTTTCACAACGTTTGGAATTTCAGTTCGAACATTATATTTTGACATTGGTTGTTCTTACATTGAGCGCGAGAGAAATAAAAATATCTTCGAAAGTTCTTAGTTTTGGAAGGAATGCGTTTTAAGCTTTATTTAAATACTACAAAAGAAAATGTTAAATGAATTGCAACAGTCTTGATCACGGCTTCAACCTTCCCATCTTGCTTATGCGTATATATATGGCTCTTTGATACCTTAGCTATATAATTTTTCTTACAACTTGGCACTTTTCTTCTCATGTTTGCTGACAACTGTAATACAGAGATCTATGCGGTTAGCTCAAATTGTGATTGGTAGAAGTCAGATGCACTCTATTGCAACATTAAAGCTATAAGCCCTGACTTGCATTGTCTTTTCGGGGATGCCAGCTCAGGTGTCCACGTCACTTCACCATGTTTCAAAATTACATGGTCCGTCGCCAAAAGCCCTTGTGCAGCTGAACAGTGTGACGATAATATTCACTCACTGACTCACGCACTTGATGTGACTATTACCAAGACGTGGGTGTAGTCTGAGAACCTCATCATGTCACACTTGAGATTCAGAGCCAGACTGAGTCATTATTTCTGAGGGGGTATCAATATACAGCTCCCTGCTTGATCAGATATTTTACTTCCATCAGTATAAACCTTACTTGCGTTATTAAAGATGCTGTTAAAAAAAAAAAAAAAAAAAAATGCCCTCCAATGCTTCTTGTCTAAGGTGGATTGGTCATTTTTTTTTAATGGCAGGAGAAAGAAAATTAAAGGGGAAGTGGACCCTGGAGAGCCTCTCCGAAGGATTCGAAATACATATAAATATTTTAAGCAGCACTAAATACATTTATTATTAAAAATATTGTAAAAAAGTATACATTAATTTGAATACTTTAAATATTCAGTTTCATTATAAAGGATGGTTTTTATTATCTGTTAGTACTTTATATAAGTCATGTCATATATAACAAGTACAGCTACGTATATATTTCATGTTTCAGAAATTTAAATAACGCGTTACTTTGCTTTGAATTTTAAATTCAAACAAATTTTAAAAAGATTACCTGAAAAGAGGTAAGTTTGTTCTTTCTGTGTTCTTGTCTTTTTCAAGTTCTAAATTATTACCATATAAAAATTTCCCGAAAATATATCTTTCCTACAAAGAAAAAACATCGTATATAAATCTAAAAGGGGAAAAAAAGAAGGTTAAATACAAACTTATTTTTGGAAATACTATGCTAGATTAAATTTCACAAATACGGAATCCCCTATAGGAGTCGTATTTTTTTTTATTTTTAATTTAACAAAGGAAGGTTTGAAATCATTATGCAACGATATGTACGCTTGAAATCACACAGATGAATAATGTGTACTAGAAGTGTAAGCAGAGAACGGGAAATAGGATAAGAGTGAAAAGAAAAACGTTATCGGGATTTTATGCAAATG
>BMAV01001568.1:340541-382882 GCA_019973955.1 Trichonephila inaurata madagascariensis
GCCCTACACGGCGGGTCTTTAGTGGTACTGGGCTCGAACTCGTGACAAGGCAAGCCACGGTCCGATACTTATACCACTCGGCTACCGAAAATTTAAGAGCGAATGGCTAAGTTCTTGACCTACTTACAGAGAAATTCTGAAGGAATTACAAGATCGAAACAGACAGGTGATTGTAACTACATACTAATTAACAGGTAATTGTAACTACTTTTGTAATAATGGAGAAATATAACTAGTGAGAAAATGAGTTTCAACCAACTTTGGGTAAGAAAAAATTGATTAGCTGTAATTTCTGATGACAGTGAAGATGAAAATAGATTTTTTGATCCTAATAAGCCGTTTCTATATATTTTATAATAACAAGTATTTTTGAATACATTTTTAATTTTTGTTTTTAATTAAAAACTTGAAGTTAACTTACTTCTTCATTTGCATGTTTTATTGAAACGAAATTTGAACTATCGTAAAATTTTACACCTTAAAACATGATTTTGATATAACATGGTACACATTGCCTTGATTTATATTATTTCAGTTTAGCGTATAACACGGCACATGTATATTGCCCTGATTGATTTTAAATGTACACATACATAAGTAAATTAATAAAAAAAGTCTCGTATAACAGTGTAAGAATTAATAGTATTATACGAGGGATGTTTGTAATTCATTCTCTCACTAATCTGCCATTTATCGACATCATTCATCTTAGTAAATATTTTACTGAAAATGTAAATCAAATATTTTTATACTAAATCATTGGGCGATTGATGAAACATGTTTGCATAACAAATGTGCTAGAAAATTATAGGACTTTGTTTTTTTTGAAAAGTATAAGAATAATTGTTTTAATTTAAGCATCCGAACAAAATTGTTTTTCGCAATAATACATATAGTGAAATTGTATTTGCCCTAAATAAAATTTTTGATAACTGGATTGGAGAACTCAGATTGATAATCTTTCTTTTTATAGTTTCTCTTTTCTGCCAAAGATTGATGCTAGTATTTTATAAATCTAGTGATGTTTTCATAAATGCCAAAATTCAGTGTACAGAAGGAATAAAAAAGAAGGAAAAAAAAAGCTAGTTTATATCTTTTAAATCAAAATTTTTTGTTTACATACAAGTGTTAGTAAAAAAGGTTCAAGTGTAGTATAGGGGGGCCACATCGGATTTGACGATTTTTCTTCGGATTTGGCGATTTTTATCTAAATGTCATGGTGAGATATCGAATTCATTTTAAAATAAATAATGAATAATTCTGAAAAAAGTACCTTGGCGACCACTTTTAGTCGCCAAAAAAAGGGCTGCGCCAAGTGGCCCCCTATACTACACTTGAACCAAAAATATAAATAACCAGAATTTAAAAAATAAGTTAGTTTATATAATTTTTAACATTAAATTACAGTATGAGAATTTAAATTTTTCGAAAGGAATTCTCATAAGAATCAACATTTCTTAAGAATAAATTTTACAATTTCTAGAGAAAGAACCATTTACCTCACTTAATTTCGTTTAAGTTGGAAAAAAGGGAAGATTTTTAAATGAGTCGCTGAATATTTTTTAATGTTTGAATTAAAAATGAATTTGAGCCCTTTTTAACAATGCTTTCGAAAGTTCGTATTGAATTTAACTCCAAAAAATATCAATAAAAATTATAGTGAAAGTGCAAAAACGAAATTATTTATGCATCAAGAGTAAAAGGTTGAATACAAGTTTTGTGTCAGAGTTCAAAAGAATTTTTAAGTGAGCGAGTGTTTATGTTAACATCGCATTATAAACAAATATGAGGGCTAATGGCGACAAATCCAATAATTTCAAACTTCAGCCAAGCAACCAGCACGACACCTGGGCTTGCACCTCCCTCTCCACAGCAACAGGAAAATAATTTTTGAAGAAGGATGAATATCAACATTTTCCTTTAGAAAATTTGTCTCCAAATCTATGTTTATATGTTACTTATTTACCAAGCAGAAATAAATATCCATTGAAGCTTGTGATAATTTTTTTTGTTTTTATTAAAAATAAATTTGTACTGTCAAACTTCCATTAATTTTTATTAAATGGTAAAAAGTGATTTTACATTTGTCATTATTGCTAATTTTGACAACAGTCTACATGGTTTGTGTGAACAAGATAACCAAATCACATTCATCATTCAGAACATATTATCTCAGCAATAGATTTTACTGGAAAAACTATGGATTTTCATGTGAATTTCGTTCTCATTGTGCGAAACTCTTTTCTGATAATATAATCAGTAATTTTCGGTTTTATGATGATGATTCTAGTGAATTTTTATGCTGTTCATATCCAAATACATAACTTTGTAATTTAAACAATTATGGTCGTTCACAAACAGTTATTTAACAAGAAATATAAATTTCCTTATTAACGCAAGTTGAAAGGTCCCTTGAATTAGATTGAACTATGAAGACATGATTTTTCTTCTACATTGTTATAGCCTTCTGAACTTGAATGAGTGAATATTGTCACCGGTTCGGCTACTTGAGGGCTTTTGGTGACTAACCTCATAATTTTGAACCATGGTCAAGCGATGAGAACGACACCTGAGCTAACACCCTCCTCTCCTAACTTCCACACCACACAAATGGGAGGACATTGAGCCTTGGCATATTTAACGTTCATCAGCCCCCTCTGCACAGTGGTACTAGGTTCAAACTCATGATACTCCAGCCACAAGTCTTTCTGAACCTGAAATGGTATCTTAAGTTATATTACTAATACTATGGTCATTTTTAGGTATTGGTCAGGTTGCAGCGATTGAATGGATATCATATATTTATATATACACCAATTTATTTGCATTAATGTTATAATAATCGAAGAAAGGGCAGGCCAAATTTTAAATGGATTGATAGCCTAGAAAAATATCTAGTTTTGAGAACTAAGAATTGGAGAACACTAGCAGGAAGAAGGCTGGCCTGGAAAAGCCAAGGCTCACACTGGGCTGTCAAGCCACTGAGGAAGGAAGGAATGTTATAATAAAGACTATATACACTCACTTCCAAAAGTTAAGCACGGAAAAGAAAATGCTAATTTCCGGAAACCAATCAGAATTGAAGAGGATGCAATTCGCAGCAGAGGTAGATGGAAGTATGCAAATATGTTAGGTAACAGCCAATCGTGCTTTCATGTCAAGAAATATGCAAAAACGGCAGTCTTATAAGAAGCCAGCTTTATGAAGGGTTACAGAAGTTGATTGCAAGTGCTGATAGAAGGTGTTTAAAAATTTTGTACAATTTGTTTTCAAGACATGCATGTTTCTATGACTTCCAGAAAACGAATGGAAGATTCTGAGCTCTGGCGTGCTGTGGAGCCCATTGAAGCAGGACAGTTGATCACAGATGTTGCTCTTTTCTTCGGCGTTTATCATTCTGTAATTTCACGTTTATAAAAACAATTCCAAACCACGCAGACAGTTGTCCAAAGGCCCGTTAGGCGGTCGCCCAAGGGTTACAGCCCCCTTGGAAGATCGATATATTGCTATTGTAGCCAAGCGGAATCGCAGAGCGACCTCCACAGGTGTGACATCTGTGGTTACAGCATCCATTGGTAAGGCTATATCTGCAGCTACTGTATGTCGAAGATTACATATGAATGGACTGTATGCCTGGGTACCTCTAATTTGTGTTCCTCTATCCATCTAATCAAGAGGGGCCCGATTAAAGTGTTGCCGGGAACATAGCAATTGGACTGTGTCTGACTGGGGCAATGCCATGTTTACTGATGAGTCAAGATTTGCTCTGGAGCCAGATGACAAACCTATAAGGATATGACGTAAACAAGGAACATGCACTCAGCCCCAAAACATCACGCATTCCGAGGCGGAAGCATTATGGTGTGGGCAGGGATTTCATTAGGATACCGCACCGACCTGCACATCTTTAAAAGGGGTTCTGTGATGGCTGTCCGGTATCGAGATGAAGTCCTAGAACCCATTGTGAGATTGTATACTGCAGCAGTTGGCCCTACTTTTGTTTTAATGGACGATAACGCACGTCCCCATAGAGCTGACATCCTCGATGACTACCTGGAGAGTGAAGGGATTGCGTGTATGGCCTGGTCAGCATATTCGCACGACCTTAATCCCATTTAAAATCCTTGGGATGCTCTCGGCCATGCTGTATCTTCATGTTTCCCACCTCCAGCCACTTTTATTGAGCTGGAAACTGCTCTAAAAGAAGAATGGTTATTGCTTAATTCTGTGGTGGTTGACCACCTAATTGAAAGCATGGTCAGAAGGTGTAAACTTTGTATACAGATAAGGGGGGGGGGCTAAACTTTCATTTTAATTTTTTTTTTTATGCTGTTTATTTTCACTTTATACATAATTCTGTTTAAGTCTCCAGTATGACATTATCTGATAACTTACAAAAATTTAATATTGTTTTCATTTCTGTATATAATTGATTTTGTTTTATGTATAAATATATATGCTACTTTACTGCCAAATTTCGTGTCAATCAAAGCAGTATTTGTTGATTTTTTTGCATTTTACATCTTCGTGCTTAACTTTTGGGAGTATATTATGTAAAAATATCATTCCTTGTTGTATTTACAATTTGCAATGTTAACATTAAATGGATATGAGTAAGTAGTGAGTGTGAACATAAGTGATTCTGTGAAGATATATTTTATGGTTTATTCCTCCTTTATGATGTTCACAATAAAGGAGTCGAGAACATTGTAACTTAAATGCCAAAGTCAAGAGTGCAGGTCACAAGTTAACAAGAAAGTATATTTGGAAACATTTCCACTATTCTAATTATTAAATATTAGTATAAGGAAAACAAGTTTTTTTTTATTTGTTCAAGAATATATACTTAATAATACATCATAATATAAAAACAAACATACAAAAGGTTTGAATCTAAAAAAAAATTCATTTATTTTGCTTCTGATAGCAAAAATATTTTGCATATATTACATATTTTATCAAAATGCAATACAAAATATGAAAGCAAAAGACTATAAAATAAGCATCTATGATTAATTAAAGTTCATTCAAAATACTGGATTCTTTGATGGCATATATTTAAAATGTTAACTTATGTCCCATAACACCATAATTCATTAGTATGAAAATTTGTTTTATAATGAAATAAATATAATTCAATGGGTCTTTTTTGTCACTTCTGAATTTTAAACAAAATTCATCTAACAGCACAAATTATTTCATTGAAATAAAAATGTTAATTTCTTTACAGAAATCAATAAAAACATCTTTACTTTCTTGCCAGGTTTTTGATTTCTCAATGTTTCTAAATTATTATACATTATCACCGTACAAAAGCAGATTATAAAATCCATTTTTCTGTTCGTTAGTTTGTGGGAAACAAAACATTCCCAATATCACAAGGAGCAAGAATATAAAATATATATGATTTTTTTTTTATATATAACATATATAAATTACTATATTCTACATATGTACAAAATATTTATAACTTTATATAATTCAATGTTATTTTTTAATTTTTTTCAACTTTTTTCTTTTCTCCATTTCTCTAAGTTTTCTTTCTTCTTCCAAATCTTCACGATAGCCCTCTCTTGCACTAAAACAAATCAAAATATATAGATAAATGAGCAAAAACAACTTGTTAAAAACATGAAAATAATGAACACAAATACATATATATAATACAGAAATAAAGTTTAATTAGAAAGTTATGTTTTTAGCATAATTAGTTATATATTAAACATTACATAACATTTTTTGGGAATTCAAACTATTTCTAGAAGGAGTAAAATAAAATAAACCACAACATAGAATGATTTAAAAAAATTTTTTTTTATTGGAAGCTATGATAACTTAATCAAATTTCCAATATATTTCTTCAGTTGAATGGGATAGCCCACAAGAATATTTAGTTTCTTTACATTACCACTTTTAAAAAGATTGAGAATATCTATTTGTCTATGCAATATTGTAGCTATCTTTGTCAAAAAGAAAAAAAAAATAAATAAATTTGTAAATTGAATTCATTATCATGCTTTGCCATGTTATAACTAAATGCCATTTTGAATAGTCCCTATAGCTAGACAAAACTGAACTGTATTGGCCTATTTAAATATTTTAACCAGCTTATTTCATTCATGTGGGTTGTCCCTTTACATGCATTTTATTATGCATGTATGTGTATCTTCGCTTCTTTTTAAATATTTTAAATGCATTAATTAGCAAAAATTCCTCTATAATGGAAGCCTGCAATTAAACAGTTCTTTAGGTACAAGAATACTGGTTATTCTGTTCAATTTCTTCCATACAAATAGGGTTTTTAAAAAAAAACAAGACCTGCACTTGCAAACACAATTACTACTTTGACGAATATTGATTTTAGAACTGCAATGAAACTCCACACTGTTTAGGTGAATAAAGATAAAACACTCAACAAAAATGATACAAACTATTTAAATAAAAGATGAAAATGCATGATAGAATTTACTATCATTTTATCGGTCAATTCCTAAGAGATCATAGGAAGCAGAGGGTTAGAGCAGGGCCACACCCTTTCCCCCTCGGGACGAACGTCCCATATCTGTGCCAGCATGAATTACCGATAGTTCCTGAATAGCTCACATGTGTGCCTGTGACATTTTGTAAGCTCAATGTTTTGGCAATAGATGGCATTATATGTCCATAAGGTTTAAGAAACATGTAGATCTGACCTTCTACTCCAAATGAGAGAAATATTACTCACATACACGAGGTTTTTGTTTTATAAACATAAGGGGAAGGGAATGTTTCCAAATTGAATGCTTTATGACTGCTCTTGTAATGAACACATGGTTTTTGTTCATACTGAAGATGAAAGTTTTATTTTTGCTAGAGAATTTAGTTTGGGTTTGCAATGTATAGTTTTTAATGGATAATTAAGTCTGGTAGACAAAATTATTATTTTTACTTTTACAAGGTCGAAGCATCGAAAATGTTTAACTGAACTTGGAATACCAGAATGATGCAAAATTAATTCTAAATTAGAATCTGAGAATAGCGATAGTGACAAATAATATATCATGATTGTTCTGTTAATTGCAAATTTTATGATAATATTTCAGACATCTGTATGTCGATTACATCAACACAAAATGCCTCTCTAAGGTCATTAACAATAGAAAAGGTAATGTTCGTTTGTTCACATTCCCTCAAAAAAATTTCAAAATAGCAAATGTTTTATTACGAGTGCAAGAAATGTAATATAGGATTCAGAGTAGATTCCTGTTTTAAAATTTTTTATAATGAAAAGAATTTTAAGAAACATTTAGTTTTCAAATGTATAATGTTAAGAGTCATTAGATGTAAATCAATACTGACAGTAAGATGTTTAAAAATTTGTATGTAAACAGAAAGTAACTTAAGTAAATGGAGTAGGTAAATACAAAATATAGAAAGCATATGTTAATTCTGTTCTCTATAGCAGTGGTCACCAAACTTTTTGACCTCATGGACCAGTAAATCCATAATTTAAATCCCACGGACCACTAATAGGATTTTTAAGTGTTAAATATATTTATAAAAAAAATTAGCACATGGTTAAGATTTAAGATCATACCTGTCTCAAGAAACACCGATTTTCAATATAAAATACACAAAAACTTCCTTAATAACCCAACTAATACATTGAATATATTTTATATTGAACTCAATACGTCCGTAATCCTCCCTTCAAATGCTTCAACTAATATACATATGTGGCATACAGGAGAGTGAAACATGATAAGAGTGTGAAACGAGATGAAACAAAACATGTAGCTAAAATACACAATGCAGCTACTGCAGGGCGACTTATTTATCGAGGGGCTATTCTACGAAGTAGCATTTTTATAGCTTTCCAAGTATTGTTATTAGTGGAATTATGTTTCAATGCATCTTAAAACATAACTTAGTGTGATGAGTAAGTATATTGCACAATTTTCTGGGGACCAGCGAAATTTTCTCATGGATCAACACTTTGGCAACCTCTGCTCTATAGAACTATATTAAATAATATGTTTTGACATTTTCATGGCATTAGGCTTAACTACACAAAATCCTCAGGCCCTGGTGTTTGCGTCCATTCGTTCCGAAAGGGTTAAAATGATTAAATGAAATAGTGGTAGTTAAATATAATTTAATCAACAGGCTTTTGCCATATAATCCTTAATAAAAAGTACATTTAATTCTAAAATCAGTTTGATGAGACAAATATACTATATCAAATTTATCAACACATTTTTTTAAAAACTAGTAAGATTGCTTGTTGAGATTCACATCAACAGCTTGCAAGTTAATGTCTGTCAAAGAACATCTATATTTATTCTTCTTTAAGAAAAGCTTTACTCCCAAATACACTGCTGGCCACCGGAAATGCAACACCAAGAAAGACAAGAGATAGCACAACAAAATTTATTTTGTAGATAATATGTTGACCAAGTATCAAATGATTAAATGTATAGACTTGTGTGAAGTGTGGTTCCTGCCAGAATCAGTAGCCAGATTAGCCACCATTGTTGGAGATCACCTCTGCCTCACGCCTCGGCATTGATTCAAAAAGACTTTGGATGTGTTCTTGGGGTACAGCAGACCAAGCAGCTTCCACACGTTGCCAAAGTTGACCTGGTGTGGCAGCTGGGGGTGTAATCTGGGTCAATCGGTGAGTAACCACGGGCCACATGTTTTCTATCGGCGAAAGATCCGAAGAGCGAGCCGGCCAGGGAAGCAATTCAATCTGGTGATTGACAAAGAACCTTTGGACAATGCGTACCACGTGTGGTCGCGCATTATCCTGTTGAAATATGGCTGTGGCCAAGCCCTGAAGGTAAGGAATGACAACTGGCTCCAGCACTTTGGAGATGTAGCGCTGGCTGTTTGAAGTACCGGCAATGCGTGCTAGAAGAATGCGAGAGTGATATCCAATACCACCCCATACCATAATACCCGGTGCAGGACCAGTGTGGCGGTGCATAACGCAACTGTTCAACATCCTCTCCACGGTGTCTCCAGACTCAAATCCGACTATCGTGGTGTTGCAGACAGATGCGTGACTCGTCAGTAAAGACAACTTCATTCCATTTTTCCACCCACATCCTTCTTTCATTGCACTATTGGCGGCAGAGACGTCTGTGGTTTTGCATCAAGGGTAGACCAAACAATGGACGTCTTGCGGACAGACCACTCTGCTGTAAACGGAGTCGAATGGTACACGCAGACACTGAATGATGCATGATAGACTCAAAGTGCTGTGATATGGTTTGTGATGTGACTGAGCGATCTATCACTGCCATGTGCACAATTTGCCTGTCCTCACAAGAAGTGGTGCACTGAGGTGGATGCGATCGACCACGTTGGTCCGTCGTACCCTCCTGCATCCAACAGTCACATATCCGCATTATAGTTGTTTGGTTTCGTCCAACACGACTACTGATTTCCCTGAAAGATAATCCACAATATCGGTAGGTCACTATCCTTCCTCTCTCGAACTTGGATACCTGATCAAAAGCTGATCGCTGTTTTCTACGAGACATAACTGATCGTTTTTTGAAAAAACCATAAGAAAAACACAATTGCCAAACTTGGAATCGTCGATATCTCCAAGCCTTAAATAGCGCTTTGAAGTGGTGCCACAGGCGCGCGTGATGTGTGTCTGCACTGTAATTTTAATCATTTGCATATCTCACTTTCGCTAATGCATGTTTCCTTCCGGGATGTTGCATTTACAGTGGCCAGCAGTGTACATGTAGACCAAGTTATAGAGAACATTTTACAAATAGAAATTTTTCAGCAAAGATTTGTAAAAATCAATTTATGTCACATTGTACATTTCTATCATAGTGCAATCTGGCTACATGCCAATAAGTTCAAGTTGTAGCTCCTCAGCTGCTCTATCAATCTTAGTAGTGATGGGATAAAAGGGCAAGGTGAATTTAGGTTCCTTTCCTGAAAACTTTCCGAGAACTTATCCTCCAAACTCTGTAGATGATCCTTAATCTCACAAAGAAACACTTCCAGGCACTTTCTGTTTCCCTAATAATGAGAAAAGGAAGGGAAAAAAATGCCTATATCTACTTGCCTTAAAAATAGAACTAGTCATGCTTTGAATGATTCATTTCATATACAAACATTTCCTTTTCCTGCAAAGTCCCATTCAGTTTATTCAATTTCTCAAATACAAACATCACCATGTACATATCTTCAATTACCACATCCTACTTCTGTAACAAAATCATGAGACATTTCCTTTGTTGCCAGGAATAAGAGAATTTTATTCTGCAATGCTCAAACTCTTGATCAGGATCAGCCTCCTTACACTAAAGAGAATTTACATCATTCTCATCCTCAAGAAAAGATGTGAACTACAGATGGTAGAAAACCTTTGCTTTGGGTTCACTCTAACAGAAAGATCTACCACAGGCTTTTAAGTCCAGTGCAACTTTACAAAGGCTCCTGTGATGTGAAATGCAATGAAAAGTCAAGATATCATTGCCAGTATCTTAAAATTTATTTTAAAAGTTATAATCGTATATCTACATTTTCTCCACCGAAAACTCTGGCCTCACTTGTTGTAATGTTTATTATTTTGTTCCAGAACAAACCAATTTTCTGCACACAATTCATAGCGCACTCAAATCCTGACTTATGAGTCTATCTCAATTGATTCTAGGCCAAGTAATCCTTCTGTGCCAAAGCAACTTTCACTGATTAGTGCTGAAGAAAACCAAACAAAATCTTTGCTTGTTCTGTGAGTTTGTCACAAAGGACATTGCATATGCATGTTGATGAGGCCATCCGAATGGAAAATACAAGATGAATCATTGGTTGTACAAGGGAAGAAAAATTTAGTTGCATCTTATTGAGCCACAAAATCTATTATAAAGCTGCTATTTATCCAAATCAACTGTATGGGAATAAGCCACCATGGAGGAAGTTTGTATATTCAATAAAGAAGTAATGATTATTCTAAAAACAAAATTCAAACAGATTGAATAATATATGCAATAATATGGATATCTCCTCAATAAATTGTTCTGTGTAAAATTTGTTTTAAAAAAAGCACAGCAAACTATTCTATAAGATGCTGTAAGCAAATTAAGAAATTACAAACATATATTTGTTTTTATACATGAAATTTATGACCTAATGTAATTCTATACTTCTGCATCTTGCACATAAATAGTAAAATAAAAGCTTGGATGAGTAGCTTTTCAGAATGCCAAAATTTTTAAAAAATACATTAATTACATTGATAAAAAGAAATGTACAAGAGAACAAAACAATATAGTACAAATATATTCCTCCTACATACCTGTGTTTTTCTTCTTTCAAAAGTTGAGAAAAGTTAGATTCTATAATATCATCATCGTCATCATCTACATACCTAAAATAAATATAACATCAAATAAAATACTTTTATCATTAAGAGTACCATTAATAGATTTCTAGTTTCATTCAATTTTTTCCACCTTAATTTTAAAAACTTTGTTCTTTTGTAGAAAAAAATAGCTTTTGACAATTAGCACTTTTAGTATTTTTAAATGTATTTTCAATCACAGTAATTGAATTAACATTAAAAATAGCAATCCCTATACCAAAACTGAGTTCTAATTTAGAACATCCTAAAAAAAATGTCCAATTTCAATCTAAGCAAAGTGAAGGAATTTGTGCTCCTACAAGATAAATAACATTATCTCCCATCAGCTTGGCTTTGTTTCACTGCACCCTTCAGTCCATCAGTTATGTATGGAGTGACTGAAAATATGCATGAGATTTTACCAAGCACAAGGTTACTTTTTATACTTTTCTGGACACAGCCAAGGTCTCTGACAAAACTTGGTACAATAGCTTAGTTTCTAAGCTCATGCGACTTGGTTTTTCTAAGCCACTCAATTGAAACACTGAACTTATTTCTTCCTGTTTGCTCTGAGTGATAAGTGAGTAATAGTAAGGTTTACCATAAGAATCAATGCTGGTTTAACTGTGCCGAATGATGTATAAAAGCGTAACAAGTTAAAAAATATCCATATATTGCTTGTATAATATTAAAAACACTGTTAAATGCAGTATAAAAAAGCTGAAAATAAATGTTAAATATACAAAAATCCTTTAAAAATAAAAGGAATTCAGATTTTGGTAGCATTGCTCTTGTAACAGGTATGGTAAGCTTAAAGCAGTTAAATGAAAAAATATAAAATGATCAAATACTAGACAACCAACTAATAAATGATGAATGGTTTATGCGACTTTGCATGGCTGTCAATCCGGAGGTTCTTCCCTGAATAACAGATGCTTGTGAGTAAAATGAGTATTTCCAATGCAAAGACAAGTCAATGTAACATCACCTTTTCTCATTGGCATCAGTGGCCATACTCGAATGACAGGTTTCATGGAGAGCAGTTTGTTATTCAACTGCAATCTCCTCCACTTCTGACAAAACATTTGAATATGATGCAAGATAACACATTTTATGTTACAGAATAGGATTTCTTGTGGTAGAGAAGTCAATGCTAATCGAGTTACATCATCAGTTCCTAGTGTAGCTTGCCTATGTGGCTAGGAATTAGACAAAATATTACATCATAACCCTTGCTATACATTCAACATCAATGTCAAATATATCAGACACAACACACGATAACACCAATTATTGTAATTTTCATATACCTTCAAGATACACATGCTGTCACTATAGATATAGTATTTATGAGGACTGTTAGAATATAGCAACTGAAGAGAATGCCAAATGTCGACAGCAGCAGCAGTAAAAATATTACAAGACATGTCCAGCTGAGAACCATGCATAGTACCTTCCAACACTAATTTTTCTTCTTCTTTTAGTAAGATAGCAGTCTAAAGAAGCACAAGGGCTAATGGCATTGAACATTGGTTATGTGATGTGAAACATACCTGAGCTGACATACTCCAAACTTCCACACTATACTAATCCTTTAAAACTCACTACATGCCAATGTAATCTGTTTGTTTTGACCTGTATGTGAAGATGAATATCAACATATTGATTGCAATGATAGGCAAAAAAAATGAGATTTAAAAACTATGGATGGTGGGATGGATTTGCTGTAGGTAGCAAAAGGATTTAAACTTTGAAAAGAGCTATTTCAAGGCTGGAATAGTTAACGGACGGATATCCTAACATGAAATCTCCTCACTCACCTAATAGTCAAATTATTTCAGCTTTATGCAATACCATTCACCCAAACGAAAACAGGACCAACTGTTTCACTGAACACACAATCTCATAAATGATTCTAGTAGGGGAGACCTGTGTATCTAGGGCCACTTTTTTTCAATGCACAAAAACAGAGCCACTGGCCTCTTTAAAAATGTGAAACAGATATGCATTCATCATTATACTAACTACCATCCAATAAAAGTTAATATAAGTACTTAAAATAATAAATTCTGTGAAATAAAAGGTTTTTAAAAAAATTCACAAATGGCCCTAGGTACAATGATGTCATTGTACCTAGGGCCAGCAGCTGCTGTACCTAGGGCCTTTCCCTGGAACAGGTTTTGCTCTGCAATCAATAGAAAACAAACATATACACATGAATTTAATAAAAGAATCAATATTAGCCAACATATTGATTTATCATGCAACTATTTAATTTGCAATGAGCCAAATTATTAATGACTTACACACGTATTTTCATTAAACATTATAATTTAAACTGGTTACAAAAGTGAGCTGTATACATTGTTGCTCTGAAGCACCAACAGATTGTGGTTTAGGCAATTTGAACACAATATTTCTGTTGTCAATTTCATAAGTTTCTTCTTTATCATAAAGAAACTTATTTGAACAAGCAATATTCTTCAGAAATTTAACACTATAGTGTTCTTTAACATTTATTATTTCTGCTACATAAAAATGTTATGTTTTTTTTGCCTTGTATTTTTGTTAAACAACCCCCCCCCCCTTTTTTTCAATAGTATTTCTTACATCAGCTATTGTAAAATTTGCATCATCAGCGGAATGAGAATCTTCAATATCTGATAATTCTTTGGATGAAGTTGCCTTAATTTCAAACTCTGGTTTTTTCACAAGTTTTTATTCTTTTCTGGCAATTTTAATAACATGATATTTTTGATTCCTTCATTTTCTGGAGTGTCAGTCAAGATTCTACCTCTCCCTGGTTTTCGGCCACCTTTGTTGGATTTACTTCGAGAATTATGTTTATTAGAAATTATTTAGAATTATGCCTCTGTTTTTATAATTATAAAGAATTTTTTTATTAAATGAATTTTTATGTTTGTGTAAACAAAATAATAATCCTGAATAATAACAATAATGGTAGCAAACATATTTTTTATAAATCAAGCATATTGAAAGTTTCAGAAAATATACACTCCTCTCATTTAAATAACATCCAATTATAATAAAAAACTTGACATTATCAAAATGGTTCAGATAATTAAGGCCACTTTCCTCCTTATATTATAAAAACTTTTTTTAATGAAATAATAACAAAGAATATTAATTGCAATTGTAACTAGGGCCATGGCCCTAGGTACAAGGCAACTATGTGACCCTAGGTACAAGACTAGGTAATTTCATACAAAATGTCTTCTGCAGAAAAACCCAGATGGAAAGGGGATTTATTTAAAATCTAATTTAGTACTTAAAGTCACAAAAAAAATTATGTACTAGAATTCAAAGAAAAATATTTGACTTATCATTGTACAACAATAAAAAGAAATGAACTGCAAAATTTTACTTTAGACCATGTAAAACTGTTTTTCATTTATAACGTGCCACAGCTTTCTTTTGCAAAACTTCAAAATGAATGCCAAAGTAGGAATTAGTGTTGTCACTCACCCCCCAACTGAGTTATAAAACTTAGAACTAAATATTATTCAAATAAAATGGGGTGGCCCTAGGTACACAGGTCTCCCCTACTTTACTTCAATACTGGGCAGTTATTGCAGAACACTGTTTGTAGATGTGCAGGTTGGTATAATATCTCAACAAAAACCCTGTTCACACCATGATGCTTTCACCTAGGAATGGGAGCTGCTCAATGATACATTAAGGAAGGTTGCACATGCTTTGTTCTTTCCACACCCTTACACACTAGTCATCTAGCTAAGGGCAAATCTTGACTCATCTATAAATATAATAAGGCCCATAATTACACCATGAGGCTTTTACCTCGGAATGGGTACTGTAATAGTGAACCAAGGATGATTCCACACGCTTTATTTTTTTCCAGACTCTTAGACACTTGTCATCTACCAAAAAGGCAAATCTTGAATCATCCATAAATATAACAGCAGAATAACAGTCAATTTCCATTTACCAACACTACTTTAATCATGCCCCTCTGGATTGGATGGATTAAGGACCTCATATCTAGGGTAGCCTTCAATGCACATTAATCCACTGCAACCATAGATGTTACATATATTTAGTCATCTTTGATTCTGTTTGGCAACAGCAGCAATATATTAATCTTCTGTGGGGTTCAAAACCCTTGGGCAATGTGTCACAAGTCTTAAGACAAATGTTTCGAATTGTTTCCATAATTATGAAATGACAAAATGACGAATACTGAAGACAAAAAGTAACATTTGTGATTGACTGTCCAGCTTCAAGATGTCTCACAGAAAGCCAATGCTCACTATTTACCATTTGTGTTCTAGAATCCATAGAAATATGTCGTCTTAAAAATGAACCCAACAAAAATTCTTACAATCACATAAAAATTTTCAGCACTTAAAAATCTACCCTTTAAAAATGCCGTCTCCTTATATAAAGTTTTTCGCACATTTCTGAATACAAAACAATGATTGGCAGTTACATAACATATTTGCATACTTCCATCTATCTCTCCAATGGATTACAACCTTTCAAATTCAGATTGTCTTCCTGAAATAAACTTTTTCCCCTTCCATACTTAACTTTTAGCAGTGAGAATATATAAACACCTCCAAAATTTTTCTAACCTGAAGACAAATTTTTAATTTCCTCAAATACTGAAATCTACAAACAGGCAACAGACTAAAAACTTTAAAGTTTCTCAGAGAAGTAAAGTATACCAGCTTTAAAATATGAGAAATAATTAAACATTTTTAAGAAAACATCTAACTGAAACCAACCAAAATTATTAGCAAATAGATAAATAACTTTACCATATGACAGACCAACATATTAGTTTACATTAAGCAAAAAAATATTTTTTAATTGATCAACTATCAGTATAAATAAACAATCGTAAAGATCATGGAGAAAAAAAAACCAGACAATAGGATTTAAATTATATATATATATATAAGAATTAACAATTAATGTTTTAGAAAAGCTAAGAATTCTTAATCTGAAACTCAGAAAAGTTTTACACAAAAATGTCTTACTTATTTCGGTCATATCCAAATATTTCTTGTATGTACTTGGAATAATCATCATCATTTTGAGAAGTCCTATCATCTATAAAATCACTCATATCATCGTCGTCATCATCATCATCCTCATCACTTTCTATTCTTCGTTTCATAGGTTCTAGAAATAAAATTTAATGCATAAAAATTTGTCGATATCAACAGTAATTTATCAACATATGTTAGCTGCTACTCACAAATAAACATAAAGAAAAAGAATTACAATTGTAAAATTAACTTTACTAGTTTCAAAATATACATATTTAACAATCTTTATTTTTGTTTTATAAATCAAGTAAGTCCTATTTTTGTGATAACAAAATTTTAAAGGATAAAACATATCTAATAAAATTTAAAATTATAAAAATTAATTTATTTTCAATATAATAACATGTAAAATTAGAAAAAAAAATACAATTTAAAAATGAAAAGAAAACGGTTAAATATTGCAATTAAAGAAACTAAGTCCTCAAGTGAAGATCATAAAGTACATACAGCCAAATATACTTTACATTCATTGCACCTACAACATGTGCCACAGATTTCTAGCAAACTTTATGAAAGTCTAATGGATATTAATGTAAAGCAATTGTAGTAAAGGAAAACATTTCATTTAATAATAAGAATAGACTAATTTTAATTTGTGAGAAAGTCTGTGTTGAAACAACTTTTTCATAATCATACTGCTACAAAATAAGTATTAAGACAATAGTGTTTTACAAATTCAGAAAAAATACTGAATTATGACAAAAAAAAAAATTATGTAAATATTAGCAAAGGAACAATTAAAACTTAAAATGTATAAAAAGGAAATTGTGATAGCAAAATTGAAAATGCAATTTATGTACCATACAGTTTCAAGATAAAACTTTTCTTTAGCACAGATGTTGGAAAAGGAATTAATTGTATCCCTGAAGTTGACTCTATACTAATAATTAACAAATATGGTAATACTGTAAAGAAAGCACTAAACAGAAATAACTATCTCTAGATAGATTTGATGCCCTTAGTTGTGTAAAACATAAAATGTGAATTGGTAAGAAATCTCATGATTTGCAAGAAAAATCTGACATAAAAAAATTACAATATATGATACAGAACACGCCTAACAGGGCCCACTGGGCAATTTTATATATTTTTTATTACAACTTGTTTATTGTAGTGTGTGCATATATGTACATGCAAAGTATTAAATGAACAAAAATTTGCATGCAAGTAGGACAAATTCCCGTTTAATATTTGTTATCCAAGAGCCTACCCCCAAAAAGAAAAAAGCATTGTTAGATCTATGCTTTTTTTAGTAGATGAAACAGAAAGATATAATCAGGCAAATAAGGATTTGCAATGACAAAATAATTGTTCAAAGCTTGACATTTCTTTTAAATAGCTTTCCAAAAAGATCACCAAAAATCTTTTTGAAACATGCAATTATGAAACAAAGCAAATGAAAATAAAATAAAACAATTCAAAGTTGTTTATCAAAATGTGACAAGATGTTTGAAATATTTTCATGCTCATTCCATGTTCCTGGAAATATGCAAATGAATTTAATTAAATCACAGTGTAAAAATGAAATGAAACTGATTTTTGAAACTACACCAAAAGTGAGTTTTTACAATACTTACATTACATCTGAGAGATATTCCAACTTAAGATATTTTGCACAATGACTTGTAAATGTTTAAGGATTCACATAAGTTGATGAAATTTTTTTTTACAGATGAAATTTCCAAAGAGTTCATGTACATCATTAACTGATTATAATTAAGAACACCAGCTAAGATGTGCAATGCCAAATACAAATACAGATTTACAAAAATGAAGTGAAGATTAGACAAATATCTTATTAATTAAGACTCCAGCATTAATTATATTTAATCATAGAAGAATAAAATGTAATTCATTTTGTATTTGTATAACATTATTTTAAAGGCATGATTGTCTGAGGCTTGCTCTAATGTTACAATCATTAAAATGGCTTGTGAAACTATTTGAGTTGGCCAGGTGGCCTGATTTTAGATGAATAGATTTTAACTTAAATCCTAATTTTGTATGTGAATCATGCAATCAAAGAAAAAAAAAAAAAAAAAAAATTTATGAGGAAAATACAACTTTATATTCTAAATAATCAGAGTAATGATGTATTAGAACTAACTCAAGCTTATCTTTGTGGTCCTGTACATATAAAACCATTGGAGGCTCTAAATATTTCTTAAGTGTAGATGATCATGTAGGAATGTATTGTTTTTGTTGAAAAGTAAAACTGAAATTTTAGTATGTTTAAAGTGAAGTACGAAAATTTGTGTGATAAATCTATTTAACACTAAGGATTGATAATGGGCTTGGATTTCATAATAAAGAAATGACTGAATATTTTAAAATAAATTCAGTATAATGCATAAAAAAAACACCTTTTCTCCCTAATGCTGAAAGTAATGGCAAAGCTGAGTGCCATAAGGGTAAATGAGGAGAGAGTGAGCAAGAATTGCTCTCTAAGAAAGTAAAGTGCCTTTTAATTTTGTGGCTGAAGCAGTAATATACATATATCAAATTTGACATCCGAAAAAGGAAAAGCTGAATTACCTACTTAAAGGTGTAGACAGGACTTTTAATCTTGGTTATCTTTTGGAAACCAAGCTTATTTTCATATTCCTAAGGTTAAATAGAAAAATGCCAGATGGCAGGTATGTATGGAACAAAGCTAGGTTATGCAAGAGACGAGGGTACAGACAGAGTTTAGGATACGAAACAAAAACTTAGATGTTTAAATACCAGTTCAGATGCAAGCAAATACAGGAAAAGGAAGATAATTTTGTGGTAGAGTTTAAATGCTACAAAATTTATAATTCAGAAGTGTAATAAACAAATCTTTGTTTATTTATTTGAGAAACTGAAGTTTATACTCTTAAGCAGATAGTTAAGAGCAGGGGTGGGCAAACTTTTCCAAAATACGGTCTACTTCTAATTTTTTAAGGTATTGTGGTTCACCCAGTAACGTAGGTGTGAGGAGCTAAGAAAAAAAGTCTCTGCAATATTTATTACAACTTAATATTAAATACGGAATATGAACTTACTGTAAAATCCAGCATATAGCACGCACCGGTGTTTAACGCTCACCCATCCTTTCAAGCTGCATTTTCTAATTTTGAGGTATATTTGCCGTATAACACGAACTCCCTTTTTTACAAAGGACCCAGAAGTGTACATGAACAATGCTGGTATGTTTTTAAGTCATTTATTTGATTTATTATCCCAGGATTTTGAAAAAATAATATACTATTAGATTCAGAACCCTTTAACCTCATTAGGTATGTCATTTCTTTCAAATATATAGTATTCCGATCTTTCTAGAATTTAATTTTTCTTATGCTCATCTCTTTTTATTTTTGAAGCTATCTTCTTACACGCGGGGTATAATGCTAAATTTCGATCTTATTTTTTGTGTTAAAAGCGCGCATTATACACCGAATTTTACGATACCTACATAACTAGAATAAAAAAAAGACCATGTTCGAAGCAAAACGCAAGATGTAAACATAATAATAGTAGTCAAAAATGTAATAATTACTAATCAAACAGCGCAAAATACATTTAAAATAAAGTTACAGTCAGTTGAAGACTTGGTCTGAATACTGTCAACCAACCTTCAATATTTCGGTATGTAATTACTAACTGCTTATCATCAGGCGGTCACCCCAAAATGTCTTGACGGTCCACCGGTCACAAAAGGTTTTGAAATGAATTTAATTTTTTTCATTTAAAAATTCATTAGCTATTTATTCTGACAGTAAGTTAGCAACCATCTGCAGCTATGAGTAGAAAGTCTCCATCCAAGACTATGAGAATTTAAAATTTCTTTTCAGATTTGATTTCAGGTGGTGTGTATGCAGATAATTTTTGTACTAACTGATAAAATGACAATCCTTTTTTTAACAAAGCATGTTATTCATGAAAAAATAATGTTCTGTCATTATAAAATTGGGTTGTTGTAATCTATAAACTTGTTCAAACAAGGGGGAGGGGAGAAAATGATAGCAATTTATGCAAATTTAGTATTGATTGGCATTGTCATTTCCTTTGCTTCTTTTTAATTCTCCTTCTCTATGAAACAATTCAGGTGTAATTCTTTGAGTATGTCTAAGTGGCACATCACATTACTGTGTTTTAATTAAGTTTTTACTAAATGGTTTTGAGTTCTTTTCCACACCTTCAAAAATGATTAAGGAGTCAAAGACAAGGTACTTACTTTGTGGTCTTAGTGGTTCCAATCTTCTTCTGGGAGGTTCCAAATAAGGATTTGGATGAAATGGTTTAGGAGGTGGTGGTCCAGGTCTTTTTACACTAGAACTTGGTTCTTTTACACTTCTTTCATTTTCTTTCTTAGAAGGCATAGGTCGATTAGGTGGAATTTTTTTCACTGTTTTACCATTGAGAGCTGAATGTGCTCCATTAGGTTGTTTGACCTTTTCAGGGACTTTATTTATTGCTGGTTTTGGAGCAGGTGGTGGCGGTGATGGTAGAGCACTTTTTGCTTGCAGTTCCTTTAACATTTTTTCTTTTATTTCTTTTTCAATAACCTCCCTTAATCTTTTTTCCATTTCAAGTATTTGTCCCTTTACTAATTCTTCTGCATTTATTGTTGGCACTTCTTTTGATAAGGCAGTATTGTTAACTGGAGCAATTTTGACACTGTTCTTTTTTTGAACAAGATTATCACCAAACTGTGTTTTATTTGATAATGGTTTATTGCTACTTTTATTGATATGTTTCACTTGAGAGTTTTGAGCTTGTGCAATAGGTTTAGATACTTTTTCTTTGTTATGATTAGTAGGTTGTTTAGTTATAATTTGTTTTGAACCAGTTACACTGTTCTTAGAATGTTTTTCTCGATCATGATTAGTTGGCTGTTTTGGTAGTGCTTGTTTTTCACTTGATATAACATTTTTAGAAGGTTTTTCCCGGTTTGAGTTAAGATGCTGTTTAGGAACTTGGTATTTTTCACTTGGTGCATTATTTTTGGAATATTTTTCTTGTTCATGATTAATCTGTGATTTTGGTGCTTGAGATTTCATACTTAACGAAACTTTTGAGTGCTTAGTTCCATTAAGAATTGCAGATGGCTTATGATTTGATGAAGATGAAGGTTTTGATAATTTATCACTTGGTAATTTGTTTTTATCAACAGTTTTTGAAATAGGAGGATTTATCTTTACACTTGCAGTACTTTTAGGAATTTTAAATTTATGGAATCCATCCTTACCATTAGATAATGAATCTTTTTCAACATGGATTACAACAGGCTTTTTTGTATGTGTTTTTTCATCAGAGGAATGCTTTGAAGGTTTTAAAGATTTAGGAGGATCCGGTTCTAAATCATCTCTCTTCATACGTTCAAGTTTCCTCCTCGTTCTTTCTTGTTCTTCTTCAAATATTCTACGTTCTCTTTTAGTAAGCAATCTTTCCTCTTTTTTTTTCTGAACTGGAATTTCTACTGGTTCAAACTGTTTTACTTGCGCAACTTTTAACAGTTCCTCAAAACTCATTGGCGGTGGAGCAGGTCTTTGGGACTTGTGTCCAGAACTTTTATTATCATTGGCACCATTTTTAAATTTCTTTGATTTATCTGGAATAGGTTCTTCAATATATGGTTCAATGATTTCTTCTACTCCATTTTTTGATTTTCTTTTCCTTTTCTTTGGCTGAAGCTTTTCTTTTTCTTCTAATTCTATTCTACATTTCATTCGTTCGACTTTATCCATTAAATGCTTTCGCTGCAATTCTTGTTCAATTTTTTGTTTTGCTGCAACTTCATCTTCAGTAAGTTTTATTCTGCTAAAATCATTGTCCTTGGTACGAGAAGCCATAATTTTTGCCTTCTTATTGCTCTTAGTATTTTGTGCCCGTAATGCAAGCAGTTTTTCCTTTTGCCTACGTGCTTCAGCAGCTAGAAGAAAAAAATTATTAAGCATCAATTTTTAAGACATTTAAATGTACTATAATCAAAAGAGAATGAATAAAATTTAAGTAACAAGCAATAATATCTTTCCTCAAACATGTAAGATCTTACATATATTATTTTACTTTAAAAGAGTGCATGCTTTTATTAACACGCTTTAATAAGTTTCACTTGTATGTAATAGAATCTTTTAACTCTATTTTTACTATTAAAAAGGTCAGATTAATTTGAAATTTTGAACACTTGTCAAGGATCGATGACAGTACAATAATTTCATAATTTTGTTTCATTGTCCTGATCAGGAAAATAAGGAATGCAATTTATAGATTTGGCGACTTATTTTGTACATCATTTTCAGATTTGGCGACTAAAAGATTAAGGTGCAACCCTAAAACCATGAATAAGCTTGTGGTTAATACAAATAAAACAAAAAAAGTGTTCTTTATGTGAGAAAGGGTACAGTGGGTGCATTACCATAATATAAGTCTGATAAAAATAAAAAAAAAAATACTCATTAATGTGAAAAAAAAATTATGTTCTAACTGCTGAATGTTTTTTATTTTTATAAAGCAATACGTTTAAAAGGTGATAAATTTATGTTCTAACTGCTAAATATATTTTTTTATTTTGATAAAGCAATAGGTTTAGAATTGATGATAAGAATAAACATTATAGCAATACGTTTAAAAGATAATATGATTGCCATTTAATACTTTTCCTTACACACTTTTATTAGTAAGACCTGTATCTATAGAAACTGAATCTTTGAAATATAACGATATTGGACTCACATCCGAGGCTACATAAACGGAGAGAATAAGTACCCTTCAGACCCGTTAATTAATATCCATTGAAAAGCAAGACTAATTCCAGCAGCCACGTGATTTCGGATCCAAATATCAAAGTCAAGGATAAATTCAAAGTAAAAGTATCAAAGTAAAGAATAAATGATAGTTTTAAGAACTAAAAAAAACAGATTTTTATTGTAGATTGAACTAAAAAATGAAAAATAAATTATAGTTTAAAAAAAACTAAAAAAACACGCTTTTAGAGTGAATCGAACTAAAAAGTAAAAAAATAATTCTTAATATAAGAATAAAATGATTAACGAGAAAATTAATTATTTTTTTACTTTTTAGTTCAATTTGCTATAAAAGCGTGTTTTTTAAAACTATAATCTAGTGCCATGTTCCCCCGAATTAAGAGCCACTACTAAACCCTAGCTTGATTTATCAGAATACTTACCTACTTAAGATCATCAGCCAAATGAGAATGCTATACACTGCAGCATGTACACATGCACATTTGATAATTAATGAATGTGGCTGTGGCTGATTAGAATTTTTGGTGTTCTATGTGTTGCATGCAGCAACAAACAATTAGCACTAAATTGAATGACACATCTAAAGAAAAAATCTTGATCATCAGATAAGAAAATGGCAAAAAACTTTCATACAGCACAAAAAGAAATAAGCATGGAAAATCCAACAGGAAAGAATCTTGCAGCTTCCTCCAAAAATGGGTTTTTGAAAAACCAACAATCAAGAGTAATAAAATCTTAGAAAACAGACGGACAAGAGGGCCAAAAGCTAAGTGTGAATCAAATCAGCAATAATTATATTTCCTAAGTTTGTAGACATCCTTTGATATTCAAGTATTTGCTCTGGCAAAGGTACTATAGTTAAAACTTATCACCAGAAAAAGTTAAAACACCACAATATTGGATGGATGGCTTCCTACAGCAATACAAACTATCTCAATGCTGATTGACCATACTACTTCTACTGAAAGATAATTAAGAGAATAAACATGCACTCATATTTATGTCAAAGCTATTAAAGTATCAACTTTTGAACATAATTACAATGAACGAAATAAGTGCTGCTACTGTAAAGATTTTAAACTGTCTTTGATCAGGAATTCTCAACAATAAACATTCCTTCCACAAACAACAAAAATGCATGCATTACATGTATTTTGTATCAATGTAAAGAAAACCCTGCCACTAATCATTACTACAGGATCAAGTTTATTTGTTCTCAAGACTAAAAAAATTGATGAATACAAGCAGATATAATTTGTTTTATAATGTTTCTCCGAAGTTATTTTACCACTTATTTTGTGAATTGACTGAAGATGTTTGCTAGTCAGATTCAGTCAGCATGCATCAAATAAAAAAACTTCTTTGACAAGAGAATATATAAAAAATTAAGGAATTTACACATAATCAGGTCTCATTTTCTAGTAAGCATAAAATATTAGAAACAAGTAAATAAAAAGGATAAATTTTAAGTTATGTACTTTTTAAAAATTGAAACAAAGTGATCAGCGAGAGCCACTGTTCTCTCTGAGATGTAACTGAGTGTGTGCGTAGCTCAGAAAGAGCTCTTAATAAACAGAGATAAAAAAAAAGTACAATAACTTAAATAAATATTTAAACAATACCAAATACAATAATTCAAAATAAACGCCCATTTCACTTTTAAAAAAAATCAATCCCATATTTTCAAATTGCAATTTTATGAAATCTTTAAATTTGATTAATTGAAATTAACTAATTATTAAAAAATAAATACCTTCTTCATAGATTTCATAAATGCCCTCTCATTAATCTTTTATTAAAATTCCTATTTCAACAGCTTAAAGGAACCAGTTGATATTCACATAAAAGTAACAATGATCAAAATGCTAACTATCATAGGAATACAAACCTTTTGCTTCTTCCTCAGCTTTTCTTTTTTCCAAGAAACGTCGTACTCCATCAGATTGAACTGAAGATTTTTGTGATTTTTTGGGAGGTGGAAGAGTCGTACTATATCTCTTAACTGATGCCTGCAACAAATTATTTTTAAGAAAATCTTAATATATAAAAAACCAATTCATTAAATGTATAATAAAAAAATATCTTGATTAAATCAGATAAAAATCATTCACTTATGATGATTTCTTATATACTTTTATCAGGATTATATAAACAACTTTCATGCAAAACTTTACATTAAAAAAGAATTCTTTTTTTATATACAGTTATAAAACAATATTAGACAAATTCGTAATAAGAGAGAAAACATCCTTACTTATGTACTGCAACAAAAATTCACTTTCTGTTAATAATTACAGATGGGAAAACAGCAAATATAGAATGATGGAAAAAATTATATATAAATGGTTCATTAAATTACAAATTCATAACTTACTGGTCATTTTTGGATAAAAAAATAATGGCAATTTCCTCCAGTACCAAAAACAGCACTTAGCTCAAAGTCATTCACATTGCTAACCATATTATAATAATAAATATATTAAAAATTGTTCTTTAAAAAAATGAGAAAATATTTCAAGTGAATTTTAATATATGTTCATAGTTTTAATATTAGTGTAAAATCACATTTTTCTCTAGTGCTGTAAGTTACATGCATTATATACCTAAACAAAATTTTAATTATTTAGTCAAGTAAAAATTATAGTTAAAGTATTTTACAATTTGTAACATTTTACAGTTATTTTTAAATCCAGTCTTGCAAAACTGGTTATAATACACTGTATTTAAATAACAAACATTTCATGATTAAATATTTTCCATTTAATATTTCATTTTGGCAATTGATACAATAAAATTAAAAAAAAAAATGCTAAAATAGAATAGAAAATTTTCCAGTTTTAAAACTGGATCAGAAATTTCTCAATGTAGATAGTTTTATAAAGAATTTACTTAGAATACAAATATGTAATACTATTACTTAATTCTGAATTAATACTAATCACAGTATTGATAATTATTAATATTAAAAATAAATACTTGGTATTTTATGAGCAGACTTCATTATTATAATGAAAAATCAGTGTTATCTTAAGACTTCTTGAAGGTACGGGGCTCCAAATGCAAAATTAGGCCCCACTTGCAATCCTTCGCAAATAAACGTGCATGACTCACAAGTTAACAGCCTACCACCTTTTGACTAAATGAGTATAATGATAGTGTTTGGTGGTAGACCTAAGCCTAGGCACAGATATGACAAAAAGGCAGTCTTGTCAATGTTTCCAGTTAGTATAGTTTGAAATCCCCCCCCCCCTCTTTTTTGGAGAATAAATGCAGGAATAACATTTTACAATTCAAATGATTCAGATCATAATCCTACTAAGGTCGAGACAAGGCCCCTACTTGACACTGAGGCCTAGGTCCCATGACTCAATTGCCATGCTTTAATGATTATGCATAATAGTTTACAAGTTCTTACATTTTCAGTTGATATATCAAACACTTTTTCAGTCCCAAGTTTATTTAAGTTAATACTTTTAATGGGTAAAATTTCATGTATTGTTCATTCTGAAACGCTAGTGACCAAGAAAATTGTCGCTTTTGAGCTGGCGAGGAGGAGTATAATGCTGGTGTATTTCTTACATAATATAACTACTTTAATTGTGAAAATATCTACCCTTGTACTGAGCAACTATTTTCCGGATTCTTCTTTATTAAACTATTTACCAAGCATATTACTCTGTCTACAAGTAAAAAAAAAATGATAATTCAATGAAGATATATCGGGAGAATAATAAAGACCAGGAAACTATTCCCTCTTTAATACATGATTTTTTGTATTGTTGCACATCGTGGTTATGCATCTCCCATTTACTACTTGATTTCCACCTCTTCCTTATTTTGTGCAAGTGCTTCTATATTGTTTGTCACTTACATTTAACACTTCTGCCAGTTGATGCCTTGTTTAACTGGAATTGGTTTGAATCACTATCTTCAAGTCATTATTTGTAGATTTGAGGATCTATCTGATTTGGGATTCTAGGGATTTGGTTCCAGCAGAAATTTTTTGAAGTTACCTCTGGATTGTTCTTGATTTAACTATATTTCCTTTAGCTTTTAATTTTTACAGCATCAATCCCTAATAAGCAAGTATGTACATATTAAATTAGGTTTCATTATTTTAGGTTTATACTCATCTCTTGTCATTTTTAAAGTTATTGTGTTTATACCTGGCGTATAGCGCGCACACTTAAATTTCGATCTTATTTTTTGTGTTCAAAGTGCGCATTATACGCCAGATTTTACGGTACTTAATATTGTCAATGTTGATTTAGACATTTATGAAGCTTCAGATGTTAAGAAAAATAGTTCAAAGAATGCAATTAGATGTAAAACCTTTTTAAAAAAACACACAAAAATATTTAAAATACTCAGGAACCAAATAAATATTTGACAAGGTCATTTCTTACAAACAATCAAACTTTAATGCTTTTTCAAGATACAAGATTTACTATGATACAGGTTGATGAATTCAGAGATTTTTTCTTCTGAAATTAAATAAAATAGAATAAAACAACACAATAAAATTAAGAAAATTTTAATATCCCCAAATTTTGTATGCACACCATAATCGACTTCAACCTTTTTAAGGTATGAAATCAAACATAAAAGATTATATCAATGGAATAATTTTCATGTACTTAAAAATATGGTCCATTTACAGATCAAATATTTAATTCATTTTTAGTAATCATTTGAAGTAAAATTTTCAACAGCATAATAAAATTCCATCATCTTTATCCATATTTTTCAATCTCTTTTTATATAATTAAATAGGCAATACTGAACTTGACAGTAAGTTAAGCAATTAATTACATTGTTATCAATTGTTTGTTAACTGCACTGTCAATTTATGTTGGTCCAATTACAAAAATTAAGACTTTCAAAAATAATTATAATTACTTTTTTTTAAAATAAGAAGTAAATTTAACTAACAAAATTTTAAATCTTACGTGGTTTAATTAAAATGAGAACTTGGAAAAGAACATAAGGATAACTAGAAACAAGACGAAAATGACATTCGAAAACTTGGAAACTGTTACACAATTAGAACATTTTATTTTTTTTCACCCAATATGTAATTTAAATGGACAAGATAATTTAGAAGGGTAACATACGATTAGGAAAATGGATTTAGGTTACCTCATCTTGTGCTTCTACTTTGTTATAGTCAGCAATGTTAAGCAGTTCTTTGAAATCTATGTTCATTTCCATTGTTACAAATATATATTCTTTATATTTCAGGAATTACTAAATTTATTTCTATAATTTAAGACAAATAAAGGCATCATAAGCTCTTCCATCAGGGAACAGTGAACGAAATTACTAGAAGTAGAAAGAATCTCAATTTTCATTCGCTACGTTTACACAGAAAAACAGAATGGGAAACCGTGAACCGTCAAATGAGTTTCATCATTGGTTGAACAGCTGATATATTTTTGATTTTTTTGTTTTTGTTTTCTTTAATTGCTAAAAATAGTTAACTTAATATTAACACGGAAATAAGTGAAGATGATTACGCCATAAGTTTTTAAGACAGACTAAGCATATGCCATTCATTTTCAAAGATGTCCTTCAAGGCTTTAAAATTGGTTATTCGTTTCTTTGACAAATGGAAAAAACAACCAATATTACTAGAAATAACTACTGAAAAGTCAAAAAGAAATCTATAATATATAATTCTAGATTTAAAATAAAATTATTGTTCATTATTTTCTTACAAATTGCTAGAGAAATTATATACGTATCAAGTTTCTCAGCAAAAAGGCTTCTTTTTAAAATTAAGCTTAGATATTACGAAAATATTTTTAAAGGAAAATTTGTATTATGCAAAATAAATTTGTTCTATAAAGAAGAAGTAGGGATAAAAAAAAAAGAACAGGGAAAGAATTTTAAATGAACAGATTTATCAGATGCTCATCTCGGTGTGGCAACATTTCTTTTCTGTATTGCGTTTGTTTTTGTTTTAGTTTGTAAATTTTTTTTTTAGCTATAAACATTTCAGTAACCATTTAAATGTTTTTATTTAAAAACTTTCTTTTATATATAAATTAGAGTAACAAGTTCCTAAGAGTCATTCTTAAATTTCCATAATGGCCTTAAACAATTTACGTCTCATTACTTTCAAGTAAATTCAGAGCAGCATTCTTTTATACAGAAAAGAGACACAGCTTAAAGTCATTAATCTTAAAAGTTTTTTTCATCAATTTCTGTGTAAAATCCAGTAAGTCTCGTATTAGTGGGGATAAAGAAATTCAGTTATTGTATTGAATTCATTTTTTTTTTTTTACATTTTGAGAAGTTTATCACGTGTGAATTATTTATACGAGAATTTTTATTAAGGTCGTTTATTTTCCTTTGAATGAAGCCATAAAGTGTGAATTTAACTTATAAAATACTAGTTTAATTCACACTTTCGGTAACAGAGGGGAAAAAATGTCACCTAACTACTCAAACAGACCATTTTGCGGTATCGGACTACTAAACAATAAGATGACAGTTCGCCAAGCTCAACAAAATCGGAAATTTGTAATATGTATTTATTTATTTAGGGATTTTTTTACTACTATTTTTCTTTTATTTCATTTTTAAGTGAGGAATTTATATATAATTATATTAAAAGAAAAATATATTTGTATAAAACTTGAATCTCGTTTTTTGAGGTGCTTTATTTTAATATTTGGTTTGGGGATTTCTCTTTTGAGTAATGTGAAATTTATGTAAAATTTTAACACGTCATCATCTTCATTAGAGGATTATTTTTTTGTTATATAAGTATAAAATATATTTTGACTTATCCTATCAACCTCTGAAATTTAAGCTGTATCTGTAAAAAAGTAACTGAGCACTTACATATATTCACTCCATGCCAACGATGTATTACTGAAAATCAACTATGTGTCAGTGATTAATCTCCTAAGATTTTACAAATTTTGGTGGTACTTATGCATTATTCCAACAATCACTAATTCTATTAATAATTTGCCAAGTTGGCAATCCTGATTTCCTATGTGTCATACATGATGAATTGGAAATCAGGTGCTTCATTTCATACAATGTTGTCAATAATATAATAATATTGAAGTACCATTTTGGTCTATTTAATGCTATTCTAAGGACATGAATTGAAGATTTGTTGAAATTCATCAAAGATTGCTCAAAATTTGCTAAAGATTACCACTGGCATGGGGTACATACATAAATACACTCCGAATTCTGAAGTATTTTTGAGAAAGTGTTTGAGGTATATTTTTAAAGCTATATTTCAGTGAAGCAATATGTTCAGATAGGGTTTTACAAAAATTAGAATACTTGTTTGCGGATTTTCTTCTTTCAGAAAAAAAATGTTCCAACAGAATTGTCATTTTAAAGATCTAATTTTTTTTGTTTTTCTTCAATTTTTTGAATAATATTATTTAATATAAATGTTGTAAAAAGTTTTATTAGTGTAGGATTAAAATGATTGTAGAACTATACAAAGGATCCGTCATGCAAAGCATCTGGTTCACATTAAATTCTGTCGAATTTGAAAGTCCTCATGTTGACATGACACAGAAATTTGGAGAGTGGGGTGCCAGCTAAGGTGTTATCATTGTTACTTGATGTTGGTTATAAGCTGCTAGACTTGTCCGAAGCCTTTGTGTTGCTTTAGTCATGACATCAATGAGCATTTAATCAACTAGAGCTATACAAAAGCTGGCAATGATTTTGAACTGTGATTAAGAACATGCTTAAATTGGTATCCTTTTTTTTTTGAAAAAAAAAATATATTTTAGATTTACAGAAATTTTAATTGTATACTGAAGAAGAACCATGGGTTTAATATTGGAACTCTAACGTCTTTGAAATGTCACTTATCAGTTTTGCCTGAATAGTAATAACCAATGAAATGCCCCTAAGAACGTGTAGTACATAATTAAAAGTGTTTTTTTTAATGATAAAAGAAATGACATGTAATCAAATTTTGAAATTTTTTTAAGAGTTCAATATTAAATAGTTATTTTATAATAGCTATTAAAACATGATTCATGATCATATATAAATTAGCATATTTTGTACACTGCTGCAGTGTCAAGATTACATGCCATCAATACCCAAGTTGCAATGTGCTGACTCATATCTAGAAATTTATTACAGTGGAACAATTTGGCAATGTTATAAGTTGTAGTTTTATGCTCGACGGAGACTATTATGATTGTTCTTTGCATAAAAGTCTACTCTTTGTATCTCTTTAAAAACTGAGTTAATGAATTCTTAATCCTATTTTTCTCTCTCCACAGTTGTATTTACAAAGATGTCTCATATCAGTTGTGTACGAAAGTCTCTCTGTTGTGTTAATTTGCTGTTTTGGGTAAGAAATACAATTTTTTAAACTTTTACTAATAAATTAATGTAGCTTTTTAATTTAAAAACTAAAAAAACTTATTTTTCTGATTGCATTATAAATATTATAATTAACTCTCCAAAATTATATTATATATTTCCTCTATTCTGTAATAATAGTAGCAGTTGATGCATTTGTCTAATAATGGTAATAGTAAAAGAAGATAAAATACATATTAGTGTCACAGCAGTAAATTTATGCCACATGAACCGTGTCATGATATCAAAATAACAAAAAAATTCATGTGTATTTTATTTGATAAAACCCAGTCAGATATTGGTGAAAAATGGCATGATTTGCATGGTGCAAATTTGGCTGAGTAATACACAAGTACTGAGGATAAATATAAAATGTAATATTAACATAAAAAAACAGTTAAAAATGTTATTCTTTATTTATTTTTTGAGTATTCATAGAGTTTTCTGGATTTTTCAATAATTTCTTTAATCCATTTTAAGCTTGTAGGTAGAATCCTTGTCTGTAAAGCTTTACTTTCCTTATATGTGTAATTTCTTTTTGTAAGAAATGGATAGTTGATGTGTTTACTTGTATCATGAATTCTTGTTTTTTCAAATCCAGAATTATGTAGATTTAAAAACTTTGATGACATGAACTGTTTATCTTTTGGTCCCTCTTTAGCTAAGAGGAATATATATTGAAATTTTCTCCACAACCCCATAATCCTTTCATTTAATGTTCAGTCTTTTTCCTTCTTTTTTCTCTCTAAAGAATCAGCATTTGTCTAAGATTCATCTTGAGGATTTTTTGGAAGCACATTTCCAAATTTTTCATGTGTTCATTCTGTTGCATTTAAATTGTTTTGTAACTTTCTGATTTTTTTTGAGAGAATGATCTCTGTTTGAAAACTCTATTTTTTCATCTTACTTTTACTAAGGGTTGTTATTTAATTGAAATAAAAACATGAATGTAATTAGAAAAATACTCATGATTCAATAATAATCAGGCTAACTGAAAAATTGAAAGATTTGTCAAAACAAATAATGTATATTATGAAACATTTTGATCATTGAAGGCTTTGCTATTTTGTGCTACAACATAACTTACAACTGCATGCACCAGTTACTCCCATTTAAATGTTCATTTGCTGCTAATATTATGGGCATTGTGAATATTGAATACTCTCTTTTGTTTATGGTACAGAGAGATGAAATTAGTAGAAGTGGCTTCTCTCAGAAAATCAATTTCTGGTACTTAAACCTCAATTTTTCATAATAGACAGGTTTTCTAGTCTTGTTTTAGTAAATTGTCTTTGTTTTCATTAGCATTTAAGTTTCTTTTTTTTCCAATGTATTTTTTTGTTTCACCTGTTTTCAGTATTACCTAATTTTCTAAAAAAAAAGGGAGGCATTTGGAATCTGAATTACTTACGTAGCTCCAGGCCCTGTAACAAAATTCCTTGAGGTCTGTTTATCGGGGGCCCTTTAACATTCTTCAATTTTTTACTTATGCATTTTGGGGTCGCTCTAGCTTGAGGGCCCTGTATCATTGATATGGTGCTAGCAATGACCATTACCTAAATTGAACCTGTAAAACAGTCAAACATTATCTGTTTTGACTGCTTATTTTACTAAAAAAGAAAAATCATTGCAATATTATTTAAAGACATACCCATTTTCCATTTAACCTGATGAACCAATTCAACCCAATATGAAAGCACTGTTCTTATCACATATATATGATTCATATAAGACGAGTTTGTGAAAAGTTATTTGCTAAGAGTTTGCAAATGGTTACAAAGAAAGAATCTGAATTTAAAATTACACATAATTTTTTTCATCAGAAAGGTTACTGCTGGTTTTTTTAGCAATAATAGGGTACTACAAGGGTTTCATGGAAAATTCCAAGCAAGCAGTATCAAATGTTAATCATGAACAATATTTGGTAGGGAAAGAATTTAACTGTAGGCTTACATACATCACTTCATAATGTTATTATAGCAGGTAACATTTATTAATAGACAAACTAGCCGCATGACCCGGGGTTGCACAGGCTTTCTCTACTTTTATAAATTTTCCCTTTCCTTCACAAAATCAGCAAAATTCGGGTGGTGATTTCCTACAATTAATTATTACTGTCCTTTTAAAATTTTGGCTACCGCTGAAGACCCACTGTTGAATCTGTTGAGAGTTTAAACGTCCTAGCATTGGTGTGGTGTAGTTAAGAAAGATGGGTGCCAGCTCAAGTCACATTCTCGCCACTTGACAATGGTTCAAAATGTCGAGGTGTGTCGCCAAAAGCTTTTGAGTAAGTGAATAGTGGGACTTTAATATTCACTCACTCACTTTGCAACTTTTTAGGCCTAGAAATGAAAACGTACCTTTTTAAAAATACTTGTATGTTGAAAAAAGTAGAAATTTTTATAATAACAAAATACCAAAATTATATTAAATGTTGAATTAAAATTGTGAGCATTTTTTGAAATGTTTGATACACGGGAAAACAGTTTCATGCAATTATTTTTATAAATGAAGAAGCTATAAAAAATTTGAATTTGATAAGTAGTTATTAAATAATTAAAATTTGAGTATTTTTTAAAAATTCGTAAAAAAAAAGTTTTTAGCATTTTATTTTTTAAATCACTAACTCTAAATGATCTAAGTATGAGTTTTTTAAAAATTTTCATATAAATGAATCGATATTGATTCATTTTAGAAAAAATCATAAAATATGCAAAGTATCGTTGTTTTGTAAAAAAAGAAAAACATACTGTATCGTGACGTAATAAATTATCTTTCCATTAACAAAATTGCTGGCAAAGTTATTAAATGCACAAATAAAATTTTGAGTATTTTTTAAAAAATCATAAAAATTAAGTGATGTTGTTTCGAACCTGGGTACAAATGTTAGTAATCAAGTGCTCTTCCGATCGCACCACGAAATCTTCGAAAAAAAGTGGTGAAAAGACCTTTAAAATAAAAGGAAGAGATATTCAATTTTGCCAAATCAGGTGATTTTCAATATTTATAGGGGGATCTTCTTTTCTAGTTAACCTTTCATCAAATGTGACGGGCACAGAGGAAAAGAGTCATTTGGCGCCAAATAGGTTTTTGCTGCCAACTCTGGGCTATTGTAAAATTGCGTTAGTTGTTAAAGTTTTAATTTTTTTTCAAGCTTCTTTTTTAAGTTAATGCCTTCAAACTTCATATATTGATTGCCAACAACAGGAATTTTTAAACAAAAAATGTAACAGAAATAATGCTTAAATATTTTTCGCAAAAAGGGAAAAAAACATAAAACAATTTTTTTTAAAAAACTGTAATTTTTTCAATCTTTGTACAGATTACATATAATATCGTTCTACACACGGGGAAAAAAAGTTTCTATATTTTGATATTTCGTTGAAGATTACTGCTGGTTTTTTTTTTGCAATAAGGGTACATGGTTAGTAGTACCCTTTTAGTACAAGGGTTTCATGGAAAATTTCAAGCAAGCAGTATCAAATGTATTTGTAGTACATTGTGTTAATCACCAACTATATTTCGTAAGAAAAGAATTGAACTGTAGGCTTACATACATCACTTCAAAATGTTATTATAGCATTTAACATTCATTAATAGACAGATTGTTCAGTCAACTTTTAATGGAGGCTATGTTGTATTCTGCTTCATATGACAATTTTTTGACTCTTGTAAGGTGCAACCTGAGTTGGTTTTCCATCAGCTTGATTCTATACTAGAGTTTTTAAAAAGCAAAGATGATGGATTGTGTCTGGCCTTGTTTCATAAAAAAAATGACACTGTTAGTTTGATAAACTTGTACAAAATGCTTTGTGAAATCAATCTACAGTTGTTAATTAATGAGTTAAATGTAATTAAAACAAAAAAGCATCACTGCTGTATTTGCTTGGAAATTTATTTAGTTTAAGGGGACATGGTATGTTCTATAAAAATATTTTTTGATTAAATGGTTTTTGCAAATTTTCTGTTTGTATCCAATGTATATATAGTATGTAAAAAAGTTTTTGTACTCAAAATACCACAAAAAGCTAACCATTTAATTTTTTTAAGGAAAAATTATAATGTGATTTTAAAATTGTACTCCTATGATAATTGACATATATACATGAAATTTGATTACTAGTATGTGTATGTATAACAAAAGTTGGCATACACTTTGTGACAACATGATTAAAATTTGTAAAATACTTTTTTTTTTTTTATGAGTGTTTATTTAAAAATTCCTTAAAAAGAGGTATAAATTCTGAATTCAACTATTTTTTTAAAAAAATATTACTTTTTGATTAAAAAATGCATACCAACTTTTGGTACGTGTGTAAATAGCAGAAATGTTTCAAATATAGATATATTATAAATTATGTTTGATGTATTTTAAAGAAAGATCTTTTATTTCCCTCATGTTCACACATTGTTCTTTTACTATACAATGATATTATTTGATTTCGAATTGATTTGCTAATAATAATCTAGCTGATATTAGTATAATTGGTATGTTGAAGATTGATAATTCCATATTTTGTGGGTTTTTGAGATGTTTCACATTAGATCATATTTTTTTTTTTTTTTTACAAAATGTTACAGATATTATTGCTTTATATAATGGTTTAAAAATTTATCAACATCAAAAAGTAATTTAAAGTTTCATCCCTTTAATATTTAATGAAGGGGAGAGGGGAGATACACAAGATATAAACCATAGGAAATATTTTACACTTACTAAGCTTTTATTTAAAATTTAAGTTTCTTGCAATACAGTTTTAATATTCAAATTGTGTCTCTGAAATTTTTTATTTTTAGGTTCTTGGCTGTGGCATATTAGGAATTGGTATATGGTTGCATTTGGCTTATCAAGGCTATTCCAGGCTTCTATCTTATCGAATTTTGAGTTTTGACAGTGTGATTATCTTTGCTGGAGTTATGACATTTTTACCTGGATTCTTTGGATGCTGTGGATCTTGGTTTCAAAATAGATGTTTGTTACGAATGGTATGTATGTTTTCATAATTTTAGATTTTTGACAATCACTTTCACACACACACTTAACAGATATAATACATCTTATTAGTGGTAACAGCATGAGTTTAGAAGAATGGAATATTATCAATGAGAAAATCTGTGTACTATTTTTCAAAAGTATTTATTTTCTATTTCCTAATTTATATACATAAAATTGAATAAATGGGTGCTACTGTTCAAATATTTGTTATATTTTGTGTTTATACATGCTATAATTATCTACACTATTAAAATTCATAGGTAAACAAATGTATCTATCTATGTTTCTACGTGCGTCTATCTTCTCATGAACCACACAACGCAGAAACTCGCCAAAGGTACTAAAAGATCGGGAATTATCTGAGGAATTCGTTTTGACCATTTATATTCCGACATTGCAATTAGTTAAAAAGATATTCATTAAAAACCTTTGTTTTACTCCTACATGTTGTTTCTACCGCCAAACAGAATGAAAAACCGGGAAGTGAAATTTTTTTTATCCCCGACGTTTTTAAAACACAATCTAATTTTTTTATGAGACTCCAACAAAAAATAATTACATAATTGGAAAGATCATTTACTTCGCTATAATATGGTATAATTTATTTTACAAAATGATATTTTCTATATTTTAAGACTTTTTCTAAAATGAGTAAAAATTGATATGTTTTTATGAAAATGTTTTCTAAATCATTCCATTTGAATTTTTTTTTGTGTTAATGAAATGATGTTCTACTCTAAAAAAGTTCATGCTTTTCTCTTTTAGAACCAGTCATTTAAAAAATAAAATATCAAAAAAAAAACTTTTTTTTAAACAATTTTTCAAAAAATACTTAATAATTTATTTATAAAAATCTCACGAAATTTTTTTCTGTGTGTAAAACTATATTATCAGTAATCTGTACAAAGATTGAAAAAATTACTTATAAGTTACAGTTTTTTTTAAAAAAAAATTGTGTTTTTCGTTTTTTTCCTTTTTGCAAGAAATAGTTAAGCATTATTTTTGTTACATTTTTTGTTTAAAAATTACCGTTGTTTGCAATCGATATATGAAGTTTGAAGGCATTAACTTAAAAATGAAGCCCTAAAAAAAGTTAAAACTTTAACAAATAATGCAATTTTACCATAGCCAAGGGTTTGGCGCCAACTGACTCTTTTCCCCTGTAGCGTCACGTTTGATGAAAGGTTACACTAGAAAAGAAGATGCGCCTTTAAATATTGAAAATCACCAGATTTGGCAAAATTGAATATCTCTTCCTTTTATTTTAAAGGTTTTTTCACTCTCCTTTTTTTCCGAGAAATTCGTGGCACGATTGGCAGAGCGCTTGGTTACTACCGTTTGTACCTGGGTTCAAAACAACATTATCGCTTAATTTTTATGATTTTTTAAAAAATGCTCAAAATTTTATTTGTGCATTTAATATCTCTGCCAGCAATTTTGTTATTGGAAAGATAATAAAAAATTTTTAAAAAATGCCGAAAAGTTTTTTTTACGAATTTTTAAAATATTCTCAAATTTTAAATATTTAATAACTACTTATCAAAATCAAATTTTTTATAACTTCTTATTATTATACAAATAATTGCATGAAACTTTTTTTTCTGTGTATCGAACATTTCAAAGAATGCTCACAGTTTTAATTCAACATTTAATATAGTTTTGATATTTTGTGATTATAAAAATTTCTACTTTTTTCAACATACAACTATTTTTAAAAGGTACGTTTTCGTTTCCAAGGCCTAAAAAGTTGCAAAGTGAGTGAGTGAATATTAAAGTCCCACTGTTCACTTACTCAACAGCTTTTGGCGACACACCTTGACATTTTGAACCATTGTCAAGTGATGAGGATGAGACTTGAGCTGGTACCCATCTCTCTTAACTACCATACCACACCAACGCTAGGATGTTTAAACTCTCGACAGATTCAACAACGAGTGAATATGGAGGCTGCTGGTGTAGAGCATATTCAACTACTTAACAAGTGGAACTGGAACTCGTGGAAGGAGAATATGAAATTTCTCCTTATGGAACAAGGTTGTTGGTCATTTATAGAAGGAACGGAACCACCCTTGGATGAGACTACTGCAACAAGACGTGACAAGTCCGAGTATAAACAGCGACAGGATAGAGCTCTAGCAACAATATACTACGGTATTGACAAGCAATACAGAGCTTTGATATCTTCCACTACAAGTCCATCTAAAGCTTGGATTATTCTCAAGGAACAGTTTGAACCCGTTTTCCAGAGCATCTGTTATACGACTATTAGATGAGTTTTTTTCTATCAAGTTCAATCCAGACACTGAAAGTATTGCTGTATTTATAGCCAGAATTCGGAAGATGGTTGAAAGATTAAAAAATGTCGGACATCCATTAAATGATATGTACTGTGCTTTCCAAGCAATCAGGACACTTTCTCCAGAATTTCTAGGTTTAGTGCAAATTTTGTACTGTTGGCCTGATGAGGATTTTAAACTTGATAAAATTGAGATTGAATTAATTGCTGAAGAAAATCGGTTAAAACAGTTAAAAAATGATTTAAGTAAGTTAGAATTTACTGATAATTCTGTTAGTGCTTTTGCTACTAGTAAATTTAAACAACAGAATGTTTCTGAAAATTTTAAACCAAAACCAGATGGAAATAAGTGAAAATTTAAGAAATCTAAAACTAAAGATAGAATAGGGCCTTGCTATTTATGTAAACAAGAAGGGCATTTAAATAGAAATTGTAAATATTTAAATTCTAATTCCTCGAAATTTAGTGCATCTAATCTAAATTATTGTTTTGAAGAAAAAGGTAACGAAATTTTTGTTACGGAGACTTATGTAAATGAAGTAATTGATAAAATCAATTGGATTATTGATACTGCTGCTACACAACATTTCTGCAATAATATAAATTTGTTTAGTGATTTAAAGAATATAGAGGGTAAAACTATGTCATTAGCTGTAGGTGGATAGAAAGTTCAATAGAAGGTATAGGTACTGTTAAATTTTATATAAAGTTATAAATGAAAGAGAGCATTCTATTACTTTAAAAAACGTTATGTTTTCACCTAAATTGAGACGAAATCTGTTATCAGTGCTTTTATTAGAGAAAGCAAGTTGTACATTTAAATGTGAAAATGGTATATTATGGTTTTTTGCACCCAAAGCCGAGAAGTTATTCTTTGCCAAAAGGTTCAATGACTTGTATTTCTTAAATCCAAATATCATGTTAAAGATGTGTATAACAATGTAGAAAGTTCTAATGTAAAAGAGGGAAATAAGCATTATTCTGGAAATATTGTGCTGTGGCATAATTGATTTTGTCATATGAATATTGACTACTTAGTCCAAACTAGTAAAGTTTCGGCAGTAAATGGTTTACCTAAATTTAAGAATGAGAAATTAGACTGTGAAAGTTGTAAATTAGCTAAAACGTGTCTCTTTTAAACCTATTGGTAGAATAAGAAGTACTAGACCTTTACAGTTGGTACTCATGGACGTATGTGGTCCTTTACCTGTTGTATCATGTGGTGGAGCTAAGTATTTTCTGTCCATCACTGATAATTTTTCCAGAATGGTGACCTGCTTTCCTCTTATAGAAAAATCTCAAGTTTTTGAATACTTTAAATCTTTTCAAGCTAATGCTGAAAGAGTTTTGAATCGTAAAATATTAAGTGTACAATGTGACAATGGTATATGGAATTTTGTCATTCTAAATTTTCCAAATATTTAAATGAACTAGGTATTAGATGTGAGAGGACAAATACTTACACATCTGAGCAAAACGGTGCATCCGAAGGATTTAATCTAACTGCTATGGATTGTGTTAAGGCTATGCTTAATACCAGTGGAATTGAAAAATATTTTGGGGCAGAAGCTTTAGTCTGTTTTACTTATGTTAAAAGTAAAATTTGTCATAAATTTAAAGATAAAAAACCCCGTATGAGCTTTATTTTGGCCATAAGCCAACTGTATCAAATCTTAAGGTATTTGGATACCATGTTTATGTGGGAACTCCCAAGCAGTTCTGGAATAAATTAGATTTACGTGCCAAACACGGAATAGTGCTTGGCTGTGCTTGTGTGTGTGTTCAACTAGAAGATACTGTATTTGGTTACTGGATGAGAAGAAGTTGATTGAAATTTGCAACGTACTTTTTGATGAATCTAAAAGAGTTTAAAATGGCATTTTAACTTCACTAGCCCTAATAGTAGAAAAACAGAATGGATGGAATTTAAATTTAATAATCCTTTTAACACATTTAGTTATGATGATCCTGACGAATCAGGTAAAGCTGTAGTTGGCGATAGCTTAAGAGTAAACGCTCCAGTTGAAAATGCATCTAATTTAAAATTATGCAGTTCAGTTCCTTTTTATAGAGAAGCAATCATGCATCAAAACGGTAAAAGGTATGATATTTATTATTGTATTAAAGATAAAGATGTTAGATTAAGGTCATTTAATGATGTAGAAAAATATTGTAAAGATAATGATATACTATATGATAAAAGTTTATTTGACTTCAATTCAACTGTGGATCATAACGCTAATCGTCCTGAAGCTTCAAATATTAAAATTTTGATCCCTAGACATTTTAAAGATGCTAAAAACTTTCCTCAGTCTGATAAATGTTAAGATGCAATGAAAGAAGAAATTAAAGTAATGAAAGAAAGAGATGTATGGGAATTAGTTCCCGCCCTTCAAGATTCTAAAGTTATAGGATGTAGATGGGTTTATACACTTAAAAAAAAAAAAAAAACTGATAGTAAAGGCAAAATTCGTAGGTACAAAGCTAGATTGGTTGCACAGGGGCATAACCAACAAAAGGGAGAATCTTATGGTGAAACGTTTAGTCCCATTGTAAATTTTTCTCTTGTTAGATTGTTTTTTGTCTTATTTGTATGCCTATTAAAATGGACTCATTGTCAATTGGATATAAATAGGCTTATTTATATGCTAATTTGAATGAACATGTATATATGAGACAACCTCAAGGTTTTGAAAGCTTGAATAAAATTAACCATGTTTGTCTTTTTTTTTTTGAAAAAGGCAATATACGAATTGCATCAGAGTGAAAGAGAAAGGTATTATGAATTTGATAACGCCCTTGAAAATTTAGATTTTGTTAAACTAAATTGGTGCAACTGTGTTTTTATTTATAAGGAAAATGTTCTTTTGATAGTATATATTGATGGCATTGTAATGTTTGGTAAATCACAAGATGATATTGATAATGTTGTATCTTTGTTACAAAGTAAATTTGATTTAAAAGTGTTGGGAAAAATTAAGAAATTATACTTGATATTGAATTTTCTGATATAAATGGACAGTATTTTCTAAATATAATTTTCCCCATGCTTCACTTCCTATTGCAAAAGGAGCAGTTCTATCTAAATTAGACTGTCCATCAAATGCTATAGAAGTAGAAGAAATGTATAAATTTCCTTATAGAAATCTTTTAGGTTGCTTGTCATTTATTGCAAATCGAACCAGGCCTTATATCAGTTATGCTGTTAACATCCTTTCCCAATTTCAAGAATCTCCCAGAATAAAACATTGGAATATTTTACTGAAATTATTAGGATATTTGTGACACGAGAGATTTAAAACTAAATTTATCTAATGTTGAGAGATTAAAGTTAAATTGTTTTTCTGATTCAGATATTGCAGCAAATAGGGATGATCATGTTTCTATAGGAGGATTAATTTTAATGATACATAATGTCCCTATTTCCTGGCATACATTTAAACATAAATGTGTTAGTCTTTCCATTATGGAAGCGGAATATATATCTTTAACGGAAGCTGCAAAAGAAATTATTTGG
>BMAV01001568.1:389456-409306 GCA_019973955.1 Trichonephila inaurata madagascariensis
CCCCCCCCCCCCACACACAATTTGGATGATTATCTGTTTGATAGGCCATTCATCACTTTGAGATGACTGCAATTTGCTCATTCAGACCCAGTGTTTTACTTCACACATTTTCACTACAAGTTATTCATGATCATTTTACTGATAGGTGGTTTCACTAATATATACTTACTCCATTCATCTGAGCTCCTACTATTATCTCACATTCAAAGTTTCTCAAATGACATTTTTTCCCATACATTTGCAAGCAGTTCACCTACTACTATCTTAAAAACTCAAATTTCCTTTTTAACATTTCTCTAGCCCATCAATGGCAACTCTGTGAAGCAATAACTTATTTGCATAAAACAATCTGGTGAATAAATAGCTACTCAACATGTATATATACGAACAGATTAATTATGTGACAAAATTAGCAAATTTATTTCCAACTCTCTAAAACTAGCCAAAGATAAGAAAAGAGTTATTTTTGTAACTTGCAACACATGTTGTGTTTGGTATTTTGGAGCAGAGGTCGCCGAAGTGGTGGTCTGTGAGAAAATTTCGCTGGTCCTCAGAAAAATGTGGAATTTACTTGCTCATCATGTTAAGTTATGTTTTAAGAAGCATTGAAACATAATTCGATTCATAACAATAGTTTAACACTTAAAAAATCCTATTAGTGGTCCGCGGAATTTAAATTATGAATTTACTGGTCCATGAGGTCAAAAAAGTTTGGCGGCCGCTGATTTGGAGCATCTGTAGCTATTTTGATCTTCAATAATGATCTTGAACTAACTTTAGCAACAGACATCAAAGTTTACCAGAGTATATAGTTTTGTAGTTAAATATCACTATTTTCATATAATTTTTTTCCCGTGAAAAAATAAAATTTAAGTATTTTTCAAAACTTTTAATTGGGTTAAATTTTAGAATATCATGTACTGAGTTTCAAGCAGAATGAAATAACTTCATACTCCTTTGCAATCTTTGTAGCTACTAGAGAAATTTATTTTTTATAGTACTAGAAAGCTTTTATATGAACAAAAGTTTTACCCTTTTAGAGATACTAATTTTCAGTTGAACTGAAATTACAGAAGATGTTGTGAGACTAGAATTATTAACTAATAAAATGTACAGATATCTATATAAAAATGCACTATTTTTCTGATAGTTACTGCATTTGTAAAAGCTAATAATGTGGTGCAATGTCATGAATGGTGAAGTGCACTTGAGATATTGCTTTTTGTACAGGTTCAAGAAAGGCAGTACTGTTGCCACAGCATGTTAAATGAACATCAGGTTTATGGGATGGATGCAACTGACAATGACACATGTCATTGTCAATTAAAGGTTTTAGAAATTCAGAGAAGGAGACTGAAGCTGTCAGGATCAAGTAAGATGTGGTTGTCTTTCACTTATTGGTGAAGAGGCTCTTAAATAAGCATTAAAAACAGCTTGTATCTGGTCATACCAGAATAAGTTGAAGCTTTCAACATTCAGTGGATATCAGTTGAAAGATTGCTGGAAGCATTAGGTTTCACCAAAAAGTTTGTTGTTGGGTTTCTCATGAACTTACTGCAGATCAATGAGACCATGAATTTCTGTTTTTGTTTGGTTTTCCAGTACAAAAATGATTGGTTCATGAAATGAATTGGGACAGGAAATAAAAAGTGAGTTGCATACCAAAATAAATTGTATATCAGCTTTCTGAATTACTTGGATTGACATTGGAATCGGAACTTATCCCAAAAAGTTTTATTGAATGTGAGGTGAAACAATCTGTATTGGTTGCAGAAATGCAGCTTCCCTATCACCAGCATCTTCACCTACTGTTATCTTCTATCATGATTACATGAAGCCCTGTAACATTGTCATCACACACACACACTTATCAAAAAATAATTAGGTGTTTAGTTGATGGTTTTACCCTAATCTCCCTCTTATTTGGCACCTACTGACTGTCCCTGATTCAGCTTGATTTTTTAAATTTTGAAATAACCTTTGATTCATAGTGTTAAGTTTTTTCATCAAATATGTACTTTAGGATAGTTTACATCAGGGGTGGCTAACCCAAATGGCCTTGTGGACTTTGAAAAAACATTATAATCCTGTGGGTTGCATATAAAAAAAAATATATCTTTATATTAGATTTAGGCCCATTGCAAACATTTATTACAGTGAAAATTTAAAACAAAATGGATTATTATTGTTTTTATTATTTTTCATTTATACAAACATAAATAATTTAATTATGAAGTATGTCTACCTCTAGCAATAAACAGCATATTAGAGTTGTAGGAATCAGGCATGATGCTGTGGGGGGCATCACTGCAATGCAATAATGCTCACTTCTAGGTGTGTATAAAAACGTAAGCAATGTAATAAAATAGAAACACTCATGGGATATATTTGTTACAAAACACTATACTAAAAACAAAAATATTGCACCAAATAATTACATTTTGTAAAGTTGTAATAAATCTAGCTGGCCACAAAATTATTCAAAAGGGGGGGGGGGCGGGGGGGTGGCTCCCCCTGGTTTGCATATTTTATTGTATTTCATTGTTCAGTGAATTTTAGAGCCCTATTGAAACAATTTTAAGTGTTGAAAAATGTATACTTTTGAAAATTCATGACCTGTTTACATTTACTCCTTTTCTGGTGGTGGTGGGACTAATCCCCATCTGGTGTAGTGAAACTAGATCAGATCCATGAGCCCATAAATCTGTACAAAGTCTAAGAACAGCAGGGGGGAAAGCAGCAGCCTCCTCACAGGAAAACCCCAGACATTGCAGAATGTGCTGAGGAGATAAAGGACTGATGTTACATTTGGTGCAAATTGGGAAGCTTCTTTTGCCACCTTCAAAATTCATGTACTTGAGGTGACCAGTCGAAAATCATGAGAATGACGTTTGATATGATCTGGAACCCTTGAATGACATGGTGGATTCAGTGTGTATTTGAAAGTACCATGGGTGTACAGGAGGGACTACCCAGGTTCTACATATTAATTCTTTAGCTCTGGAGGAGATCTTAGTTAATGTAAGGACCATGTGATCTTCCGGATCCACAGGATCTCTGGTAGCCGCCTTCGCAAGGTCATCTGCTACTTTGTTCCCAGGCAGACCTACATGAAAAGGGACCCATTGTAGATGGATAGGGTGCCTATCTGAGAGCTATTGAAAAAGGTGTAGAATACTTCTGCTGGTGCTGTCGCCGATAGATAGCCAATTTGATAAATGCTGGATGGAGGATTGGCTGTCTGTCAGGATCCAAATTTCAGAAAAAGCTTGGTCTCTTGTGTTTTTAATTAATGAAAGACCACACATGATAGCTATTAGCTCCATTCTGAAAACAGAAGCGTGGTCAGCATTTCTTCTCTGAATTTTAATGACGCGGCCAGGTAGTTCAATTAAAACTCCACTGCCAGTAGTATTTGTCTCTCCTTTACTGCCATCAGTATAGATCTTGACTGCATCCAGTGGAATTCCATCAATCACCTCCAGAGCCAATTGCTTAAGAAGTTCGGGGTGGTCAGACATTTTATTGACATTAGACATTACATTAGAATGGAATGTGACCCCCTGGAGTCCAAGGACAGGGTTGATGAATGTTTTGTGCAAGTTCCTGGGAAAAGGGACTATTTCGTTTCAACCTTTGATTATCTTTCCAATGTTTTAAGTATTGGGAATACTCCGTTTCTAAAAAAATAAAATCTTGGCTGTTGTCTATTAATTTAATTAAAATAAATTTAAGAATTTTTATTATTAAATCTTACTTATTTCTAAATTTATCTAATTTCAATTCATGGTATAATCAAATAACATTTTTATAAATGCTACACTTATTTCCCTTAAAGAGCTATTTTAGAAGTATTGTGATAGTAAAAAGATTGCTTATTTAAATTCCAAGTTTGCATGCATGTTAATACTGATTTTAAAAGACTTTTATACAATATAACCTTTGTTTTTCTTTTGATTACATTCAATTTCATATGTATTTGTGATTATTATTTAGGTTTCATTAAAAAAATATTGTACATAATCATATTGAAGGAAGTTGCCAGATACATTATGGTTTAAATTTTGATTGTCTGATGTATGTGCTTCATTCTCTTGTTTCAGCTGATGAAGGTGTATTTTCTTCAGTATTTTGTTTACCTGTATTTCAATACTTATATTTTTGTCTTCATCTTTTGTCCAGCATAATCTGAATACATAGGATGGAAAATTTGAAAAAAACCTATTAAATGTATTAATATAAAATTAATTCTGACTTCTGGTTTTCTTGGATAGGAAAACCGGTTTTCAAACTTATAATTGTTAAATACACTTGTCACTTTTTATATGCTTAGGAACTAGCTTTCAGATGCATTATGTTGTAATAAGATGTTGGTTAGCAAAATGAAAATCTATACAAAGTGTAGATGAACCACTTGACACAGTCTTGAATCATATCTAACTTAATTTATGTGATGACAAGATTAAGAAACCAAAAAAAAAAAAATGATTTTGAATCCATTTTTAAATCTATCTTGATAAGCAAACAGGGGGAACCAACACATGGACCCATTTTAGGCAAGTTGATTAATAACTTAATTTTCTTAAATGATAAAAACTGAAACTATATCTGTTGGTATATACATACATTTAATAAATAATTTTTTGTTTTATAAAATACTGATACTTTATAGAAAAAGAAACAAGCCTTACAGTAGTCGCATATGATGTGTAACATCTGATATGTTATTGTGGTAAATACGCAGTAGTAACTTAAATCTAAAAAAAATTCATTGAGTGTGATTGGAAATAATTTTCTATCGAATAGTTATATCTTTAATGAACATTTTATTTATTTAACACAAGGACTAATGCAATTTTTTATCAAAAATATTTTTTCTTGTTCAATTTGGGAAACAGTGGATACAATAGACTTGAAAATAGACAAACAGGGATTTCGGTGGCCATCTACATTTCTCTGAATCAAATGGTTCAAAAAATTAAAGATTTTCTGCATTTTGTATTTTTACCATATACCAAAGAGAGTTCTGCTCTTTTAAAAACAAACTATCACTCGCTTCTCATGATTTTGAGTGTGATTGAATTGAGTCCTGAATCGAGTATGATTGGAAACAATTTTCTATCGAATAATTATATCACTAATGAAAATTTTATTTAGGAGTTTTTTAGTCAAGAAAACTTTTTTTAATCACAATTAAAAATATTACATTGACAGCTACAGGAATTAACCTCAAAGTATGAAAAAGATATGCACTAAAATATTTATTCGAATAATTCCATATTACTTACTCGTATTTTCTTAAGAATGTTGAATTTTGTCAGATGCTTAACAGTAAATATAATTATTAATATAGTTTACACCAGTGATTCCCAAAGTAGTCTGTATAAACCCCCGGGGGTCTATGACAACTTGCAAGGGGTCCACGTCAGCAACAAAATAATTTGGGGGGTCTTTGAGAAGTGAAAGGGGTTCTACAATAAAAGCTCTCATTAGATCAGATCATGATTTTAGTTTTAAAAGAAAATTAAATCAAGTGGAAACCAGATTTTACCTATTTAATAGATTTATTCAGTAAATTTTATGCGTTTAATTTCAAGTACAAGGTGGCTGAGTAAGTTATATTAAAACAGGGACTATCAATCCAGATCTATACCTGTTATTTATCCCGAATTAAGAAATATCTTGAGAAAGTTTTTACTTGCTTTTCCTAATGAGAAAAAGTTTCAGCGTGGTTGCCAATCTAAAAAAAAGAGAGAAACAAAAAGATTGGACACTACTCAACAAGGAGTTTTAGAGTTAAACCTGACAAGATTAGTACCAAATATTGCAAATTTGTTACTGAAGCACACCAGATTTATCCCTCCCAATCCATTGTTTGCTGTTCAGTTATTTTATATATCAATTAAATTTTTATTTAATTAACATATGTTTGTTAAATTTTAATCACTTCACTACAATTAGAAATTTAAATCTCTTAAAGATGTTCTATGCCAACTGTCAAAAAGACAATCAAGTTGATAAATTTGCAAACATTTAGTATTTGGTAAGCAGAAGTCTACCACAAACCAAAAAACATGGCAAGGGGTCTATGGGACAAAGCTGTTTGGGAACCTCTGGTTTACACAGATAAATATAACCTCAGATTTCATACACAACGAGCCCAAAGACTTTGACAATTGAGAGTAAGGATCTAAGTTTATCCAGAATAAGACTTGCTGATATTTGCAAAGTGGAGTAAGAAAACGAAGTCCAGTTTTAGAATTTGAATCTTTTGAAATGCTAACTTTAACAATATAAAAAAAAAAACTACTAGAGTTGGATTTCTTATATATTCCGCTCTGGATTTACCCATCTCTGCTAATCACAAAATCATGAAAATTTAATTAGCTTGGTAAATGTTTAAAAATTAAAAATATTAGAGAAAATCAAAATTACTCATGTAATTAGTTATTTTTTTAATCGAGAAAACTTTTTTATCATAATTAAAAATATCATTGACAGCGACAGGAATTAAGGTCAAAGTATGAAAAAGATACACACTAAAATATTTAATTCAAATAATTCCTTATTACTTACTCTTATTTTCTTAAGAATGTTGAACTTTGTCAGACACGCTTAACAGTAAATATAATTATTACTATAGTTTACACATATAAATTAACCTCAGATTTCTTACACAACGAGTCCTAAGACTTTATCGTAGGTTTATCTTGAATAAGAATTTGAAACTTTTGAAATACTAACTTTAACAGTATAAAAAAAACGACTAGACTTAGACCCTGATGCAAGGGTAGCAACCACGTGCTCTCATTGGTCAAATCAAATAGCGCACGCTTACGTCACTTCCTGTTACAATTTTCCGTCCCTTGTGACGAAATCACTCTGACAAAATTCAGCAATCGAGAAGAAAGATGTTACACATAAAAAAAATCAAACTGTAATGCTAGTACACAAAATACATCTGATTATTATAATTTGGCTTGAATTTTACTGTATTGTCTCAATTCAGTGCCTCTTTTATTAACTAAAATAAAGTATGTATTGAAATGTATCTATTTTTTATTCAAATGAAACACAATTCCTACTCATGATTATGTATCATTGAGAATTCTTTTCCTTGTACCCATTCAATTCCTGCAATCCTTTTTTTTTCCCAAATGACTCTTATAGAAGTTTTTAAAGTTAACTAATATTAATTTGTCTTCAATTTCTATATTCAAAACTGAAAAATTACTGATTAAGTTAGTTATATCAATTACTGTTTCAGTTATAAATTCTCAATTTATTACAAGATTAAAATATAAATGAAATTATTCCAAAAAAAATTTTAATAACAGCAAAATATTTTTTCCTCCTTTAAAACATTATTCCACCCATACAAATTACTGAGCATCAATTCATTATAATTTTAACATCAATATTTACTGTACATTTTTATTAGAATGGGGAAAAAAATCATTTTTACACTTCATTATAAAACTTTTCCCTGTCATTCTTATGATATTTACCATTATCTTCTGCTTGACAAATAGCTATATGATTAGTACTAAATTATAGCTGCATTATGCTTACAAATTTGATAGTAACTTTAAAACTCCCAATGGTGTATCACTTTGTGTTGAAAGTGGCTTTTTGTGTTATTGGCTATAATTATTTTCATTTTTATGGTTTTTGAATATTTTGTTATAAAACTAATATTTTTTCTTCTGTTTTTGTAAATAAGTAAATAGTTGTGATTTTTAAAAACATTAATCTGGCATAAATAATTAGATAAAGTATATAAGTATAAACATCTAAGGTATAAATATCAATTGTCTCAACATTTGTCATGATTGTTTTATTATTTCCAGGGGTGCTATCCAAATATACACAATTGGATTATGGAGCGGTTGTACATTGTTGGTATTATAAGTCTTTTATTTGCATTTATTCAACTTTTTGGAATAATTTCTGCATTGATTATTGTATTTTCTATGGATCCTAAAAGAAGATAAATCAAATGAATCTGAGTAATGAATATCTTTGTTGAAATATGTTAGATATAAACAAAATGGACTAGAGAGGAAAAAGAAAGTATCAAAATAACTGGTGCATTGCATTGTTACTTCGTAAAATTTATTTTTATTATTATATTAAGTATTCTATTATTTTTCACAATATTGTTTATCATGATTTTATAAAGAAAATTTCTTTGAAAGAAATTTATTCCTGACAACTCAGTATAAAATCATTATGCAATCTTTTTATAAATTGTTTTTCTCGTAATTCACAATTTATATTTAAAAAAATCATTATTCTGTGTGTAGAAATTTGTTTCAAAAACTGCACTAAATTTTTTACTCTTGTTATAATTTCACATAAAATCTTTGTTATGGTATTGTTAAAATGTTTAAGATTTCATTTTAGAATAGAAGAAAAGTTTTATTAACTTTTCTTATTCGGCCTATAAACAAGATGCTTAACTTTTTATTCTATAGAAATTAGATAAACGTAGTGTAGCTTCATTGTTTATTCCATTGATTATTTTGGTATATATTCTTGACATTATGGTGAGAGATGTAATATCAGTGAATAGTTTATGTATTTGTTTACATGGGAATAATGATGCTTTGTATCATTTGAATTACTTTTTTCTTTTGTGATCTGAAATATATTCTACTGACATTTTTATTCTTTATGTAGAGCACCCCCCCCCCCCCCCGCTATATTAAGAAGTATTGTTTTTTTTTCATTTTTTAGTTTCAGTTTGTCATTTTAGTTTTTTCTAACTAATGAATTAATGGGTGAATTTTTTTTCTGAACCAATAAATTAATTATGAAAAAAAAATGTTTTTTTTTTCATATTTAATGCTTTACTCATATAGATTATAAGCACAACATTACTTAATATTACAAATAACTTCAAATATAAATAAGCATGTAAATAAATATGTGATTATGAAACTTATAACTATATAATGTACAATTTATTTTTTATAAAACATTTTTGTTGTACTATAAACTGAATACTAATGCTTTTATGTGGATTTTAATTAATTGACCAAAAATTATTTTCATTCTGCAGTGAAAGAAAACTGTTAGGAAAAAATGTTTCTTTCTTTCACAATAACAAGCTTAAATATTGCTATCCACATTTTTCTTTTAAAGAAGAGAGCCTATTATTTAGTCTTTAAAAACTGAGTTTCTTCGTTACATAATTCTTTAAAAAAAGTTATTAAATATAATTAAATAATGCTATGATATATTCATTACTTCTTAGATATTCATGTAAATTGGAAATGTTACTGCATTGTTTGATCCATTAAGTATTTCCTCAAGAATAATCTTGATTAAATGTAAAATATATTAAATTAATTGATTAATGTAAATATATATTAATTAATGATTAATATATTAAATATATATAATGATTCCTATTAAATATTTTTTTAATGTATAATTTAACAGTAGAGCTTGTTTTTTTTTAAAACCATTATATATAATTAGGTCAATAATTGATTTTTAACATCAAAGATAAAAATTGTAATAATTTTATGAGAGATATAAAATATGCATATATATATATACAAGGTTATCAGAAATGAATGACCCGATTACAAAGTTTAATAATTCACAGATGAATAAACAGAAAATGATATTTAAGATGCCATTGTAAAGATAAAATATGAAATTTTTTCTGTAGGTAACATTTCTCGAAGTAAAATAAAATTTGTTTCCACAAATGTGTGTTCAATGTGACTTCCTTTAGTCACCTGTATAATTTCATTGTAAACCTGGTTTCCCTGGACTTTTGCCTTTACACAGGCATCCAGTATCCTGGAACTGCTTATACCATCTTCTTATACTCTTAGATGTTGGTGCATTTATATGGTACTTTCTCCGAAAGTCACGCTGAATCGTGATTACTGACAGACTTTTTGCAAACAAGATCACACAAAATATCTGCCCCTGCTGCAATGCCATTTCCACTTCTGTTCACAATTACAACATTGCTGCCACCTATTTAACAAAAACAATGTTCCAAACTCAAAATTTCATATTTTATCTTTACAAGGACATTTTCTGCTTATTCATCTGAGAATTATTAAATTTTGTAATCAGGTCATTCATTTCTGATAACCCTGTATATATAATGAATTTCTCTTTATATTGTGTTTTGAAAAATTGTCATGGAAAGGAAAATAATCATTTTCTCTCTGTTTCCAATTAATTCTGTGAGATACAAAATAAACTATTTCAATCAGATTGGGATTATTATTTGGCTTGGAAAAATTTATTAGAAGTAAATGATCATGTCTACAATGGCTCATATTTATTACAATGTATCATCTTTGAACTGAAAAATATTGTAAGCATTACTAATCTCATATATTGTGCAACTTAAATTTTAAATTTGTATCAATTTAAAATCAAATTTTTCATTTAAATGATACATTGATAAGGATGAAGTTGACTAGATAAACATTACTTATGAATATTAATACATGCCTTATTTTATTTAATTTTCTTAGCTTCTAAAATGTGGAAATAATACATATATATATTTGTTCATTTTGTAAATGAATTTTGTTTGAAAAGAATTTTTTAAAAATATGTTGATGCTTTTTTTTTTAAATCATATTCCTGCCTACAACGTTTTGGTCATTAGTTGATGAGCTGTTCAGTATAATGTGAACTATAAACATTGTTGCTTTGTAAAAAAAGTTTACCTTACAGTATTGTTTTTTTTAGCAAAAAAAAGTTTATTTTTCATTAAATTTTGTAAAATTTTTAATTTGTTGATGTTTAGAAGGATTCTTAATTTACTGTGCTCATTTTTATTTTTAACTGGTAAACTAAGGTTGTGATTTGCATTTTTTATTTTCTCAGCCAGCTTCGTGATTTTTTAAAATTATATGATTAAGCACTATAATATTTCTGTTATGAATTTAGTACATTATTAGCACAAATGTTTTATAATAGCTGTTGTAAAAATCTCGCATATATTAATACTTGCAATTATGTATATTTTTTAGTAATATACATAGGATTATTTATATTCTTTTTAATTTGATGTATTATTTTCAAGAAAAAGAAAAATTCTTAAAAATGTACTTGATATGTTATGTTCTTAAAAAGTATTACACTATATATTGCCTCAAAAAAAACAATTTATTTTTTAAATAGAAAATCATTTTATAGAAGGTATTTATATACAAATAATCAATGTTGCTCTTTTGTATAAGAGCAATATGCTGCATAATTCATTATTTTTATTTACAAAACTATTTCTTCAACTTTTTGTCTGGATCTTTGTTGCATTGCAATAAATATAATTTATATTTTAAGTTTGTAAAAATTAAAAGCATTTTTAAGTGGACAGTATTTTTATTAAATGAACAAATTGGAGAGCTTTCTTGTTTTTTTATATTTTTTTTCATCATTTTTCATTATTATAGTTATATTCTATCTTATTTCAAGTTATATAAGTTCAAAATGTTACAATTTAGATAATTTAGATCAAGCAGTGCTTGTGTTTTAATGTTGTGTGTTCATTATATGTGTAGGTTGTATTTTTTGTTTAATGTTTATTTTTTAACAGAACTCGATTTATAATGTTCATATATGTATGGTTATAGAGGGTCTGATGTATATTTGTAATTGTTTAAAAACAAAATTTAGTGAAAGGGAGTTGATAAGGAATTTATATGATTGAATTCTTGTACAATTTTTTAAGAAAAATGATAGAATTCCCTTATTTTATTATACAATACTTTAAATATTGTACTAGTTTTGCTTCAGTGTATTTTATACTTTTGATTATCTTTTAGATAGTAGTGAAATGAACTTTATAATAGTTAATTATGCCTTACAAATTAAACTCTTTTGCTAGAAAACTCATTTAATTAATAAAAATACAAAAATTGTTATGTGTTAACCTGGAACTAAAGCTTCAACTTAATTAATGAATCAAAAGTTTTTAAGTGTGTGTTATAAAATTAGTATTTTAAAAATACATTCATGAAAAAATTTGGTTTGTTTAATTATTTAATTTTTTCCAAAAGCAGAACAGCCAAAATTTTATTAATTTATATGAATTTATGTTTGGTCTATTTATTTGAATCTGAAATACCAACAATTATTGAGTATATGTTTTCTTTAAGGAATGATGTTTAGCCTTTGGAAAATATAGCTATAGAAGCATAATTTTTTTTTTCAAATAAATATCAGTCTGTGAATATGTTTAGAATTTTAAAGAGGAACATTACAAAATAGTAGCTTAAACAGAACTTGTTAATAAGTTCTGTATATTTTACATTAAATAAAAAATATTATGTATCATTTTACGTATTTTATCAAGTGTATTCCTCTAATTGTAAGTGGCCGCAATAGTGAAGGGCTCATGGTTGTGGGTATTGTGGGCATATTTTCTGTTGAGCTTTAGGTTTCAGTCCTGATGCTGCTAGATTCATCATGTAAAGAAATACACACACTACACATCTGTAAAGACTCAAATTCTAATTTGTTGTTAAATCTGTTGAAGGTCATAGTCCTAATGTTTGTATAGTGTACAAATTTGAAAAGATGGTTGGCCTACTTCAAAAATAATAATAATCACTGTAATTGCCAAAACCTTTTTTTTAATAGTTTTCCCCAGTAATTTATTTCACTTTATACTTTTTGCTTTTATATATCATGTTTCATGTGTTGAAATATAGAAATTAGTATTGTATTTCCTGGTGATATAAAGATCTTTAAATACTCTGTTTTAAAATTATGGCTTTATTTAAAATTTTGTGTTTTTATTTTTAAAAAAAAGTTTTTTTTTTTGTTCTTTAACTTGACTTTTTTTACACTGAGCAATACATTTTTAAGAGAAGTTACTTTTAATATTAAAAATTCGAAGTGTTAATGCTTATAAAAATTATGACTAAATTCTTTTAGAATTAGTTTTTGTTTTAGGAAATGTATGACATCTGACTACATTTCTTATTTTGTCTCCTTTTTATTTATGTTTATTTATTTGCTTAGTTCATTGCTATTTATAGTAATTACAGCTATTGCTTGTATTTTTTAGATGTATTTCAGGACTGTTCTTATTTTTTTGTCATTTTCATTAATTGATATTTGATTTCATTGATATTTTCTCATGATTTGAATCTTCATTTTTTTTTACCAGGGTTGTTTTCATTAGTATTCTTTTATTTTAAGGATTGTTACTTACATTCATTTATTTTGTGTACTGGATATTGTTTTTTTTTTCTTGTATGTGATATTTTAGTTGTATTTTTTTAATGTAATGATTGCAATTGTAGTGCCATTTCAAAAACTGAATTATCTTGATGTGTACAAAAAGAAGGGATGTATATTGAAGATATTACATTATAAAGGAAAGATACTGTTAAGTTATATTATTTGCTTCATTGTATTTTTTAATATTTAAATATATTTTTCCTTAGAAAAAGAATATTCAGATTTTAAAGTTATCTAATTATTAGAACATAAATATACAAGTATTGCTTCTATTTTAATTCATTTCCAATCCTTATATAATGTGTAATATATAATGATTAACTGGATGAACTATATCTTTCTATTTTGATTAATATGAAGTAATATGTTGATGTTTTGTCTTAAATGTATATTTTTTCACTAAACTTAGTATTCCAGCTATGGCAATTTGTAATGTTGAATAATTATTTGGAATGTTGTTTATGAAGTATTTTTTATATTTGTAAAATGATCATATATTTTTGGAATTAAACTATTAAAATGGCATTGTTATCTTGAGTGTTGTTTTATTTTTATGTTTTGATTTGTTATCTGAACTAATGATGTGAACATAATTTTACAGTTAAAGTTGCTTAAAGATAAAAATTAAAATTTGTAATTTATATGTGTTTTCAAATTATAATTATACAGTTATTTTTATGAGGTAAATAGAGAGTGGGTGAAACTTATACCTTAACACCAAAAAAAAAAAAAAAATGGATTGTTATGAAGAAAACATCTAAAATTTAGAAACAAATTACATAAATCATCTTTTTGGTACTTACAATGAAACTTTTTAAGATTCATCATGAATTTTTTTTTCTAAGTTTCCTATAAAATTTCTTTTTTTTTTTAATTCTATCCTAAGGGTGGGCAAATTGGGACCTGCCATGGAGGTCAGAAAAACAAATAGATTGAAATTTTTCTCCATGTTTTAGTCAATTTATATTAGTTAGTACAGTTTTTCCTACATAAAAATCAACAAGGGCAAAAACATGCAAGTTGGTTTATATTTACTTGCTGGTTGTGATGAGAACTTCAAAAAGCAATCTTGAGTCCTGATTTTAAAAAAAAGTGTGATAGGGCACATTTGACTCTTAAAATGATTTCTAAAGTTAAATGTGCTTGCAGAACGTATATACATTTTAAAACAGCTGGGCAAATGTTGAGGTGATCCCTAATAATAAGTACGTCAGAGTCAGGCAGGAGTCTGAATCATCCATTCCCAATCTATACTTGTAATCCTACAAACAGCCATGGCAAGGCTAGAAACAGACCACATTAACTGCTCTAGAACCAGAAATTCTTGTCGACTTATGCAAAAAGGAACTCCATTTCTTTTCCGAAGCCTTCTATATATATATTACCATTAAAGCTTGAAATGCGTTATTTCATAGAATAACTAGGTATTTCATGAAATAACTAGATCAGTCAGTTAAAGTATATAAAGTTATTGAATTCTATCATTTAACTTGGTATTCTATAGAATAACGATTGCTTGATCGTTTAAGTATGAAACACGACACTCGAAAGTTCTTTGAACCGGTTCTAGCTACTTTGGGAAGAATTTTTTCGACTAGGCGGAATAAAACAATTGTACTCTAGATATCAGTTTAGTATATGTCAGCGAGAATTAATTTCCATCGAAGAAGTTCCAAATATTGACATAACGCTTCGATCTGTTGCAAAAGCCCTAAGTTGCGGTACTGGACAAGGATTTAAAAAGTTCTCGTGTAAAAAAAAATGTGTAATACTAAACACAGTGTACTTGATTCAAAAATAATAAGCAGTTAAATCCAAAATGTCATCATAGCAATCCTTGCTCTAATAAATAATGATAAGTAAAATAAAGGTATCTCTCATAAAAATTTAATTAATATTCTCTTACATTTTTGTTTTAAAAAGTACACAATGTTTTTATGAAGCAACAGTTTTTCTTCCGAGCATGTATTTTTGTTGATAATATTTAAATATAATTATTTTTGCAATATATTCTTTTTTTCCCCCTTTTCTGTTTAACTAATAGCAATATAATAAATTATATCATATCTGCTTTCCCGTATTATTTATCAATTATTCATCCGCAAAAGGGATAAAATGTATTTTTTGAGATATTTTAGCTTTTTATGATCAATTAATTTATAAAACATCTTTGAAATCGTTTATTTTTCACTTTAATGGTCTATCATTAATTATTTCATGTAATATCTAGTTATTTCATAGAATAACTAGGTAAAGTATGAAATTGTCAATCTATTATATACTTTAACTGATTTGTGTCCAGTTATTTTATGAAATACCTAGTTATTCTATGAAGTAACTGAATTATACACTTTAACGGTAACATATATACAGGCAGGTACAGTTTGATTTGATAGTGCAAGATATACAACGCTTTAAATGTCGCCAAGACATGAAAAACAGGTATGCATATAAAAAAAAAACAAAGACGAGATTTGTCTGAATTGAAAGATGCCAAAAAACGAGAGTATAATAGAGATTTCTCCCGCGATATTACATTTGTCATTGTCATTTCGTACACAAGGGTGAGGTTTGGAGGCCCTAACCCAGTGTTTCTCAACCCTTTTTTTTTATGGCCCCCATAAAACATTGAGGAAATCGCCTCCCCCCCCCCCCCCCGAACGAAGATTCATCTTACTTGCATCACTCATTTCACTATGGGATTTAAAAAAAATTAAGAACTTAACATAAATTGAAGTACCAGGTAGAAAGGGGAAAAAAACGTACTTTTTAATATGACAAATGTTTCTGGAAAATGAGGCTTCTAAAAATGAAATTAATAAAATTACCTACTGAATTTATTTACCATTTATATATCACTAATATTTATTCAATTTATGTACTTTTTTAAACAACAAAATTTTTATATAACGATTTTATATACCGTAAAATCTGGCGTATAACGCGCACTTTTAACACAAAAAATAAGATCGAAATTTACGGGTGTGCGTTATACACCGGGTTAAATACGATAGCTTTAAAAATAACCGAATACATGAGCATAAAAAAAAAATTACTTCTACTCATATCGAAATAATCTGTTTATTTAAAAGAAATGACATGCCTTATGAACTAAAAGAGTTATAGTTCTATAAGTAATAAATTTTCAAAAGTCTGGGACACAATAACTCGAATAAGTGACTTCAAAACTTAAAAGCATTATGTACTAACTTTTCAGACTTCGTCGTAAAAAAAGGCGGTGTGCGTTATACGGCGAATATACCTAAAAATTAAAAAATGCAGCTTGAAAGTATAGGTGCGCGTTATACGCCGGATTTATGGTATGTTTATTTTGAATTAACTCCAAAACGATTAATGAATGTTGCTGCAAAACACTACGGAAACTTAGATCCCATCATTCATTATTTCGTGCCATTCAAAATAACAGGATTATGAGTGGAAAGAATATGTAATCGTTATGCGGACAGATATTTAATACAGTAAGACCCCGCTTAACGCTGTTTCAGTTTAACGCTCTTTTATTTGAATTGTAGGATTCCTCGAAATTACACACAGCGGTAGGCTTCCCGATATCCGAAGCAGTTTATATGTGTTTCTTCTTTCCAGCGGTCTTATACGAACGTATTTTTATCGTTTCAAACATTTGTTAACATTATTGTAATTATAAATTTATGAAAAAACAATTGTGCTATAGTGACAAATATTATGATTTTTAGTTTTTATCATGGGTGATAATAAAAAACACGAAAATAAAGCAGCAAGAAAAAGCAGGAGCAAATTTTGACAGGAGTTCAAAGGCAAGACGGGGCGTTATGGATGCCTTATCCACTTACCAACAACTTCTCACAGAGCACAAAAGGAAAACGCAAATTACATTAGATGACTTCTTGATAAAAAGACAGAAAATTCGAAATACAGAAGATACTGTATGATCTGAAACATAAACGTACTGACTTAGAATTTTATTTATTTTTATATGTTTATTCATTTATTATGTTTCTATATTTGTAAGAAATACATTTTTGTTTTATTGTTATAAAACACATAATTAATAAATTTAATGGTAAAATACCTGGCCAATTTTCTACCCATCTTCCCCTAACTCCATTATTTACATGTGAAGATAACCTCGTTTAACGCTGTTTCATATTACGCTCTACTTTGATGGAACGTATACGCCGCGTTAAGCGGGGTCTTACTGTATATTTATTACAATTTGTCTTATATCACTCACACAAACAGTGAAAAATATTTGTTATGATTGGCTATATTACTAATTAGATCATTTATGCACTAAATGAGTCCTTTTTTCGAATTGCCCCCTTGTGGGGCGTAGGTCCCTCGTTGAGAGACTCTGCTCTAACCCCTCCAATAGACCTACAGAATTTTAATTTTTAGCATACATATTACGTTTCGGTACATTCGTGTACGCTTTTTTAAATGTAACTCCTCCCACATGAAAGTAGTCTGTGTACTCCACTGGTCAAAGTAGTCAACAATCTCCCTCATGGAATGCATTATTTTATGCACACAAAATTGAGTAGTACTTTGAAAACTTGAAATCCCAATGACAGTTTTTTTTTTCTTTCCTCTCTTCTGTTGTCTTCTTTGCAAACGTTTTAACCGGTAGACGCGTTTTACGGTTTTTCAATACGCTCAACTATTTAGGCTGGGGAAAAAAATGGGTGGTGAGATTCAAAGATTTTAAATTTTATTTTAAACGCAAAAGAATTCGAAATGATATTCCACTGCAGTTCCAAACTCCTAGTAGAGACTAGAAATAAGTACGAAATAGGGCCGTAGAGCTCTCCTATTTAGGCTATGGATATTCAAGAGAGATTATGAACGGACATTCCTTGCTGCCATTCGGAAGAGTGAGGTGTTGTAAGTGGGGGTCCTGAGGGACATTACTCAATGGGGGAAATATTTTCTCGAATTTCCCATCATGTTTAGGATTTCTTGTTTCGTTATTGGAAACTGTTGTAAAAAAATATGTGATTGATTTCAGCTGATAGTTTTTGTTGCTTAAAAGAACAAAAAATGTATACAGAACCACTAGAAACAGTTGAATGATGTTCGTTGAAAAATTCAACATAATTCAATTCGAACTGAGAACATAAAATTTGCTACCGATATTGATTCACTCGCCCCCCCCCCTCCACCGTAATTTCTCTTCTCTGCCAACTTCTACTTGTACAATCAACATTGTGCTTAAAATAAGTATAGGTTTTTTTAAATATTTTTTCTATGTTTTTATTCAGTCTTTGAATTTTTGTATGTTGAAATCATTTTGAAAATGACAGCTCATGGAATTCGGGAAGGGATCATTCTTTCCAAGGGGGGAGGAGGGAGAAATTGTCCTGAAAATTCGAATGGGAGTTGTGCCATTAATTTATAATTCGGATTACCAAAAACTTGATTTATCATTGCTCATTAAAGAAAGATTATGGGAAAAGATGTGTTGCTTTGAACAGCTTTTATCTAAATATTTTATTTTTTAGCATGAAAAAATCTTCAAGATTTCCTGACTCCTTCACATTTATGCTACTTAAAAAAAAAAAAAAAGTTATGTTTAGTGGCAGCCATAATTTAAGTGTTGCCTCTCAGGCATGAATAATGATACATGAATAATAACCAGTGGTGTACTTAAACTACTTTCATAAAAAAGGAGTCGGGGATTACATTTTTAAGAAAATGTAGACGAAAGCATCAAAATGTAATCATTGGGCTAAAAATTAAAAAATCTGTTGGTCTGTGGAAGAGGTTCGAACCTTTAACCCCCACACTGGTATTCGCCATTGATAATTATAGTATCAAGATCAGGGTAGGCACTAAGTCGATCGCGATCGACCAGTGGATTGCCAAGTTTTAGGAATGCTTGAAGATTAGCAGAAAGTAATTAAACGAGTATACCTAAATTTTCAGCATTTGCAAACAGTATGCAGATTAACTCTTCTACTGACTATAGCTACGAGAACTAACTTTAGATAAAAATGTTTTATTTCTTCTGTACTTTGACCCCTCAGGGGGTTCACCTTCTTTAGGTGGGTACGGGTGTCACAATTCCGAGGTACCCTAGTGATCTTTTCCTTTTCCCAAGGGGTTTACTACCTTTGGTAAACACGGGTGTCGCGATCCCGGGGTACCCCAGTGATCCTTATCTATTTTCGACCCTCCATCTTGCTATCAAATTTCTTCTTTTCCCATCCATACCACAGACCCATGAATGTTTGGCGCAGTATAGCCAAAACTGGCTCTTGCGCCATAAAACACCAAACTCAACTCAATTCTTGTGTACTTTGTGTGTGTGTGTGTGTGTGAATTGTTTGAAAATAAATGCATCATTTGATATTATATTTGTGTGATTATACTATTATTATTTTTATATCTCGCGTTTTGCTATAAACGCGGTTTTAAAAGTGTAAGATTTTTTTTTATGGTAGTTATGTAGGTAAGTACAAATTCCGTATTTATTATTAAGTTATAATAAATATTTCAGACCTTTTTCTTACCTCACCTCACCTACACCACTGGTCACCTGACCACAACACGCTGAAAAAGTTTACCCACCCCTGATCTAGATGAAAGAATTTTAGCTTCTTTTGTTCTTTTTTTTT